>JAHLSL010000024.1:1800294-2169821 GCA_025920805.1 Petroica traversi | reverse complement strand
ATATATATATATATATATATATATATATATATATATATATATACTTTAATGAACACAGGGAGGTTGAATTGTCCTGAAAAAAATAAGTATTTTGCAGAACTGCACTATATATCCAGACTTTGAGAATGTTTCCTGTTTAAGAGCACTCAGCAGCAGCCAGGCTGGTTCCAAGGATGGATCAGAGCAGCAGCAGCACAGTGACAGTCCCAGCTCTCTGGTGCTTTTGGCAAACACCAGCCTGGAGTTGTCTGACTTTAAAAAAACCACCACAACCGGCCATGAAAAAGGATAATTTCCCAAGCCACTGCTTCTGTGAGATCCATGAAATTTAAAAATAAAAAGGGAGACTAAGATTAGAGATCCTCAATGTGAGAAACTTCCACAGCACCTCTGCAGAATATTCTGAATTATGTGCTTATGAATAACACATCATCACTGCAGAAATTCCCTTTATTCCCCTGGATTGTGCAGTGCACTAATCCCATATGGATGTCTCATATGTGCAGGTAAAAGGGATTTTTTTCTATTCTTCATGCTTTTTGCATTTTCATTTGTTATCTCTGAAAATAGAAAAGGTTTTAAGGAAAAAAATTTTTGGAGGAGGTTTATTTTTTGGTGCTGTTTGAGGGAGCCTTGCTCAGGAAGTTGGAAAGAGTTTAATGCATTTTCATTTGGGTTTATGAGACACTCATAAAGTATCATAAAATATAATCAAAGCTGATAATGCCAAGTCAAAGTCTGATAAAACGAAAGGATGGAAATGGTGTGGCATCAAGGGAAAATTGTCAGGCAGTTATTTATTGGAGGGTTGTCAAGCTGTGGGAACGACAGGGATTTTCAGGAATTAAATTGAGAGGTTAGGATGGATATTTGTCTCAAATCTTGTCTTCATGTTCATATTTTTAAATATTCAGCATAAATGTTTATTTCAACTATATAATTTCCTATCTGGTCAATTTGGAGTGCAGTTTATATTAAGGTAATACAAGAAAAAGTTTTTGAATTTCAAGGATTTTTATTAAATTTTTGTTGCTGACATATTCAAGAGGTGGGATTTTCATAGCAGCTATGAAAAGCAAATACTTTTAAAGGTACATTTTATTTAGAAGCAAATATTGACTACTTCATTAATAAAACCGCCACCTTTCTGCCAGTGTGCACTCAAAAAGTGCATTTTCAAATGAAATTATGGAAGAGATGGAAATCTGAAGTAAGATGGAACATGAAATTCCAGGAGCAGAACATAAAGAAAAGCTAAGAGTAGTCCTAAAAATAGAAATGAAGAAAGAAACAATTCTTCACATGGATTTTTCAAAGCTATGCTGACATTTTTCATTTTGCCAATCTGTTGTTTGGCATCACTTATTGTCATTATTCTGAAACATTAATCCAGCAACGGCTTCTCTGCCTTCATAAACTTCCTGGTGTGATTGCTGGATGCTGTCAGCGATGGCTGAGACTAAAATAATTTTAAGAAAAAGTTATATATGTAAGACTTAAGAGGCGGAAAAGATGCATTTCACAAAAAGTTGGTAAAAAGGAATCAAGCCCACTCAACTGCAATGGTTTGGAAAATTTCTGGGAAAAGGCACGGAGAACATTTTCCTGGGGTTTGGCAATAGTGATTGGCTGAGCTTGTGTTAGATGGGCACAGCCACGCTACCAGCAGGGTAAAAGCATTTTCTGTGCACTCTGAGCAGTGAAGGTGGTGCTGGGAATGGGAGTTGGGAGCTCCATGGCTTGCCAGGGATCCACAGCCACTGTTGGCCTATAAATCTCAATTTTCTTAGTTTGGTTTGGGTTTTATTGCAGCTTTGAGACACTTCTTGCTTGTGAAAGCACCGTGATGTTTCCTCAGTAGGCTCAGAGAGATGAGCTTGTGATGCTGCACCCTCTCCCCTTCTACTTGTAATTAAAGTGCTCCAAAAATAATGTAGGTATCACAGATATTTATCCATGCCTTTTTTGGAAGTGCTGTCAGTCATTCAGCATGGGCAATCAGTTGTAGCTGTAAGAAATTCCAGATAAGGTCCCTGAATGCAAACCTGTGTCTCTCCTAATGGGTTTTGTCCCTCCAAGAGGTGATGTGTTGGGTACATACATGAGGATTTAAATTAATCTGTGGTTATTGCTTGGTGCTTCCAGATGAAAAACATGTAATCTGCTCTTTTCAAGTCTGCTGCTGGAATTGTTAAACTGCGAGATGTAATTTCAAGTCAGTCTTCCAAACGTCCTGTGATACTCACTCTGTGTGCCTGTTTTGACAGAAAGAAAAAGGAATCTGTGCCTGCACAGCTTGTAAAGGGAGAGTTCCTGACTTTGTTGGTTAACAGTTTTCAGAGAAGCCATTGTATTTCTCCCATAATAAGAATTTTTTACATAACTTTTCTTTTTCCCCTGAATGCCGTGAAGCCCTCAGTTAGCCATGTGTCCTGTGCCTTTGCTAATGCTAGGAAATCATACCCTTAGCCTGCAATTCTCCACAAGACATTTCCCCTTTGTTAAACGTGAATAACGGATAATTGGTGATTGGTTATGTTGTAGCTCCCTGGACTTGTTAAGTGAGGCTTTCTTTGGAGTTCAGGGCTGTCTGTGAGTGCAGTTTTCACAGCACAGACTATTATTTCATCAGCAGAACACAAACCCCGCTAATTTGTTTTATGATGACAGTGCCTGGTAGCTGGCACTTAGACTTGTTGAAGCTATTGTATTACCATTTTCCTTGGTGTAGCTTTCTGCTTTCTGCAGTAAATGTCATGTGCAGACAAATTAATAATTTGTTATCATTTGCTGAAGCAAGAAATAAGAGAGGTGGAAGTCAGCTAAACAGGCAGGGCCGCCACGGCAGCAGGAACCAAGAAAGCAGCACTTGGAGTCTGCCCTCAAAAGGCACTGGCAGAGTGCAGTAAAGCTGAAAGAGACTCAGTTGTTTTCCACGTTCAGTGCATTATGAAGAGATAAACACTGAGAGGTCTTATCAAGTTCTGGCACGTGGCTATTCTGGGATGGAACATGCTCTAGTGCAGGACCACTCCTCATCTTGCAGCAGGAGTTTCATCATCTCTTCATGAACAAAGCTCTGTAGCCAGTCAGGTAATTAAACGTATTCATAAATGATCTTTTGACATTTAAACGATCTCTCCTGCCTGGAAAACTTCTGAGGACTCTGCAAGTGTGAGCCAACTCATGTCCATTGAGCACTGGAGGGATTTCTCTCATTGTCCTGTGGCAGTGCTGTTCTCCAGGTGATCTGCAGTGCATTATCCCTCTTTAGGGTGCTCAGTCCCATCAGAGAGGCTCAGCACAGCCCTTGTTTCTGCCTGGCTTCAGCAGGAGTCTGATCAGTGAGTTCTTAGCGAGAGGTGAAGGCTGCACTTGTCAGGAAACACTTTGTGTTTGGCACTTTTTGATCTTGCCCTGCAGAAGGACTCGCGGGTGGAGGACGCGGGGAGGCGTTTGCTGAGCTCAGTGTGGGGAGCTGCCTGGCTGCTGCTTTTAATTAAATCCACCTCCAGCCAAACAGCTTGGCATGACTCCACGGCCTCCTTTCTTAGAGGGTCCCCCTGCCCACAGTTTGTCCAAGGATAATCCGAGTGCTGCAGCTTTGTGATGTTGACCAAACAGCGCATTGCTTTCCTCTTGGTGGTTTGATTAATCTTCATTAAGCTCACGGCCAACCCGGACATAGTCCCTTGATTTTGCTTTTATTTTTAGTGTAGTCCTTAATAAACAAAATCACCTTCATCATTCTCAAAGGAAGGAGTAAAAATTGCCTCACAGATAGGATATTTTTATTAAACAGGCGTGTTTGTTATAAAGAGTTGTAACACATCTGAGGATAAAAAATGGGAGCTTGTTGAGCGTGTGGTTATTTGCTGGTACCTTGATGGAGCAGCTTACAAATCATGGCAGTCAGACACATCCTATTATTTATACAATGGTGTTTTTAAGAAAGTTCATTTTTAAGGTAAGCAATCAAGTAATTCCTTATATGGAGGTGGGGGAATACTTAACCTTGAGTACAACAACATTAACTCCTGCGAGCTTAATGAATTATTCATGCTATTATCCAGCTTGAGAGACACCAAATTGCTCTGCACTGTCTGCAAAGTGCAGTTAACTCAGAAACGATAGCTTGGTGAATTTTATTTGTATATCTGAGATTAAAATAAAGAGGGTGCTATGGAAAGACATTGGTGGATATACCTGTGCCATCCGTGCCCAGCAAGGCCCTGCATGGCTTTCCCTAATCCACTTGCAGTCAGAACTCATTCATAATTTGTTTGCAAGGAATGGCCCGACAGACAAAAATCACTGAATATTCAAAGGTGCCTCCCCCAGCAGCAGAGGATGTAATCACTGCAGGCACTAACCTTTTTACAAAGAAGATGTTCATTATAGTCCCTGGAGGCTGCTACAACATCCTGAAGTACATGAAGTTGCCTTTTACTCTATTGTATTTTGCTTTTTACATACAGAAACAAAACTGCTGTTTGCATTTCAGCATGCAGAGTGACAAGTCTGGAAGCCTGGCTGAGACTGGTGCTGGCGTTTTCCTTGAGCATAACAAAATTTAGGCTCCTCAAACTCTTTTTCTGAGGTCTTCAGACGTGTGCTCCTCACAAATATTTCCTGTTCTCCCCATCCCTCCTTCTAAACTCCTGATTTAGCAGCTTAGTTAGGTAAATACACACAATTATGAAGCATACAGAGAATTATCAGTATTTGGGTTCTTCTGCATGGACACTCCCACAGCTGCGCTTGTTGCTGCTGCCCAATATTTTTTGGAAAAACTTCTCTTGAGGAAGTCATGCCAGAGATTGGGCCTTTTCTGAATTTATTTCTTAATAGGAATATACAGAAGACTCTTCAGATTCTCACTGTGTCACCATTCACGTGGCAGTTTGAGAACAGACAAACACACTCATGTTCTTCATAGACAATGGAGCTCCTGCTTTTTCTGGTGACTCACATTTATTGCATTTTACTCCCCTCACATTGTGATTTAATAAATAAATTATCCCCATGCTTTAATAGCAAATTGTCATCTTGCTGCAACTGCTGCTTTCAGGAGGTTGGTTGTGACAACAGCTTTGCTGGCTCCCAAAATAGAAAAATGGCCCTAAACCACTTTTTCTTAATAATTTAATGTTTTAAGAGAAAACAATTTTTGAATATAAAAGTACATATTACACGCACACATATATCCATTTCTATTTTTAAAATACCATTGAGAATGCCATCACTTTCAGGGAATATGGGAAAGTGCAATAACAAACACTACACTGTTTGTCTTTTGCTCAGTGGAACTGACTGCTTTTTATAATCTAATAAGGCTACCTGGGTAGGCTTAACCTATGATGAGACAAAGTTTTCAGCATAAAATTGCATTTCAGAACTTCTCAATATCCTAAATAGATGTCCATGGACAAATATTTAGAGTTTTCTATGGCTGCTCATTCTCTGAGCCTCAACATAACATTGATATAACTTTCTGTCGTATTTATTATTAACATTTTCAAAATTATCTTCCATGATCTCAGCAGCTCTCCATAAAGCTCAGAACGAAGGGGGATGTTTGGAGAGGACAGAATTTGCTGTCTGAGTACAGCGAGATGCAGAACTCCCGCAGAAAGGGATTGATCATTAACTAAAATTCAGAACATCAAAAAGATTCAAATTGAACCCCCTGGCATCTTCAGCTCTGTATCAAGATGGTATTACCAATTCCTGAATTTAGTCACTAATTGCTTTTGTCTCTGAGATGTCTTTTAACCCATTAAAACCGCTCAGGGCAAAACCCACGGATTTTATGGATTTAGTTTGCTAATACTTTGTAACTCACAAGATCTGATAACTCTGATAAATCTCTAAAGACTCCCATCCTCTGAGTCTCATCTTCTCTTTGTGTGCTCTGCTTGTAGCATTAATTATGATTTTTGCAGATATATAGGAGTGCATTCACTGAGTTTGAAATACTCAATTTCAAAGCATGGTGCTCAGGAAAACTGTTTGTCATCCAAACATCCACACACACACAACTTTTCCTGGCTATGGAAGTATCGAAATGAGTAGGATAGAGAGCAGTTTGCATCAACCCCAACTTTTACCAAGAGATTTTTTTAATCAAAAATTGTAGAAGTTTTCAGACTGGCAAGAATGTGTTTGGACCACTGAAAATCCTGATTTCTCAAATTATAACAAAAAAGAATATGTAATACTGAGGGATTTCAGAGCTTAATTAAATCCACATTTCAATTTTCTGGAACATGAAAGGCTGGATATGATGGTATGGATTGAGGTTTAAAGCAGGCTCAGCAGATAAACATCTCAGTCATGTTCAGCCACCTGATATTTGGTTGTCAGAGACCTTGGACTGTGCTGGAAGCAGATGTACTTACCTCTCCCATTTACAGAAGGGTCAGGCCTGAGGTCACAAACAGCTCAGTAAAGGAAATCTCAGAGTTTGCCTGCCAGCCCTGGATCGTGGGATGCAGCTCTGTTCTGCAGGAGTTCAATTTCTAATGCTCCCTGACCCTTACTCTGCTATAAATAATCAGAAATATTCATTACAGAAATGGCAATAGCTTTGGAGAAGTGATGGAGTGTGTATTACAAAAGGAAAAATACATCCAATTTTCATAGCTCCTTGCAAATTGTATTGGAAAGCCTTCAGCTGAATATATTCATATCCTGCTTTAAGAAATGCTACAAATAATGTGATGAGTTGAATTATCCTCACATAATTCAGCTCATGTAGATGTGTGTGTACCTATTTCACTGTGCAGAGCTTATCATTTTCTGTTTCCAGCCTGAAATATTGAAAAAAGTCCTTTAATTTAAGGTAGAGTGTCACTGTTCAAGTCATAAAGTCCTGTGGATTGAGTAGTGCTAACATGGTACTGGCTTTGTTTTTTTTTTTTCATTTCTATGTTTCTTATTTTGCTCTATAAGCTTGAATCCTTAGCATTAACAGCCTGCAAAATTCTATTTTTCTAGGCATTAATGTAGAAATGATTGCTGGCTCTGATCCCACAGTGTGGTCACTTGCAGGGGCTGCAGAGGAAGAATGTGCTGTCAGCACTGCCATTCTTGTGTGCTCAAACCTAGTGAAGGGCACTCTAGAAAGAATTACAAGGCTTTTTTAAAATTAATATTGTATTTTGTGGATGGCTGTCTTTGGAAAAAATTCCATTTGGTCATGTGAATCTTGCTGTCTTTCCTGTTTTGTTTTTGTTTTTGTTTTGGTATTTTGTTTTGTTTTTTTTTTTTTCTGCAGCCATAAATGATAGAAGCACTGTTGGTTCTGGAATTCTTGCTACCGCTTTGGCTTTTTTCTCAACACAGAAAATGGAATTTCATAATGCATTTGCAAGCTGATGCTTTAATAAAAGAAACAGTAGAAGAGTAGGGAATGCAAAATTCAAAGGCTTTTCCAGGCTATTATGGTCTATATAAAATGCTATACCTGAGGAAGTTCTGATAGGAACAATAAGAAAATTTTTCATTTCTATTCAGTGCAACAGAAGAAAACCAGATATTAGTTTTTGGGAATTGATTTTAATTTTTAAGCAATTTAATTTATTTGTTAAATGTCATCTTTGGGTCTGTAGCTTGATCTTTTGCTTTTAGATAAAACCACAGAAGTTTTCTAAGGGGGAACAGATGTTCATCTTTCCACAGGAAAAGAAATGAAATCTTTTGTTGTAGGCTTCAAGCAGCACTGGAACTCACAGAGTTTAGCAAAGACTGCTCTGAGTTTTAAGCTAAAAGAGGGTTGGTTTTGATTAGATGTAAGGAAGGTGTTTTTTACAGTGATGGGGATAAAACACAGGCAAAAGTTGCCCAAAGAGGTGTTGGATGGCCCATCCCTGAAAATGTTCAGGTTGGATGGGACTCCAGCAGCTTGGCCTGGTGGAAAATGTCCCTGCTCATTGCAGGAGCTTGGACCAGGTGGCCTCTGAAGGTCCCCTGCAATCCAAACTCTTGTCTGGTTCCATAACTGTGCAGTCACAGAACCTCAGAGGTGGGAAAAGTCCTGCAGGATCATTGAGTCCAACCCCTGGCTGATCCCCACCGAGTCAAACAGAGCAGAGAACAAAACCCCACCTCCAGTGATTGCTGGAACAGCCCCAGGGCTGGGGACTGCACCACTGGACCTTTACTGTGTGACAGCCCTTTCGACAAGGAAATTCTTCTTCAAGCCCAAACTGAAACTCCCTTGGCACATGTGAGGACAATTTCCACGGAGCACTTCCCAATGGAGCATCCCCTTCCATGCTTTCCCTCTTGACCCCTCTGTGCTAACAATCAACTGTGCCAATTACCAATCTTGCTAATTCATATTCAGCTCAGACCATGGGGAAGGTCACTGGGAGAGGCACTGCAGGTTGTACACAGCCTTTTGTGAAACTTGGAGCACAGTGGCTGCCACAGCTCTGAGGGCAGGAATTTCTGTTTTGCAGCCATTCCTGTGATTCTTGATTCCATTTGCTTTTTTTTTTTTGGTTTGGTTCTCCAATAAGGAGGGGCAGCTGAGATGCCTGCAGTGAAGTGAGGGCTAACCTGGCACCGTCACCATTGCTGGGGAGGATCCGGGTGTAGGAAACCTGGGCGTGGGTGAGGAGTGACTTCTCAGTGCTCACACACAGAGGTACAGCCCTGTCCTTTCTGTTTGTGTTTGCACGGAGTGAATGCTGATGGGAAATTCCGTTTCCTTCGGTGATCCATCCTGATTCCTCTCGGGGCCCCTCCGTGCTCAGAGCCGCTCGCTGCTGAAAAAGGAGAGTGAACTTTGCAGAGGGTTCTTACGGCACATTAGCAGTGTCCACAAGTGCAGCAGGAGCAGAGGCCCTGCAAATTTACAGCCCTATTTACTGCATAATAAGTTCCCAAGGGACACACGGGCTCAGGTGCACTGATCCGTGGAGGCTGAGAAGAAATTGGAGACAAGCAGAACTCGCCGACATCCTTCGACTGATTACTCCTAAACCTTGGGAAAACACCATTTCCAACTCTCAGACAGCCTGGTTTTATCCACACAGTGCACTATTTTAACTTCCTGCTAGCCTAGAAATCTTCCCATATTGCCCTGGTAATTTATGTGATGTTCCTTTGCAGGAACAAAAATCTATCTCGCACTTAACTCCTTTTGATAATTAATTCTCTCCCATCTGCTTACAGCTGGTGCTGTAGAAATGTGCTGGAGTTTCCTTATTTGCTCGTGCCTTGGAGTCATCTTTTAATATAAATAGCTGTGAATGTACCAATAATTCTGAAATGAGCTTTTCTCAGTTTCTGACCAGCATATCCAAGTTGTATTCCTTGATGCAATTTTTAGTATGGTTTTGAGGGAATGCAGACCCGTCTTTTTATACTATTTAACAGGGAGGTATAAACTTCCTGTGTGATGCCTCCTGCACTTGAAATAAATTTTTAAGAGCAGAGTGATCAGCTTCACATAAACAGAGACATCTTAGCTTCGAGTTTGGCTGTTTTCTTCTCTCTGACAAACCTCACAACATTTAAAGTACATTCTTTTTTGCAACCAGGCAATGTTTTTCACCTAATAAATAATTGCAGAGCTCTACCAGCTTAGTTTATTTAACACAAAATGAGGCCCTTCGTGTTTCCCCTTGCCCTGGATAATGCATTGTGCTTTTATGTAAGGCCTTAAAAAGAGAAAAACAAAAAACAGCCTTAAAAGAATTATCTTTTGACCCAGTTTTTAGGGTGAATGTATCCAATTTTGCTTCACAGATCTAATTTATTGTAAAAGCCAGGAGAGATTTCCTCCAAAACAAAGCAAAGCAGCTGGCCACAAAGTAAGATATTCCTAAGACCTGAGCAAAGGAGCTCTGATGACTTTTTGGGTTTGCCTCTTGTGTAGGGAAATATGCACAGGATTTGCAGTGGGAAAAGAGCTCTAAATGTGGCTTTCAATGAATAAAATGTGAATTTGCACAGTGTGGGTGCACGTGGTTGTCTGGCAGGATTAATTTGGCCTTTGCAATCAGAGCTTCCACTCACCAAGGTTCTACTTGGCTTTTGCAGAAGACAAATAAGGTGGTTCTTTGCAGCTTGGCTGCGTTTGAGGAGGTTTAATTTACAAATTTGTTCTTATTCTAGAGTATTTTATTGCTTTTTATTACTCTGAATTGATGGCAGGCAAGTACTGAAGTGTTATTTCTATTTTTCACATGTTTGGTACTGTTTAATATATTAACTATCCATTAAAATTGTCCTCAGCAAACCCAGTATTGAAAACTCCTGGAAGTCCTACTTTTTAATTAATAACACAAACTGAAATATGCATCAGTCCTTATTCATGTGCTGTCAGCTACTCTGTGAGCTGTTCATTTGCCAGATTAACTCATGTTTTTCTATTTCAGTTAAGACCTGCCAAAAAAAAAAATTATCTGAGTTGTTCAAATAGCTCATAATGAATAAAAATTAGAAAATGCTTTAAAAAAAAAAAAGCAGGAAATGTTTTCCTGTGTAAAGTTAAATCAAAACACCAATTTCTGATAAAATCACATATTTTGTTGTGCCATTTTCAAATTAAAATTTTAAATCAAAGAGCGTGATGAAGATAAATTTAGAAATTATTTAGGGTAAATGCTTTTTTCTTTAAATGTCAAAGTATTCAATCTTTTCAGGGCACTTTGGTTTTCACAAACAACTGTGCACAATCAATGAAATGGCTGTCATTTTTCATAATTTGAGTAAATACAATTCCAGCTAAAAAATGCCAAAGCTCTTCTAGAACCAGTGGAAAAGAGGAAGGATGATTTTTTGTTTAGAGCAAATTGTCTGTTCTGAGAGAGGCCACACAGCAGGGACCCAGCCCCAGTGTCTGTGCCATGCAGTGGCACTGCAGAAAAAACAGAAATTAAACTTTGTTTCTGGTTGCTTTGACTGGTTCTGCTCATTCTTGGGGAAGGAGTTGGGCAATTCCTGCTGTGGCAGGGGAAATGTGGACTAAAGGCATCTGTGGTAACTCTTAAAGTACAAAATTCTCTTGCCTGAACTATTATTTTATAGCTTCTATTTACTTATATAATTTAGTAGCAAAAAAAAAAAATAGAGATAACTAATTTAGGAAAAAACCTGAGAGTAACAAATATACAGAAAACTGTGATAAACACTGAAAAAATACAATGTTATTAATTAAACTTTTTAATTAGCCTGTGGACTTCTTGGGAAAACACACCCGGTCAGGGTGGTCTTGTAGTTCATTAATTTGAATTACCAGGTTCCAGTTTCTTTTGAAGTCAATGCAGAGGAAGCCTAAGGAGGCCTGAAGAGGGCTCTGATTTGGCTGCATGTTTGGTTGTGGAGCAGGGAAAGAGTGGAGTGAAAGCCTTGTTTGCTCTCAGCTCTCTGTGTTAATTTTCCTGAGCTGCAGATTGTCCTGCAGTCCATGAATAATTTGACTCCTGACATTCCCAAGTCAGGAATTCTCTCAAAGTGCAAGTTTTGCTTTGCTGTGGTGGTGATCCTGCCCCATGCATTGAGCCAACATCCCCCACGTTTCAAGTGCCACTCTAATTAAAACCTGCAATTTGGGTACTCGAGTGCCAATTAGTTCATAATTCCCACAGAGCACGTGGAAAATCAAATTCTCCTCCCTTTTTCCTACCCTTTACATGGCAGCACAGCAGATGCAGAGCTTTGTGCTGCTGACGCACCAGCTGCAAAGAATTCCTTCAGTGGGATATAAACTGCCATTAAATCTATGATTTATTTGTTTTTAATGAACTTTCTTCCTAAAATACTACAGAGAGGTCACACCAACTTTATTTGTGTGTGTGGGAAGTAAGCTCCAAGTGTTATCCTGGTCACAATTCTTTCTAGAACTAGCAAAGCAAAAGTTGTTGGTAATTATAACGAGCCCATTAAGCCTAGTCATGAGTTTAGTTCCATCAGGAGAAGTTTTAGATTATTTTCTCATCTCTTCTATTCCTTTGAGAATAATTAGCAGCATGATAATCTGCTTACTTTAAAAAGGGAATAATAATTATTTTCCAATCCCAATGCAGCGTGTGATTTAAAACAAGGCCATTACACCTTTGAGTGGGTTGTAGGAGTTTTTTTTGTTTCTTATTAAATGAGAATTAGGACAGCCACAAGTGTAAAATGGGTGACACGGTCAGTGAAGTTCTCACAGGCACAGCTCCTCTGAGCTGGCTGGGCCCTCTCACATCTCATAAGGCTACAAAAAGTTCCAGAGGCTTCCAGATGTGACAGATTTGCAGCTGCAATTCCAGGGCTAAGAGCAGCATTCAGGTGTGTGCTTAACGTGCCATTACATCGAAATTAGGGTGGTGGCCTTGCCCTTCTGGCTGTCATTGGGGCTGAGCTGCAGAGAGGAAAACACCGAGGACACCCCAGGGCTCCAAAGTGAATAATCTGCCACAAGAACAGCAGTTCTGGGCTTGCAGAAAGTACAGAGAAACCTTGGAGTGTTTATGGCAAGGGATGGCTGCTGTCTCATGCACAGTAAAATCAATAATGGTCTCAGACACTTTTATAGTTTTAAATATTTCACTTGCCCATGTTGGTGCAGGAGCTGTTTTTTGGTTTTGTTTTGTTTGGGTTTTTATCTTCCTGAGGAAAGAATTTGTCCTGAAAAGCTGCAAACACCACAAGCTCTTCTTTCCCTTAGAAATAAAAAAGACATTTGTGCAGAAAAGTTATGTCACTGTTTCTGTGGCTAAAAAAGAGGAACAAAATGGCCAATTCCTGAATTTGTCCTCACTGGTTTTTAAGGCAGGAACAGCGACAGCTCCTGGGGATTTGGAGCACAGCATTTTCTGCATTTCTGCATTGCTCCAAAGGTGTTTGGGTTGGTTTGAACTGCTCTTAGTGACTGAGATAATTACAGACAGCAAAAAGACCACGATCACATCAAGATGGGAAAGCTTTTGTGGTAATTTCCATCACTTACAAAAGGTTTTGTGGCAGTTCTGGCTATGGAGTTGGTGGGCACATTGAAGGTGTTGGAGAAAACGCAGCTTGGTGCCCAGATTTTGACATCTTTGTGCCGTTTAAATCCTACTTAATTTTGATGGATTCATGAGAGAAAGCTCTTTTTTGGGGCTCTAACCAGCACCTCTCTTAATGTTTTACATTCTCTAGCATGAATTTGCTATTGATAGTTACAAGTTAGAGTTTGAAGGGCACCAAGGGGGAAATTCTCTGTGTAGTAAAATCAAGCTCCCCATTACAACAAAGGCCATGCTTTCCTGTAAATAATAAAACAGAGGACTGGTACCACCCTGGTGACATCGGAAGGAAATTTCTTGCTCTAAATGCACCAAAAATAAAAGAGCTATGGCTGGGCAGCGTAGATTAGGAAAATAAAGCAGGAATTTAAACTGGGACAGCAATCAGCATTAATTGTGCCAAAAGGTGCTGACAAAATTCCACATGACTTTGAGCACTTTATTTCTCCAGAGGGACTGAATGCCAATGCTGTGAGCAGCAAATACAATTTCAGCACTAATACTGGAATGATGTTCCTTGTTATGGTTTAATGCCTCGTTTCTTCTTCACCAGGGAAGCTGCTCAATGTGTGCAGAGCAGCAGCAAAATTGTTAATGGAGGGGAGCAGCTCACAGAGTTCTGCTCAAACAAGTCCTCGTGATGGAACAAACAGAGATCTGCTCTGGTGGAGCACCAGCTCCTCACTGGAGCAGCTCTCTGGGTTTGTATAAATCAGCACAGAGAAGCAGAGCATGAAATGTGTTCTCTGTAGGACATTTCTGCAGAGGCTGGAGGATGCTTTTGCTGAGGAATGGATGGCTGAGGCTGAGCTGGAGGCTCCTGGTGCAGCTCTTGGTAGAGAACTTTGAAAGAGGAGCATTTTGTATCACCCAGCTGACACCTCAGGCTGTTTTCCGAGCGCTGTGTGTGTAGAGGTTTCAGGTTGAGTGTGTTGACAAGTCAGACAATAAAACCATTCCTTTAGTGTAGATGTTGTTCTGTATTCACTCACTTGTGTATCATATTTATGTCCTTGTTATTTCAACATCCCTACATGAGTCAGAGAGATCAGGGGTTGTATTAAGGCAGTTTGTCTCCTGCAAAAGTTACAAAGCAAAAATGATTACACACTGGAAAAACAGTTGTATCTAATTGCAAGAATGGTGTACTCTCAAAATCAATATCCTTGAAAGAAAAAAGAATTAAAGGCAATAATAAAATCTATTAGAAGTTAAATTGCTATGATGTATTAGGGTATGTTGGTAAAATGGTTCCCTATCTCCTCAAAGGTGCACTGAGGATGAGGCAGGATGGATGGATGGGTCACAATGTCCATTATTAAGGAATGGTTAAGGCTCACCAATATCCCAGGCTCATTCGGCAGCTTAATGGGAAATAATTCAAATTCCAGAAAAGGACTGTCCGGCCCCACACCTTCCCATACCTGGGTGAGGATCTGCAGCAGCCCCTGCTCCGGGCCCAGTGTGAGCAGGGTTATGGACCTTCCTTCCTAACTCAGCATCTGCAATTCTTTCCTGAAGGAAGGAAAACAGAAATCAGGCTTGGGAGGTATGAGCAGAATGTCTGCCACATGTGTGGAAATGCAAAAGTGAAGTTTGAGGTGAGAAATCCAAAACTGGAAGAAAGTCTGGCATCTCCTCTGGTGAACCTAAAGCCTGCCTGGGTGTGACCAGGTTCTTCTGCACCTTTTCTTTTAGAGTTTATGTGGGAAATACCTTGTGCAAAGCAGGTACCAGGAATGCACCCACTGATCACAGTTGTCTTTTTTTTTTTTTTTTATTGTAATCCTATTTGCTTACCAACTCTGCACTTATTTTTCTTTTTGTTTAGCAAAAAGTTGGATTTATTTATATGTTTCTTCATGGCTGAGTTTCTATTTTAACAACATGGAGATTTTTCTAATGCACTGACTCAGACTGCAGTGTTGGGATAGCAGCTGTGGACCTTCACTGGAAGGAAGGGGCAGACTGAACACTTCTCAAGTAGGATTAATAGCATTTGGGTTTAAAGATGATTTAAGTCATCTTTTATAAGGTTGGATAGATAGCAGGTTGCAATTTTATTTTCCATTATTTCTTTAATTAAACATGACACGCAGACCAGCTCTAATTACATCAGTGAAACAGTGCACTTCACAGTGTGTTCCCAGTTTTGTTCAATCAATACCTTCCAAACTGGAACTTTCCTGCACCATTTTTCTGACAAGTTTTGTTGGGGAGTCCTGCGAACTGCTCTGAACTGCTGGGTCCTAATTGCCCAAACTGCTCGTCAAACATTTGTGAGAATTAATTTCTCTTCATCTTAATTTCTTTTGTTCTTGTCCATCACATACTTCTCCTGAAAAGACTCAGTGAATGTAGATTATTTTATTATTATCAGTGAAGAGTCAGATTTCCCAGTGAGGAATTTACAAAGTGGTGCTAAAGAGATGAATAATTCTCCCATCAAGAGGTGAGCAGGTCTGTCCTGATAGCCCAGTTTGAAGCATGCAGTCAAAATTAAACAACTCACACACTAATGAAGACACACCAAACCAAAATTCCCTGTGTGTTAAATGAAAACTCTGCCTTCAAGCTTTTAGAATGAAAAACTATCACTGTTTTGTCTGAAATCAGAGTGTGAGGGAATGGATGTATTCACACAGGATTGCTCAGGTCTGGTCCAACTTGAATTTTTCGACAGCACGTCAGAAACTCTGCCTGCCATAATTTATAATTTTAAAGGGTTTTTTTAAAAAAACTCGCAAGAAATTAAAATAATCAGAAGTGACAACAATAGCAATTAAAATCCATTCTGCCAGCACCATCCTCTGTTGCAGGGTGTGTTAACAACTGCAGTTCTTTGTTTCCTGGATTTATTAGGGCTACTGATGTCGATAATTGGTTCCAGCACGGTGTCAATAACACCAAGGGTCAGTCACTAAAAGGGTCATTCACTTAAAAGTTGGACTTCGTAATCCTTGAGGATCCCTCCCAACTCTGAATATTCTGTGGAAGCTTGAAAACAGTTTTAAATAAAAAGCTGGAGAAACCCCCGACAATGTCCCTCTGTGGCAGTTTTGGGTACAAGCAAGCAGAGAATGGCAGGAATGAGTTGGGCAGGAATGACAAAACCACTCAGCCCTTCCTTTCTCTCAGCAATCACCTTGGGCTGAGAGTGTTTTCTTTTTACACCACGATAAATAAAACTGCATTTAAATAAGAAAGCAGAAATGAGATGCGGATGCATAAGAGAGTAAATTGTGTATGACCCAAGCAATGAAGAGTGCAGACAGGACATGTTGAGAATAAAAGTCCGGGTAGATATCTCCCTGTGAAAGCGGCGCTCAGGGACAGCCCGGGGAGTGCACAATGCCAGATCCAGCCTTGTTTTCTCAGTGGGGATGCTTAACCCTCAGAAAAAGAAAGACAAATCGCATTCGGGATTTTTAAAAGCCTTGATGGAATTTTCCTCATGTTTCTTTTCATATTCCCTGAGGTAATCGTCAAACAACTCTTTTTTAAATGGGTGAAAATCTCTGCTCTTTTTAGAAATAGCTTCAGTGAGATCTAGAAATTAAGACAAGAACTATTTCTTCCTTTTCTCTCTTTACCGAATTAGAGCTGAGTGCATTTGAAATGCTCCTCTTCTTCTGCATACCGTGGTAGCAAAAAGTTTGAGTCTGGTGAGGTGTGAGGAGCATTAGAGCGATGTAATTTACAGGATCCGAGTTGAGCTGTAATTTGCATTCCTGGGTGAGCAGTTCAGAACCAGGAACATCAAATAAGAACAAGTTCAACTCATGTCTGGCTTTCACCTCAGTGGAAAGGAGTGAAAGAAAGAAAGAATTGAGATTTAGATATTACAATAAATGTGTAAGCCCAATTTAAATTGAAGCAAGTATAAAATTTATTTCGTGTCCGAAAATTCGAACATACAATGCCACGATCGAAAAGGAGACAGTGCCAAGCCCGGGATTGGAACTGGGTGAACACAGGTTTGATCTCTGTCGCATCAAACCTCCCTCTGCTCACGCCAGCTACCTCCCACAGTCTGTTCATTTACAGTTTTCCCATAAAATCCGGATCTCGGGTATTGTTTTTGCCAATCAGCATATTCATGAAGCCTGCCATTCATGGAACTGACTTGGACAAAACGTATCTTGTTCCTTATGGATTGCCCATCACCAGGGGATGTTCTCTGATGGACCATGATGTTCCTTACCTCGGTTCTTGATCCGGCCGTCGGCACCTGAGCTGGAGGGGATTTTCGGAGCTGTTCTGTTCAACTCTGCCGGGAAGTTCTCCTTGGGAATGTAGCCAGCTCAACTCTTCCTTGATGGGCCATCATTGTCCATAGCTCTGCTTTTAGAACGCAAATCTGTTCCCTGGCCCAGGCAAAAGTCTTCCCTGGGCAAGCTCCGCTTGTTTTAAAACTAGTTACAGTTTAATACATATATCAATATTACATATTCGAGCGCGAATTTCCCGCTTTTATTTATAACAGATATCCTGTAAGAATTTTCTCTTTTACTCCTAACTCAGCTTCTTGTTGAATTACAGAGCTGCAGGTCAGGGGTTCTTTTTGGTGCTGGCCCAGCAGAATCTCAGTTCCTTGCATTGTTCTATGTGCACGCAGGGCAGAACCAACAGTGTGCAATTAGTGCTGAGTAACACAATTATCAGTGAGTTTGGGGTGAATCTTACTGTGAATGAGGTTTGGGAAAAGATGAAAGGTAGGTTTCAGTCAGAGTTATCGTCCAGCATGAATTCAGCTCTGTGCCTGGTGCCCGAGTTGTCTCTCAGCTGCACCAGGGCTTCAGCAGAGCTCCTGCTGGTGCACACTCAGGAGCAGCTTGTCCAGAACTAAAGTTAGTTTTTAAATAAGCCATCAAAAATAAAGGAAATTACAGGAAAATCATGTGACTTTCCATAAATATTTCCTACTTTTCTAGTAAATCTAAGGATCTAAAAAGATTTAACTTCTAGTAAATGCAATTCTAAATATTTCCTTTTTTTCCCCCCAGTGTTTGCTTATATCTAGTGCATATGGAAAATACCTTTCTGAGAAATGCAGGATCAGTCACTTCAGAAAGCTCTAAACTCAAAGAGGCTGTTTGTTGTCTATTGAAAATTTTCAGAGAGACTCTTGTTACTGCCTTCAGTGGCAGATAAAAGGTTCTTGCTACAAATGTGATATTTAATGAGTCGACTTTTCCAATTTTTAAATAAGTTCACTTTAAAATATTTTAGCAAGTGTCAAAGAATTCACATTGGATGGTGTGAAAGAGGCGGGGTGAGGACATGAAAGAGAATTTGTTTGCACACAAAGAGTGAGTGTCAGTTCAAAGCTACCCTGACCTTCCTGTTTAATGAACACAAACCAGCCCAGCTCGGGTTTATAATTACACTCAGACCAGCAGCAAGCTGGTTTAATGTTGGGTTTTATTCTCTGATTATGGGGAAAAAGCAGAAAATATTCTGCCAGAGCACTGGGCTGAGATGAGGAAGGAGAATGGTTCAAAATTATGTGGCCAAAAGATGCAAAACAGCTGAAAGAGCATCGAGTCTGACCAAGAGCTAAAGGAAAATTTGACATTCTAAGTCTTTTTACAGCTGTTTTAATCCAGGCTCATCTCCCTCCAGTGTGTTTTACATCTTCAGTAAGAACAATGATTTTCAGGCATTCCCCCTTGTTTTCTTTTTTTTTTTTTTTTTTTGAGAGGGAATAAGTGCTATGGTGAGCAGAGCACTTTCAAACTATTTATTTATTCTAACTAGCCTAGCAATAATAAAATACTTATTCAGCTGCATTATGTGCTCTTAAATCTCTTTTTAGCTTTATGTATCAAGAAAATACACAAACAAGTTGAAAACTGGAGGCACTGAAACTGTTTAGATACCGGAGGTCACACAAGATACCAGTTTAAGACTTAGAAAGAGAAAATGCCTCTCCTGATTCCTGTTCCTTGCCTCTTACCTGCATTATTACAATATTTTATATCCCTTCTTTACCATAGCATTCAGTAAGTTTTGTCCTTGCACAGGATAAAAGTGAGAATTCTGTTCTGAAATAACATCTTAAAAGCACATTTGTCCCAACTTCTCTACAGGAAAAATTAGTACATCAAAAGCTTTATATTTAAAAAATATATTTTTTTTTATAATCAGTCTAACAGTCGTACTAAATAAACAACTCATCTCTGTCAATTTGTGTATCCATAATTATTAAGATTCAGCCACTAGGCAGATAAAATGCAATTTGTAATTATTTTGTTGGTGAAAAGCCTCCTAATTACTCCGGTGGTTCTGGGCACTCGGGGCACTGCTCCTTTTCTGGGGTTATTCAGTGAGCAAAATTCCATTTATCTATTGGATCATTATGAAGGCTTGTTTATTTCACTGGAATATTTTGTCACACAACAAACATTCCAAGAATTCTCCCTTATGAGTTTATTTTTGCTGCATTTCTCAGTTTTGATAAAGAAATGCAATAAATTTTCACCGAAAGCAATATCTTTAAAAGTATTATTTAGAGCTCTCTTTATTACTACTGTTAGGCAATTTTGCCAGTCATGTGAGAGAAACTGGCCATGGCAGACTTGTTTTGAGCATTTTATTTAGAGTTACACCTTTAGGTTTCATCAGAACTCCTGTTTCATCATCCATTTGCTGAATAACCTCAATAAACAGCCTTCATCCAACACAAAATTTGTTTGATTAATTGTATGTTCCAGGCTGGCAGGTTTTATCCTGGCTTTTGTGCTCATTGGCCTTTAAATGGATATTATAATCCCAACATATTTTGGGGTTGGTGAAGGATTTTGCAAATTTCTCCTGATTTTAGGATGCTGCTATTTCAGAGATGGATTCAGTGCAAAGCAGGATGTTTATGTAACTTCCCATTCACCCCGAGACACTTTTGGGTACAATTGCATAAAGATTTTTTTTTTTCTGCTGAAGGACTTTCTGCTTCTAAACGACCTGAAAGCTTTACAGAGCTGTGGATTTGTGGTCTCTGTGATTCTGGGTGTGGTGATCATCCCGAGTGGTGCCATCAGTATCTGGAATCCAGCCTTACCCTTCTGATGCATTATTGATAAGTTTAATGAAACTCAATGAGGTTTTAAGCTTTAGGATCTCGGTGCTTGTTTACATGTGTGTACACAGGAAAATTAATGCAAATGAGTTCTGAAATTATCTTAATTCATTTTATCGTTCGTTTAGGAGCCAAAGAACATAAACTAAATTAAGATCATTTTAATTTTAAATAAGAATAGCTACACAAGGACTTAGGATAATGTAATTAATCCACTTCAAAGTTCATACATTTTAGTTAATTCCAATTAACCTTCCTGAGTATCATCATGTTGGTGAATTCCTGTGAGCAGCCTGTCTCTAATGCAGCTATTTAGAGGACCAGAAGTGCTTCTGGCTTCTCTCTCCAGAATGAGAGCAGGGAACAACTTCCTTGAAGATGTTTTTTTTCCTTCTGGGATGTGTTACTGTGCTTTGTCTGAGCAGACACATTTTCTGACGAATATTACAGGATTCTTTTTACTTTTCTTAGGAAGAAGAAAATGCCCCAAACACTCCTGGTTTTCCATGGGCAGTAAAAAAGGCTGTAAGCATTATCCCAGAGACAAATAATCTCCTTTTTCTAGACCTTTTTTCCTAGAATTCTAAGCTTTTGTATTCATACAGATGTACCTGTCCATGTCACAGCATCACCCCTGGAGTCACACTCCTTAGCACATGTACAGATATATCCAACAGATTTTAAAATCTGTTTATTTTTAAAACAGTGAGGAGCTACCTTGTCCTTCTCTAGAGAATTCTGACCTTTGGGTGAGGCCTCTGGAAGAGTTTCAGCCCTTGTGGCCCTCCCTAAACCTCACTGCAAGGGGTGTGGGTTCTGATGGAAACTGTGTGGGATTTCCATCCTTCCAGTGAGGTTTGGGGATGGGAACCTTGTGATGCAAATCCCTCATCATCTCCAGGTGAGACAGAATCCCAATGAGTGCCTGTTTAGCAAAACACCGAGGGAAGCCCTCACACATTTCTGGCTCCATGCTCAGATTCTGGACCAGAATTGTTTGGGTTTTTTTCCATCAGATTTGCTCTCTTCACACAGTTTCCCTTCCCCAGAGTGGTTTTGCAAACAGCTTCTCTGCCCCTTCTTGCTCCAACTTCCTGACATTTACTCCTCAATCTTTTCTTTCTTCCTCAGTCATTTACTTCCCATTAGCAGCAGCAGATTCCCAGCTGCTTCTTTGTTTTCCTCCTTGCAATGTCCTACACTTTCTCTGGATGTTCAGCTTGCAGGCTAATGGCCAATTTCTTGTGGGCTGTTTATTTCCTTGTTCTCATTTTCATTTAATCTACAGCCCTACTACAAAACTTCTCTGCACCAAAATATCTTTTCTTTGCTATTTTATTGAGCACTCTTCCTTTCCACAGATCTCTTATTCAACGCTACCATCAGATTTTTCCTGCATGTGGCAACCAACATTTTTTTGGACTTATTTTAAAATTCTCTCAAATCTGTGCTTCCCTCTTATTCTCCCCTTGCTTCCATTTATTTTCATATCACTGCATAATATCCTGTCGCTTTCTTCTGGGGAGAAAACCTGACAAAATGAGGTGTTTATCTGTGCCTTCCTGTTGGTTTGACATTCTTTCTCCATCACAGTGATCCCTCATTACAAAAGTTTCTCCCCTACTTCCTCATCTGCTTTTCCCATCACATTTCCTTATATGTCTTGCCCTGTTTTTCTCTTTCCTTTCATTTCCCTTGACAATAAAAACATGATTAAGCCTTAAGCCTCTCAACCTTTGAAAATCACCAAACTCCTGAAAACTTTGCTTCTGCTCTTTGTTTTCTGTTGGTTTATGCAATATTCTAATTAAGGTTGTCTGGAGTTCTCTTTCTCTCTGTCTTACCCCACTCCAGCTTCTGAGCTCAGCTAAAACTATTGTTGCCAAATTTTTAATCACACTTTTTTTTAGTTTGAAGCCATTCTCATCTCACCTGAGCCATCAGATGTTTTTAAGAGTCAGCCATGCTCGGGTTTTTGGGGTTTTTTTGAGATCTTGTAATTTCTTGTGTTTTATTTCATCCCACTGTGGAATGAACCTTCATCTGTCTTCCATTTCCCTTACTGTGCTTTGTTCTTCATGAGCAGACACATTTTTATCTCATGATCAGGGCTATGATTTTTGCAATAACACAAACAAAATTTTACTGCTTCATCCAAAGAATCCAGTAAAGTTAAGGTGAGAATGGAAATTTGAGAAGATCAACCAAAATATTTTCTAGAACTAAAGTGGTTTAAATTAAGCATCAACAACTCAAGGACATTATCTGCAAGTGCAAAGCTAAGAAACATTTCCAAGGAGTAAGGAGCCTACAGAGTACAGTGAATTAGGGGTGGGTGTAGGGTAATAATCACTCCTACCTGCAGACACTGTGAGTGTTTTATCCACTGCTTACAGTGCTACTTTATCTTATTATTGTACCACTGCTGTTTCACCACATAAGCAAAAATGGGAGGAAAAATATAAAACACAAAGATTTCCTCTTGCACTGTATTCTATTAGAAGTGATTCCAAGCAATTATGTTGCATTTTTCAGTGACTTCTTAAGAAAAACCCAACATTCACTTATGTCTAGACCAATAAGCAGAAAGCCAAGACACTGAAAGCTGTGTGGAGTCTGTGGGTATTTTCCAAGGATCCCTTTGGGAATTGCTCACTGGAACCCAGAGTTCATTCCTGGAACACCAATCTGTGCACAGCAGCATCACCCTGGGCCAGCCAAGTGTCCTTTCACCACTCCACGACATGAGAGGGATGGAATGGCTGCTAAACCATCAGCTGGGGAGGAGATTAATTTGCTTTAATGAGAGCTGCAATTCCGTGGTTTTCAGTGAAGCAGCTTTATAGAGCAGAGCTGCAATTTGTGGCTCGTCAATGCCAGAATCTGCTGGCACTGCAGCCCCTGCAGGATCTGTCTCATCTTGGGCATGGAGCTTTTAGGTGACCACAGCTTCAAAACATTCAGGCTCAGGATAGGAGCTTGAAAATAGCATTTCCTGAACCTACAGCTGGAAATCTGACCTAGTCTTTAAAAGTTTTATTTGAAATTACCATCCTGAGTAGAAGAAGCTGCTGCATGGGAGTTTTGCAAGCAGAATGGCCCAGAATAAAGATCAAGAAAGACTGGCTGATTTTGAACGAGATTTAGTGTGAAAATATTAATGAAATTACAGGAAAATCGGATACTGGGTCATTATGCCATTGCAAATTCCAAATATGCTCTGTTTTGTTTGGATTTTTATATGGCTTGGCCTTTGAGTACAGTAAAGTTTGTTCTTGAACATTGAGAAAAAGTGTTCTGATGTTAGTCCGTAATAAATGAGAGTAAAACTCCAAAGTAAATTCAGGGCTCATCAGAGATTCTCTGCAGTGGGAATTAGCATATGAGACTTTTTATATAAAGTTAGAAAAGAAAAACAGCTATGCAATGCATATTCATAAAGCTATATCCATAAAGCTCACTCCAAAGTGTAGGATTATTGCATTACAGTAGTGAACTTTTCAATGAAAATGCCCTTAAACATAAAATAATAATGTCTGCAATCTTGATTATTGTTGTTCATATATGATTCAATAATGTCTTGCTCGGAGTCTAAGATTAAACTCATGAATCTTGAATCTCAAATACTGTGTTTCCTATGTGGTCTTAGGTAGAAAATAGTTAATAATTTACTTTTTGTTTAGCTTTTAATAGAAACGAACCGATTTTCTTCTAATACTCAATTAGGATTGAAAACAGAAAAGCCATTCCCCCAGAAAAAAAAAAAAATAAAATAATAATTTGCAGTGATTTAGAAGAACAAGAACAATAAAGAAAAAACTATTTTACCACAAGTGCAATCACACTAAGCAGACTTCTTTTACATTTTTTTGCTCCAAAACTCCTCAGCGAGGAAATGCTGCGAGGAGCTGGTTTTGGGGAGTAACAGAGAACACTTGGGTGTGCCAAATAGATTTGTGAACGGGTGAAATGGTGGGAAAAGTGCATTGAAAAAACAATGTGCAGCCTTCACAGAGCACAGAGAGAACTGCAATGGTGGGCTCGGATGTGCTGTCCCTCAGGTTGCTGCTGCAAATCCAAGAATTATTTGTGAAGTGCCTTTCACTTTATTTTTTTTCTCTCATTTTGGCTTATGTGGTGAAACAGCAGTGGTACAATAATAAGATAAAGTAGCACTGTAAGCAGTGGATAAAACACTCACAGTGTCTGCAGGTAGGAGTGATTATTACCCTACACCCACCCCTAATTCACTGTACTCTGTAGGCTCCTTACTCCTTGGAAATGTTTCTTAGCTTTGCACTTGCAGATAATGTCCTTGAGTTGTTGATGCTTAATTTAAACCACTTTAGTTCTAGAAAATATTTTGGTTGATCTTCTCAGATTTCCATTCTCACCTCAACTTTGTGGGCCCTTTTGTGTCTGTGGAGACAAAACTCCAGTGATTTCAGACCCCAGCGATCCTGGGATCAAGGAGCTGAGAGGGACCGGGGCAACCCAAGCTGGATGTGTTCCAGAGCTTCCCATCCCTGTGCAGCACAAAAACCCGAGCAGAGCTGGATCCTCTGCGGCTGTGAATTGCTCTGTCTGAGGCTGTGGCAGCTCAGGATGTGCTGCCTGGATTTCGTGCAGAGATTTACACACAGCCAGGAGGTTTGCACTGCAAACAGCAGCTCAGGCTTTATTTTATGCTGCTGCTTGGGAGAATATGTAAATTGTGGAGGCTTTTTTTTTTTTCTCCTTGCCTCCAGATGTACTATTTCAATTTAGATGTTGCCAGTTTGTCTGAGCAAGTTTGGATTAGGTCAATACTTCATGCTATTCCTGAAGCATCCTAGTTTTCCTCAGAGTCTTTTCATTGAATAAATTGCACTTTAAGTCAATACTGAGCAAATCACTGTGTTCAGAGGCACTACTGCAGACAATGTGTCAAACAAGTGTCTCTTTAATTTGAAACTTTTTATGGGCAAGAAGCCGAAAAAAATAAGCACTGGAAAAATGTGACCAAAAGAAATTTGTTCTTGAGCTTATGTCAATAGTCAATACCCTGCTGTGCCTTGGCATATGTTCCAGGTTCAGTACCTACCTACCAAAAAACCCTACACACCTTGAAGTGGACATTTTTGTCACAGAAAAAGATAAAATCTTAAGCAAAGAAGAAAAGATAGAGTTTCACTCTCTTTTTTTAGTTACTCTTCTGTGTTATCAAACAGTTTCTCTATTTTTATTCTGGTATGTTTACCCTATTATTCTGATAATGACATGAGGAAATTGCTCTATCAATTCTTGCATTAAAAAATTATTATAAGATGGAAAATAATTCCGTATCTATTCTGTGGGTCCTTATGATAATGCTGTCTCCTCATTAACTTTGCCTAAAACTCTGGTTATTATAAATGTTCCTTACATGACTGTAATTCTGGCAGACCTGTAACTCTTGTAACTCAAATCCAGCGTGCAAAGGCAGCTGCTGGAAGCTTCTCCTAAAAATGTTCTGCAGGTCTTATGGCATTGTGAGAAAGGCTGTGCTTGGTAATAGGAGAAATGTGGGCAAGAGGATGTTCTGTTCTGCAGCCTGACAGGGAAGGTCTGTGAGTTCTGTCATTGTCAGGAAACCATACTGATATTTTTCATTCAGGCCAATTCTTGGTTGCGGAATTGCATTTCAATTTATTCAGTATGATTAAATTTACCATAAGGCAAAAAATTCAATATAGAGCTGAGTAAGATACACCTGCTGTAAGCTGAGGCAGGAAATGGAGCTGAAAGATCACACAGAAAGAGTTACCACAGACCAGCAGAAGGAACAAAATTAGAATTCCAGGCAAGGGATTAAAAGCTCTTGCCCCATCTGTGATGTTGTGATTAGGAGTAAACTCAAATTTAGACCAAAGATATGTGTTGTTCTTAATCTGCAATGAGCCAGAGGCCACAGGTGATTTAAAGCTGAGGCCCAGTTTATTCCGTAGCCTGGAGGGTCCAGGGACAAAGACCCCAAAAAGGGGAACCTGGCCCTTTAAGCACCGAAGGGGGCGGGGTTTACAGCAACCAATAGGGAGAGGGCCAGGGGCGGGGCAATGCTGAGGGATGGGTTGGGGAACCAATGAGGAGGGGCAGGAGGAGGGGCCAAGGAGAAGGAGCCAATGGGGCATCGAGCTGGGGAGAACATTCCAGAGAAATTCCATATAAGGGTAAAAGGGATGGGAAGGGCAACAGGCCAAGTGGGAGAATGGAATTAAAATAAATAAATAAAATAAATAAATAAATAAAATTTAAATAAAGGTCTTGGGGAAGAACTTTGGATCACCCAAACTGTGGAGGAAATCGGAGCCCTGGGGGCTGTGTCACCAGCAGGCCCTTTCAGAATCCTGGTCAGCAGCCACAGTGGCCTCCACAGTGGATAATTAGAGGTCCTCAGCTGTGAGAAACTGAGACACACCAAGGCAAAAAAAAACAAACAAACCCTTTCCCTGTCCCAGGGCTGAATGTGCTGCCTGGATAATTTTCCACCCCAGGCTGTACTCAGGGAATGTCTCTTTGCACTTCTGTGAGTCCTTAGAATTCACTGAGAACTAGAGCAGCTGCTAAACTGTGTGTAAAAGAGAAAACATCCCCTGGATCCTTTCCACAGCAGCTTTGGCAATCAATTGGTAAAAATGAGTTGTTAATGGTTGGTTATTTCGTGGGCTGGAAACTTGCAATATCATGACCTTGCTGCTGCAGGTACAGTGTTCATGCCCGGATCGATTTTCTGACAAAATCAGCCTGTAATCAGGAGCATTTGATCAAAAGTTCAGGGGGGGGAAGATACAGCCACTGTGAGTTTGACAGGGTCACTTTGAGAATGCATTCAGCGTGCACTCTTGCATACCTGCTGTAGCAATGCACTTCAATCAAAGCATTTCGAAAAATGGCTCCATCACGGGATGCTTCATCTCTGGTAATATCTTTGGATCCCATTTCCTTGGAAAGTTAACAAGGCATATTCTGAGGATAGATGCCTTTGGCTAGGGTACCTCCAATATTGTATATGCAATTTTTCATGAATATGAATGAGGGGCTTCAAAATTAACATGTAAGTAAGCATTTCTTCACTGGTGAGGACCACTTTACACACATTTCTGAGTGCAGAATATACTGAGGAAGCAATGGCTCTAAGGCTAAAGTTGATAGAAAATACTCCACATATTTTGTCTATTCTGGTAACTTTTCACGTTATTCATCTGTTCAGATAATGAATGAATGGATGACTAAAAGCTGAAATGAAATTAGGCTCTGATCCTGTCAAATTGCCAGTCTGCCTCCTCATGAACTGAGTGAAGAAAGCAGCAGGATCCTGCCAAAAGCATCCAGCTTGGGATCTACTTGTTCTGGCATCCCCCGTAAGGTGTTCAGGAATGAGTTGTTGCTGGTGCTTAGTATTTACTGTTCAAGGTGCCTCTGCTTCCAAAAATAACTGAATTGATAATTATTTCTTCTGAAAATGCACACTTTTGTACGTGCTGGTAGTTAAATTATATCAAGCCAAAAGTTCCAGGTGCCTCAGGGTAGTCTCTTTCTTCCCCCACTTAATTCATAGTTAACGTGAGGACCCCAAGATTTATAACAAAACCCCAGAGAAAATGATATCTGCTGCTATTTATAGTCTGGGTCCCGTGGTACCTGCTCAGGGCCAAGCCCCGCCAGCCCAGCATCAGATTTTCAGAGCAAGTCACATTTCCCATGCAGCAGGTTGGGCATGCACAGCAAAGCTGGTGTTGGACACATCAGATTTATTGTGTTTACACAGAGTGTTTGCATGTCACACACCCAGCCCAGCTCGAACTGGGACACACGAGCAGCTTTATGCCAAACCCGCGGTGACAGCTCCGGGTTTGTGTGCAGGGAACGTTTCAGAGCTGTGCCATGCTGACAGAACGAGGCACCAATACATATTTCAAGAGCTTTTCCTTGCAGAGACAGAGAAAACAATCTTGGGAATTTCTCATCTGGCAAATGTGAGCTGAGGATGAGCCAAGGAGAGGTGAGGTGAAGGCCCAAAGTGTGGGCACTGCTGACAGTGCTCCCTGATATGTTTATCTCATCATCCCTCTGTGATCCTAACTGGCAAAGGAATTGCAGAGCTAGAAAATCTTATTTTTATACAGCTTGATTTGGCTAAATAATGACATTCTGGACATTTTTGTATGATTATTTAGTAATTTCAGTTCTACTACGGTATAAATAAACCCTAACA
Organism: Petroica traversi; assembly: GCA_025920805.1. NCBI lineage: Eukaryota > Metazoa > Chordata > Aves > Passeriformes > Petroicidae > Petroica > Petroica traversi. The sequence goes on along the minus strand of JAHLSL010000024.1, from coordinate 2,141,503 downwards.
CAGCAGTCAGCCTTTGATTTTTGGATGTGCCAGTCAAAGCAAGGGGTACAGACTAATGGCTTCCTTGAACACCCCTCAGAAGCTGAAAACTCATCTCCATATCTGTCACTGGATATGTGATAACAGCTACAAATCTAACATTAAATTTTCATTTTCCCTCTTCTCCAAGACGGCATGAATAAAAACCAGTCAGAGTTGCAGAGGATTCTTTTTCTGATTCCATTTCTGCTCTGCACACAAACCAGCGAGCTCCACTTTCCACAGCTCCCCTCTCCCATCAGTGTTTTACACCTTATGGCCAGCATGTTAAACTTCTCCCCTGCTGGTGGAAATATTGCAAATAAAACACTGGAACCACAGAAACCCAGAGGTTGGAGAGAGCCTCTGAAGGTCACCTAGCCCTGAAAACTGAAATGCCACCGGAAAAGCAGCGCGGCGCTCTTTGTAAGTAAATATTTCATCCTTGATCTTTATTTATATAGGAAAGCCAAGAGAAACCCTGTTCTTCTTCCTGGCAGAATGAGCATTAAGTGCTTTTGTGTGCCACTGTTGTCCCTACAAGCTGCAAAGGGCAGGGGATGTGGAGTGCTTTGTGCAGCTGCCAGAGCAGGGGATGTCCAGCAAAATCCTGCTGGAGCCCAAGTCTCGAGGAGTGACATAGGTCACTCCTTGCTCTCAGCTGCTCTCTTGTTCCTGGAGGAAAGAGCCCCACAAAGAATCCAGTTCTTGGAATAGAAATGATGTTTTCCTGCAGAAAGGCTTTGAGAGAGGGTGAAACTTTAACAAAATGTCATTCCCAGTGGTGTTTTTGGTGCTTGTGGTGAAGGTGGACCCATCACGGCGGTGTCAGGGAATGCTGGAATTGTGTGCTTAAAGAAGCAGCAGAATAAACATGTTTATGTTTCTACTCCTTCCCTCCATGTGGTCAAAATAATTTAAAAAGTACTTTCATTTCTTCAGCAGAAATTGAATAAATATTTCATTCTAGTGCTGCTCTCATGTTAATGATTTTGGCTGGTCACTTCTGAAGCAAAGATAATTTTTTAAGTGCTTCCATACTGGGCAGACACTATGTTTTCTAATCTTATTATTGAGTTTAATTAGTTTAGGTTAAAGGTCATAAAATGCCAAATTTAAAGTAAATATAATATATAATTGCTTTTAGAGTGGATTCTTCCTAAGAACTGTACACTGCAGTTTCTACCCCCAGTCTTATTTACAAATTATTAATTCAATAGTAGCATTCCAGCATATACCATTCCCAATGCCTGAACTTAATTAAGAATGCATTCCTGCTAAATGATTACTGTACTGCTTTCATAGGCATTTTCCCCTAATGGCCAGCTCAGGATAATTCCTGCTAATTAGTTAGAAAATTTATTTTCTTTCCTCCATTGTCACTAAAGGTAAGAACAATCTGAACTTCACCCTCATACTATAACATCTATAAGTGTTTTCCTAAAGTTTCAGGGAAATTGAATACTCTTACTTATGGTTTTGACTTTTTCAAAATCAGATCAGCCATATTTTAAATTCTTCCCCCTCCCCCCCCCCCCCAAATGAATTAACAGAATTACCAATCCAGTTCACCACGTGCATTTCTAAGAATGTTTTTTCTGCTCTATGGAAAAAAGCTGTGAACTGGACAAAAAGGAGGCATGACAGCTCTGTGCAGAGGGGCAAATCAATAAGGCACCAAAGGGTCAAAAACTAGAACTTTGTGCAGATTAAAGCATTGTGGGAAACAAAATTTCAAATCTGACATAGAATGTCTGAACCACCCATTAATTCTCTCCTAATGTAAATAAGAGAGTGTTCAGGTTAGGCAGTGTATTGAAGTCAATGACACTCTCACCTTGCTCAGACTTGCAGATTTGGGAAGGGATCCTGGAAGTTCTGACACAGCCCCAGCCATCCTGCCATGACCTCCTGTGTGGTGAAATAAAGGCTGCACGAGTAAATAATTGTTCAGAGGCTGGGCACGGTTCCATAACTCTTTATTTCTCATTACTTCGTGCCTGTGGTTCTCCACTGCTGAGATAGGAACTGGCAAAAGTGGGCTTGACCCTCTGCACCCAGCACAATCTGGGATTAAAATCCTGAGCTTGAGTTTGAGGTGAATTTTTCAAGATTTTACAGCTTTGCATTAGAGACAAATGAGAAGTGACTTAACAACTGATAAACTCCTTCAAACAAAGACATCTGTGCCAAGGAACGTGTTTGGGAGAGCTGATTTTAGGCACATTTTCATTTCTCACATCAGCTCTGTGAGGAACAGGATCTCACATCACCAGAGATGCTGTGAGAGGTGACACAGGTGACAGAGGAATATAATAATAATAATAACAATAACAATAACAATAACAACAACAACAACAACAACAACAACAACAATAATAATAATAATAATAATAATAATAATAATAATAGTAATAATAATGATAATATAGTAAATCTCTGACAAATCTCACTGCGAGGATGCCTTGAATTCAGCTTTTAGGCTTTTTACTGGAGCCCTGAAGATGCACACAGACATTTTTCTTTAGTGGGATATTTCCACTGTTCCTCCTTTGTGTGAGCCTCAGCTCCCAGGAGGAGCAGCTGGGAACTCCTGGGATTGTGAGACCCTGCAGAGCTGCTCTCTCAGCCTCCTCAGTGCTCAGGCACAGGCCCTGGTGGTTGTTTCTGACAGAAGTTTGAATATCTCCACATGGATAATTCTGGAGATTGTCAAGACTTGTGACACAGATTTAAAAAAGTTTGAAGGAAGCCATTCAAATAAATTATACAGTGAAGAGCCCCTACTTTTCCTTGAATGGTTATGAGTTATGGTTCTACTTATCCTTTTCTTCAGATCTCTTACCTGTAGGCTTGCTACTTTTTCAGAGATAAATCTGGTAATTTTTTTAGATTTCATAAAGCCACATAAAAGTTTTGCATTTTTGGTGTGGCCCTTTCACTCTGTTATCTAATGACAGTCGAAGATGTGCATGGAGAGCAGAAACCCACTCAAGAAACAGAAGGAAAAGCACATATTCATGTACAGATATAATGATTAAGATTTTCCTTATCTGTCAACATACTGCAATCTGTAAGATGTAATTTGGAAGTGTAGGGATTTTTGTATGTTTTCCTGAATTGAATTCCCCTGAAAAATGTCACAGATTTGTGTGTGTGTGAGAGAGTTTACAAAAAGACTGTATTTTTATAGGCACTTAGGTGGTCATGATATGAAAAAGAAAAAAAAAATATGAGAGAGAGTTTTTGGTATTCAGCAAATATCTCATTTCTTTGATAATTTTGTTCAGAACAGACTGTGTCTTCCTGAAAGCACACTGACTTTTTCTCATTTGATTTTTTTCCCCTCCCTTGCATTTATCTTTGAAATTTAATTTCCAGATGGGTGCTTAGTATGACTGATGCTTTTTTTTGTTGTTGGTTTTTGTGGGGTTTTCGGTCTTTTTGTTTTTTGTATGTGTGTGTGTAACTCAATCCTGAATTCATTTTCAAGGCTGCAGTAACTTGGCTGCTGCCAGTTAGGTGCCAGTGTTTTTGTGTATCTATAGGTGAAATCCTAATGTAATTAATTAATTATTAAATGCAAATGAACACACCAAGAGCCACACAATCTCTGTACATTGCTGGGTCTCTGTCTTATCTGATGCATTTTGATTTGTTCTTCATTGACATCACTGTCACCATAGTTACCACCAAGACAAGTTAGAGAAACGTCTCAGTGAAAACAAAGGAGAAAATATCACTGGTGTAGGGTCTCGGATGGCAAAAGGTTGCCAGATCATTAGAAATGGTAGGCAGTATTCAGGTTTTTTGCATTGTGATGTGTTAGACATGTCTGATTTAAATTGATGGGCAGAGAATTTGCAGAAGTGTTTGCAGGTTCAGTGTGAGAGTGGTCATTTCCATGGGCTAGGAATTATTTTGATTTGGCCTCAAGAAGTCTGAAGGGGAACACTGGAGAGGAGCAAAACCCAAAGAAAACCTTTCAGAGGAGCAGTAACAAGTGAGGGCTGTTTGCTTTTCAAAGAATACTGGAACAGGTGAAGATCAGGAAAACAATTTGGCAACTGAGTGGGCAGAACAAAGTTCAGAGGAAGTGCTGTTGGCAGAAGTTCATTTCATTTAGTTGATTAAGTTCAGCATTGTAGAAAACAATGATTTGCTTTGCAAAGGGCCAAACTTTGGGCACAGAAATAATTTTGCATGGCAAAATTGGGAGCATTGCATAGGTGGCCTGGCAGAGAGGCCTTTGCTTCCACTGAGTGCATTTTCCTCTCTATTTCCCCAAAATAACATTGTGCTGCAATATAATAATTTTGAAGGCTCAGTGATTCTGTTTATATAGATACAGATATACAGATTTATATATGATAGTAGCTATTGCACATGTGAGGGAGTAATTAATGGAATAATGGAAAGCTCCACTCTTTTGGAAAATGTTATGCAGCATTGATGTCAAAGAATCAAAGTTGGTTCACTTTCATAGATAATTCAGCAGTTCCCTTTCTGTCTAGAGGAGTGAAAAATTAACTGTGACACTTTATATCTCTCCAAGTATCTGACCTGAACATTTTTTTCCCTATCTCTGCTGTATATTTTATATTGATTGGTCCCACTTAACCCTGTGTTTTGATGGAAAAGTGTTTCCTTTGAAATAACTGAATGTGCTGATAATATATTGAGTTCAGCAGGTAAAATGCAGAAAGGGAAGTGATTTTTTTTTTTTTTATCAATAAGGTTCTCTTTTAGAAAGGCATGATTGCAGTGGGTGAAATCCTGGATTTGATCAGATAAAGACCATTCACACTCCAAGTGGATGTGGTGTAGGATGATACAGATACACACCCAAGGTCAGACACTGAAATGTGAAAATAAACATTCCAGTGAGTGATGCTGTCAATTCGATAAATCTGGCAATTAGAGATTTAAAGGAACAGCTCTGGTTGCTTTATTTTATTTATTTTCTACCTTTCCTCTGTAATTCTAGATCCATCTGTGTGATTAACAATGTTTTGTCATATCCTTAGTGCAGTTATGTTAATTTACAGATCTCAGTGATAACCACTATAAAGTTTCTCATAGTACCTATCAACCAGCTGATCAGTAAATCTTATTTTCTAGCCCACATTCACTTTCAAAGAGAGGAATCAGGAGGGTCACACATGAATCTTAACTTTCAAGTGGTTCTTTTTCCCTATTGAAATCAGAACAAACACACTTTCTATTTAAGTAGAGACGAACAATGCAAACTATAAGGAAAAAACTGAAGTTTAGCATTTCTGATGCGTGATTGTGTGGCAAGATATCCTTCAAGTGCTCCAGATCTATCAAGAATTTTTATCTCAGTGAGTGGTGTCTGCGTATTAATTGTAATGGATTTTCCTGTTCTGCATCACGTGTCTAAAGCTTGTTGGCCATGAGCAAAGGATTGCTGGGGACAAAAGACAAATAAGATCTTGAAGTAAGAGCTTTCCAGCACATGAAAAATATGCCTTCTGTTGTCACATGTACTTTTAGGAGTTCTTTTGGGACTACATTAAAATTATTTCTAATTCTGATTGTCCTCTAAATTTTAAACTCTAACCAATGTTTAATGTAAAATTCTCTAATAAGTCTACCTATAATCTGAGGGGTTTTTTTAACTAATGATGTTAACTTCATTAAAAAGGACAATTCTGGTACAGCTTCCACTTATTGTTATTAGAAAACCTTGTAGCCCTTAGCATTAATTCATTCTATTCGCCAAGACATCGAGTTGATAATCCAACACAGAAAATGTAAAATATTTTTGATCATTTATGTCATCACCATTTCTTACCTCATGTTTGCTGTTTAAGCCATTAGTTAGATTGGTATAAAGCAATATTATTCTTTTTTCAGAAATTTCGTGCATCCACCACTTGAGGAACAAAGTTCAAAGTGCAATGTTTGTCTATTTTTCCATTTCTTTGATGATGGTGGGTAATGCAAGGACGATGGAAGCCTCATGGTGCTCGGAGGTTTGTGTAGATAACGACCCAAAAATGCTGCATTAAATAAGCAGCAGTCACAGGGGTGCTTCCCCTTGTCAAAAACCTTCCTTGGGAGCAGGTCTGCCCCATGAGGTGTAATAATGGTGACAGATTCCTCACTGCTTCCTTGTCCTGCACTCAGGATGTGGGAAATGCTTTGCTGAATTCCCTTCCAGAGCAGAACCCAGCACTGAGACTCTGAGAGCTGGAGCTCTCATGTCAGGGCTCAGCACTGCCTGGTTGTTTTTATGGCTTAAGTCACAAACCCCACAGTGATGGAGTTAAAAACGCTGATAATTGTCTACATTTGCTGTCATTACAGGGATTTAGAGATCAGAGGTTTCCCAAGACTGTAAAATATCACAGCCCGTGACCTCCAGTGGTGCTGAGAGTGCAGGAGCCTGAAACTCCCTCAATTAGGAGGGCAATCCACACAGTGCTTCCAGGGCAGGGAAAAATATAGACACATTTAGTGAAAATATGATTATGCTCCTACTTGGAGAACTCTGCGATAGCTTTACAAATCGTTACTGGGCAAAAAAAGAATCCAGCAACAGGCAATTTGCTGTTAACACAATTACAGCTGGAAGGGCTGCCTGGGAGCTCGGGGTGTGACAGGAATCTGATACCCTGCCACCGAATATTATGCATGGGAATGTCCAACCACAGCCCATTAGGAAAAGCCACAGTGCTGCTCTCAGAGTTCCCAGCTGCAATTAGGCAGCAGAGGGACACTGATGTGAAGCCTTTATGAATAGAAACCAGCATGGCCCTGGGCAAAAGCGTGTGAAGTGGAGGGAAGGCTCAGCAGCAGCAGCGGGGGGGACAAACTCGCATTTTGAGTGGCTCTGCGTTGCGTGAGAAATGTGTTTTAATGTGAACAGGCATCTACATCCACCTGGGTATTATGGGAGATAAATTCCCTGACAGCTTCAGCTCCATCACTCCTGGCTTGAGCAAGAAGCAGGGTGGCTCTTAAACAGCAAAGTGTCAATTTTTTTCCCTGTTTATGGAAGTTTTCCGCAAGTTAACCTCATAAATGGAGCTGGTAACACAGCTGGAATTTATTAGATAGCAAATTTGTTCAGGGTTGGTTCCAAAACTGGGAAAGAAGCAAGGGAAAACCTTAATAAAAAAGTAACAGGTGAATCAGGTTTTGCTCACTACGTTTTGGGGTTTATTACCTAAGGGCTTTGATTTGTGGTAATTCCTTTCTTGAAGGATTGAGAGAGATTGGGCTGTACAGCCATGATTGGGCAGATGAGAATAAATGATTAAGAACTGTCAACATATGAATGTACTTAACTGAGATAAATCAATGGAGGACCTCAGTAAATGTCAAAAGATGCAGAGCTTGAAACAAGTAAATTATCAGGTTACAGAGGCAAGGTCTCTGTCAGCAGGGCGAGGAAAAAAATCAACAAGGAGAGAGGAGGCTCTAGATTCAAAATCTCTCAATTTCCACTGCAGTTTGAGTCTCTAACTCTTCTTTGTTTTTTGGTTTTTGGTTTGTTTGGGTTTTTTTTCCACCTAATAAATGCTGTTCTGTGCAGTTGCAGAAATGTCAGAAAGGTAAAGCCTCTGAAATGATGTTTCAACAAAAAGCCATCTATAACAATGTTTAGGAGGTGTTAAGAGTCAAGGTACAGAGTCAGAGGGGAACCAAGTCACCATCCCTGTGAGCAAAACAGCTGAAGTGTGCAGAGTTTAGAGGAGCTGGGTCTGAACTTCCCTGGAGGATTCCAGAGAGCCCTGGAGCTGCTCTGATGTTCATGCAGCATCCTAAAAACCCTGATGGCCAGAAAAGCACTAAAAGCACCAAAAGGTGGGGTTGCTGAGACAGTGTTACCTGCTTAGATGAGTATTTTTGATTAACAGCTAATTAAACAAACGCCAGTGACATGGCTTATTTATCCATTATTTGCATAAATTCTGTCCTTCAGTATCACATAAACCTTTGCTGCAGCATTCTGGACAAAATGAAAATATTGGTGAATTTCCACTCAATTAAGGGACAGGTAGAACAAAATCTCCACTTTTGCCATAGCCCCTGAACTGCTGATTGAGGCCAGGCTTGAAAGAATCTTGATTTTAAATATTAAATATTAATGAGTTTTAAATCAGAACTATTTTGATCACTACTGGTATTTTTAAAGCTGAAATGCTTCAGAGGTCAAAACTCCCAATCAAGAGAAAACATAACTAAGTATGGAGTGAAAAAGGAGTGAACAGAGCTCCATAAATGAGAAAAAAAAATTAGATGGAACAGTACTAAAACTTCCAAAGGAACTGGAAAAGAAGCCTCTGAGTAGAGCCTCCAGGGTGGAAAAGAAAAGCTTACTTAAGAGTATTAAATCTGGAAAATTATATCCCCTAATATATATCATCTTGCATTGTCAGATCAGTGTGAATTTTGTCCAGACCCTTTGAGTCTGGATCTGAAAAAATTCCAAACTTCCAATGTGTTTGGGCAAAAAAATATGAGGAAGTAAATTGACCAGATCTACTCTTATTTAATCAAACTGATTATTAATTAAAGACAGGATGAGGTAGCCAAGTCAAGAGCTGTGGATCTCCCTCCCTGTGAGCCTGGGCAGACCAACAGGCAGAAGAATTACTTTTTTTAACAAAAAGCTGCATGCAGACAGGTTTCAGACAAATTCTTTAGGGCAGTGGTGTGTTTAACCAGATCAGAACTAAGCCATCTTCTACTTTTCCACTCAGCTGCACAAACCTTCAGCTAAGTAAGTAGGTTTGTGCTTTTACCAGATTAAAATGTAATTGGAACTGCCAAAAAGTAGCAGTATTGTCTTAGGGATGGGAAAGTTACATAAAATGCAAGGAAATGAGGCACAAGAAGCCTGTTAGAAATCTCAGATTTATCTTCACCCTAAACTGGTGATACTTTAAGGCTTCTCCTCTGTGAAAAATGGCCTGTGAAGAAAGAAAAGGGAGGCAACATCCAAGTCCAAGTTTCCCGAGGACACACGAAATAGTTGCAAAGAAAGTTCAAACAGTTGGCCCTACCAGGAGCATTTAATATGCAGGAAGCATTTATTCTGAAAACATTTTTCAAATCCGTCCTTCTCAAAGATGCTTTTTTTTTTTTTTCTGTCAACATGGCAAAAACTGAAACTATGTAAAAAGCCTCATTATCCCATAAACGCAGGCCTGAAAGCCTTGTCTGGCTGCCTATTGAATTAGCAAACACAAAAGTCGAGCTGCGATTGATGCTGCCCTGTCAAAGCAGCAGCCAAGAGGATTTAGGTGGCTTTATTAAAGCTGGGTTGTACGGCAAGACTAAGTATTAATTCTTAATATGGTCGAACACGGGGTTGGAGCACGTCTGCTGAGGCTGCTTTTTGCCTCTCTTAGATTACCAGATCCAAGCTTACTGTCAAAACGCAGAACAGAGCTTTAGATGTAAAGCACTAACTCTATTCCACCAAAAAAAAACCCAAAAAAAGCTTTAAAAGTTTTAACCTTATGACAGTCTTAAAGAAAAGGACCCTAAGCCTGCCCTCAAACTCGAAGCAATAGAATGAAATAAATGAAATAAAAGGTAAAAGGTGTCTTGGATACTGTACTCAACATTTTTGGGAGAAGTGTTTGAATCTTCAGGGAAGGGTGAAGAATCCAGCTCAATTTGTGACAAAAAGCAGTGACAGGAGCTGAGGTGGCTGCACAGCTTGGTTGTGAGAGAGGAGCATCAGCAGGGTGGGATCAGGGTTAAGGCACCTCTGCAGGCAGAGAGGGCCCATCCCCACACACTCCCAGCTCCAGAAGCACAGCCCAGGACTGGTTACAGCTGCTTTGCTCAGATGGGAGAAAGTCTGAGCTCCCTTGGCATTCAGAAGGCTTGAAGAAGTCTTCATTTGTCTTCTGCACATTCTGGTTAAAGCAGAGTTGTCTCGTTCCTGCAGGAAAACATCTGTCACAAAAAGAGCACAGAGTTAACTGGCTCATCGTTAACTGGTGGAGATGAAGTAAGAAATTGAACAGGGTAGAAAGTGGATTTTCAGTTTTGAAAAGACTTCTCAGGCTTCTCTTTTCATGCCTTTAACCATGAGTCAAATAGGAAATTCTTACAACTAGAAGAGTCATACTTTTTCATCAACTCCTGGTTTTATTGCTACATATTTTTGTGTATCCAGAAAGTGGCAGAAAACAAAAGCAGCGTTCAAGTACAAGCTTACTGCACATCACCACCAATGCTGGGAACTATTAAAGTGTCTGGAAAGATTTATCTCCATGAATTGTATCTGATTGTGCAGGCTCTCGTGTTCCTACCCAGAGATGAAGATATTCTGTGTGTGCTCTGTGATGCCAAGTGCAGTGTTGGAATGCCACAGGAGGGGTTGTGAATGGTGCTAAAGAATTCAGTTGATTATTTTAAAATAATTAAATGCCCCCCTCAGTTTTTGAGGGTTGCACGCGACTTTTGTGTGAGCTTAATCTGAATTATTATCAAAAAAAAGGACACAAAATATGGGAACAGCAGGGACAGAGCTTGAAACAAAGTTTAAATGCCACTCCATTTGTGCAAAATAAAATGAATATTGGACCGTTTCGGAGGTGTAACTCATTATAGAATCCATGTCCTGCTCTAGAGTGTGGAAGTTCCTTCAAATAACTTTGACAACAGCAAGGGCACGGAGTTTGGTGTCCAAATTCACGTGCAGTAACCAAGACTGAGAACATCTGCTTGCACCCTGAGGCGAGGCAGGAGCCCAGGAGCTGATCTGGGAGCAGCAGCATATTGCAGAAATCAGCCAGCATTACAGAGCACAGCTCCAGAGCAGCTCCTGTAGTTCACAGCTGATTCCTGCCTGCCAAACAAGGATACAAATTTGATGAGCTTCAACATACACACCATAATAAGAGCAGTCCCATGGTAGGGAACACTACACAAAAAGAAACAGAGGAAAAACATGAGAAGCTAATTGCTTTAAATTCTCAGCAGCTGTAATGAAATGCAGTAAGAAACATCCCTAAGCAGAGTGCATTAGATTCACTTGCTCAGAAATCAAGAACTGGTTAAACAAGCAAAAACTGAGATTGAACACTCTGAGCTCAGTGGCTTCCATTTCAACACAATTTTTACAGGAAAATTCATGCTGTTTGCCCAGCATGCACAAATTAAAATTAAGCTAAAAATGTTTTTTCTTTGTTCTTTTCCACTTTACTTTTCAATGAGCAATTTTTCTTGCATAAACACTGAGCAGAGCAAATAACAAGCTCATTGAAAATATGAGTCAAGAACAAGCAGTTGATTTCTTATCCTTGCACTGCAAATTAGGCATACAACTCAAGTGCAGTGTTGTCCTCCTTAAAATGCATCTTTAAGTGTCTGTAAGAACATCTCCCTTTCCAAAAAACGGGGTAACTCCGCCAGCTGAAAGATATTTTATTCCAGGGAGCTTTCCACTTCTGTGTTATCCTGGGCGTAGGCCTTAAATTGAAGGGTATCACTCAAAGCATGGGATGATGAGCAGTAATTTGTGCCTTCACTCGCAGCTGAAATGGAGCCAGTGCAGGTGCAAGTCAGCCCAATTTTCTTGTACCTGTAAAATAACGGTAGAATTAAGGATATTGCGTTTCTCAGAGAGAGCAAGAATGAAACGTCCCCAAATATTCCCCTGCTGGCTCAGCTTGAATGGGAGGATGGACCAAATCAGGGAGATGGAAAGATTTCAGTGCTGCATTTCTCCAGCATAATTTACTTTTTTTGCAGAAAGAGTGGTTAAATATTACTGCTCTAGACACCAGTGCTATTGCCATTTCCATCTGCCATCAGGGCTGCTGCCTGGCCAAGCTGGAGTCCATCCTGACCTGAATTTCAGCTTATTCCAGTCATTCAATACAATAAAATTTCCTGCTTTCCACTCCAGAGTTTTAACCAAATCAAGCAATATTTGTTTCTTTCTCATCTGACATGGCTGTGTGGCAAGAACCTGGGGGATCCCTAGAGGTTCTGTCACTCTCCCCAGCAACTGCAACTAAAATCAAATCTGCATTTAGGACTTTTTTTTTACTCCAGATGATAGATAGAAAAAAAAAAAAAAGTGTTTTGTAGCCTGGCATTTCTGAAAGTCAGGTGTGCTGGATATCGGGTGTAGTTTGGCTCTCTTGAGTTGACTGATAATTCCCAGAGAGTGAAATTGCCCTGGTTTAATCACTGGTGCCTCTATCAGTTTTACCATTTTACTTGCAGAAGTCTTTGTTAGCAAACTAAAAATCTGATTAAAATCGCTTTTCCTTTGGAACTAAATTTAGTGAAAATTTAGTTAAGATTTTGCAATTAATTCATTTCCTCTTTCTCACTTGGCAGTTGAAAGTGCAGAGATTTATTTAAACAAAGCAACTGTGGGTGTTAATTCTCACACTGCACGTCCTTACTGCAGTTGGCTAACATGGTGAACAAAAAAATTATGGTCCCTCCTTTTCCAAAAACACAGGATTACTCATTTTTCACTTGAATATCAGCTGCCAATCAAATGTGGGTCTCATAATTACAGTTGTTCAGTCACTTCCATTAATTAGGATTATATGCATATTAACATAATGTTTCTAAATTCCTCCGCAGAAAAACAGGATTCCACGTTTTCATCCCACAGTTTCTTTAAAGGTTAAATTTTGATTTTAAATCAGGAATTATATTGTGCCAAATATAAAGCTCTGTTTGTTATGACTTACACTCAAAGAAAATCTGGATAATTTTATTCTGACACTTCTCATTCTGTACATGATTTTTGATAAGTTTAATATATTTAGTGCAGAAATACTTCAAATGCTCTAGCTTGACAGAACAATAAATAAATCAGGAAGTAGAAAACATATTTGTTGATACCAGGAACTGCTTCCCTTATTAGGAAAAAAGAAGTGGTTTAATTTTTTTTTTCCCAATACATCAAAAAAACCAATAGTTGTTCTGGTTTACTCTAGCACAAAACTAGAATATCTCACAAAATTTACACAAAGTATATTGTGTATTGACAAGAACATATTAACCTTTATTAACCAGAAGAGTTCAATTTTTATCTAATTATCTAGAAATGCCAAGAGGTTTTGGGTTGGTTGTGGGGTTTTGATACTTTTTTTTTATTTGTTTTTAACCTTTCTAATATCTACATTAGCAGTAAATTTTAGATTGGCCTATTTTAATGCCGTTTTCTTCAGCAGCTGAAGTGCTGCATTTGGTGGCTGAACTTCACTAATTCATAATCTTCATTTTGAAGTAATTTGGATTTTCATCCAAGCAAGATGGATCCAAGGAAGCATCCGAGTCATTATGGAGACTCAGGATGGTTTTTTTATCGCCGTGTCCAAGGCAGGGAGTTTGATCTGCAATTCCCCATCTGCCCACCATAAGGTGAACTTTGCAGACTTTAATCTCACTAAGGCATCTTTGGGGAAAATAGTAAGGAATTCTGAGCAGTCTCAGCCTTGCTGCAGGAATATCCTCCAGCTATTGCACATCTGGCACTGAGAAGCTTTCAGCAGGGACAAAAAAAAATATGTGATTTGTCCATTAATATGGGAAATAAGTGCAATAATTTCTTCTTGAGCTTGGAGAACAGGTTGATTTGATTTATGCACATGACCAGCCTCAGCAATCCCACAGGTATAGGGGAATATCGTGTGTATCCAGCTGGGCAAAGGGACTTCCAAGGGAAGTGAAGTGCAAACCCAATTCTCTCCGAGTTTGGCCGCCTTGGAGCAGAGCCTTTGGAGAAAGGAATGCCACAATCCTTTAATTGCCACACAGTGGGAAAGCCATTTTATCACACAATCAATAGGGCAATTGCTCCGGTAATTTGCATTAAGTTCTGCAGATTTCACTCATGTGAAAATGCTTTTGCCTGAGCACCAGCTAAGGCCTGGCCTTTCTCAAGATAAATGGCTCACAAAGAGCTCCTAACAAAATCTAGATGCCGTTTCTGTGATCCTAACATACCATTCATTAGGAATGAAAAAGGATTGAAGAAATGTCTCGGAATGAGCAGTTTGTGAGAATCAGTTTTGTGTGAAATCAGTTTTCAGTGAAGTGCCTGTACTGCACAGGAGCTGAGTGAAAGGGGTTTGTACCCAGCAAGGCTGGGCTGGGTGCTGGTTATGGATTGCAATCAAAGCACAGCACACACAATTAATAGTTACATTGAAAATGAGACAAAGGCTTCTAAAATTTTACACACATTAATTCTGGGGTTGAATCCTCTCTCAGCTCAGATTTTGCAGGGCACAGCCCAACTCATTGCTGGCTTTCATCCTGTTTTCCTTTCTACACTCAGCTGGAAAAGTCCTAAAAGACAATGTGCAACTCCAAGACTCAAGAGTAACCATTGAAACCCTATTTTAGGACTCTTTCCTCAATGATTCTTAGGCTCTCTGATACCCTTTGGCTGGCCCATGCCCAGGGGATATTGCTGTTATCCCATTACACACAGGATGGAGCATGGAGTGGTTTTTTGGGTTTTTTTCCGGAACCCCTGAGCCTCAGGAATTCCTCAGCGCTGTTCTGGGAGAGGATTCCTGCCAGGCAGGAGGGGCTCTCTCTCTCTCCGTGCCCCCTTCAGTCACTGCTGCTTTGCTTTTCCCGAGGCTGCCAGCAAAAGTGCCAATTAGTAGCAATTGTGATGGTGATTTCTGAAGTGCAGTTTAAAGGATTTCTAACCGGGTTGGAAGCTGTTGTCAGTTGACTGACTGGAATAATAATAATAATAAAAAAAATAATAAAAACAAAGCTCAGTGCTACACCAGAAGCTTGTTAGACTTTCCTGTGTGATCCGCTATGGATAGTGGAGCTGCAACAGCTTTTGCATTCAAAGGAGGGATTTTACTAAAAGCATCAGTGAGCACTTGGCTGTTTTATCTGCACTAAAAACCCTTAATTTTGAATTCTGTTAAAAACAAAAATAAACGAGGATCTGGAAATAGGAGGGGAAAAACAGAAATAAGTAACCTGCAGGGCATGCATAGCTGTTTCAGTGCACCAGGATCCCTTAAGTGTAGACTTATCAAGTGGAAAAAATATTATGCATTTTTTTATGTACGGAGTTACTGAGATAGAACCATAAGCACTAAATGGGTTAAAACACAAGGGGCCTGATATACTGCAGCTTTGTGTTGACATTTTATCATAAACCTTGCAAACTGACACATCCTGACAAGCCATCCAAAGAAATCAACATTTTTTATTTTTATATAATAAGAGAGGGCTTGAACTGCATATGAACAGCATGAAAACATTTTCTTAAAAACTAATCTTTGTTTAAAATATTTTCTTTCTAGGATCATACATATTTAGCTTCTTAAATTTTTTGTCTCTTGCTACTTTGGTCTTGCAGCACTGTGAGACCCGTTCTCAGAATTAATGCACTCACATGAGAAGCCTCTTTGCAAAACAAATATCATTCTTAAATCTCAGGGCCATATGTTTTGGTTGCATCAAATATCACATCTTCTTTTAGCATTCCCGAGAGGCTTTTGATTTTTTTTTTTTCTTTTAACTTGGAATAAAAATTAACCCCACACTCAAGGCCCTGAGTGAGTTGCAGGAGGCAGTGGGGACTCGCTGTGTGGGACATGGTGGCATCCCCGGGTCCTCCTTCCTGCTCCTCTCTAGAGAGCTTCCAGCTGCCCCTTGTCAGGAAAATTAATCCACGAACACCAGAGGTTTATGTCCAAAAAGGAGACTGAGGAGTCTGGTACTTTATTTGAATAAATGGAGAGGCCATGGGGCATTTCCCAAAGGGGTCTCCAATTGCTGGAGGACACAGCCTGCCTTTTATCCTGATTTCCTGTCTGCATGTCCCTCTTCTTTCCCCATTGCCTGAGGTACTTGAGAGGTACAGACTTCCCAAATCACCTAATACAGACCCCCTCTAATGTGTACCCCTATTTTTTTGTGTCAATTAGTGGAATTCCTATGGAAGTTATGGTTCTTCCCATTGTTTCTTTCATCTCTCAATACTCAGCTTTATTTATCAGCAGACCCACAGGTCGTTTGTAAAGACAAATCTCCCACATCCCATTCATCAATCAGTGGAATCCTCCCCATTGTTTCTTTTACCCCTCAATGATGGTTTTATCTACCAGAGTTTGTTTGTAAACACAAGTCCCTCATTCCTTTCACCCTGAAGAGAGGCTGACTTTGCCTCACTGCCAAGGGCTCTCCCTGAGCCTTAGAGAAAGGGACATCACTGAGGGAGCACAAACAAAGCAAACCCCACTTCTGGTGGCGAGGCTTCTGCATGGGGACAAGGCTTTGGCAGGAGCTCCTGAGCTTCAACCCCAGCCTTTCCATCCAGCTTTTATGAACAGGTCAGCAAAGTCTGGTGGGAGGAGCAGAAGGGTTTAAAGTCCTGACTTTGGAGCAGGTAAATTTGTGGGAGCAATGTCCCTCCATGGCACCCACCCGGGGTCATGGCTGTGATCTTCATCAGAGGGAGAGGGAAAATGAGGCTTTGGTTCATAAATGAGTGTTGGGTCACTCCTCTGGGCCTTGGAATCCATTAAATCAGGCTATAAAAAGACTAAACCAATTCATTTGGGTGTTTTCAGAAGCCTCAGAAATGGGAGATGTTGCATTCTCACTTCATGGTGCCCTAAGGATATTTATCCAAGGAGACTTGGGGACCACCACTGAGGGATAGTTCATGCTTCTAAAATTGCTTTTATGACATTACATACCTGTTGCCTATTGCATAACTTTAACTCAGGTTCTAAACCCATCTTTTTTCTTTTTTTTTCCCTGTGTCTATGTTTTACAGTGAGGTTTCAGCAGATGTAAATCATTAAGAGTTTTACAGAGATTTATGTTAAGACACTCCCATTTCCATAAATAGGAGTAAAAACTCCTGACATTACAATGCAGTTTTGGTGCATGCTGGATTATTTTCTGGTTACATAAGTGACAAGAGGCTGAAGGTGTTTGAAATCTGCAGGAGCTGTCCTTTGGAGAGAAAGAAGGAACACTCTCTAATGCTAATAAGAAACAGAGAGACTGTGGGTGTAAAATGCCTTTAAAATAATCGCTGACCAAAAATACATGAGGGCTTCCCCCTCATCTTTTTCTAATGCTTATTGTAGAAAAGAAATCAAAATTACTTGGTTTACTTTTTAATCTGAAAAAAGAGGGGGTGTGGTGGCTTAATTTAAAAAAAATAAATTATTTGGGGTAAATGTTGCAATTTTTTTGATAGAGTGAATTCTCAATCTGTAAGAATGACACAGCTGGATGGCCCAGTCCTGGAAGAATAGTTCACTGAAGTTTTATTCTTCATATTCATAATTATAACAATAAATAGTTTGGTTGGTTGCAAAACTGAATCCAGAATAAAACCAAAGAATGTCTTTGGTTATTCTCCAAGTGCCCACATTTTTCAAGTACAGTTTTGTACAAAAACCTGCACACATAAATGTGTGTATTTCTATATAATAGCTACATTTCCTTTCATAAAACAATAACATCTCACAAATGTTTTTACACAAAAGTGTAAAATTATTGGTATTAGGATCTAATGTAGTTTTTTTTTTCTGACTAAAGCCTGCCTGAATATATAAATATTCAAAGTAAATGTCTTATGTGACTATTCCTCTCTCTATACCAAGAAAGATCTCTGTGATTAAAGTATGTCATGTATTTTAGGCACAAGCAGTTTGCCAAATTCAGAGTTATGAGCACAGAACACTTCTGTGTAAACAAAATCAGCCTCTGTTTCTGGCAACCGTATCACAGAATATCTTTTATGTCAGGCTCTGTCTTAAAAATGATCCTTACGACTGCTTGGAGCTATCAAATTCCTTTAATGGTTCTTAAGTTTTCTAATTTCAGTGCCAATTTATTCACGGCATTTGTTCTGTACCAACATTATTCTTTTAATTTGCTAATTTTTATTCTTCCGATCCAATTTTTTTAAAGGGAAAATTATCCCTGTATTTTGGAATTCATTTTATCAGGCAAAGGAGCCAGCATCCTTTAGTCTGCTTCTTGTAGAGTTCACCACTCACCAGGCAGCTTTAGTAATTTTCTACACCCATATCTGTCTAACTTCATTTTTTTATTGCTGTTTGCAAAAATTGTGCAAATCCTCTCGATAAGACCCTCATGTATTGAATTAGAGCGTGAATCCCTCCCCAAATCTATAGAAAAATACCAAAAATGCCTGTATGGAACAGGAAAGTGCATTTTTATTTTTTTTTTCATCATCATGTGAATGTTTAGAGAGAGGAGCAGCTGGGGTGGTTCTGCAGAGACCCATTCCCTCCCAGCCAGAACCCCCTCCATAATTCTATAAATTTATTTACTGTAAGAAGAAGGGGATACTTTGGGAAAGAGCTGGGGAAATGGAGGCATTAAAAAGAAGTATGTGGGAGTAAATGGAAGTTGCCAGGGTGGATGAATTTTGGGACACAGTCATCCTGTTAATTAGCATTCCAAAGCAATTTTCATCTTGCAACTTCTCCCATGAACTGCCCCCCCAGGCTGCCATTCCCTGTTATTAGTACACTTAAATTTTAATAGTGCTAAATTTCATTTTGCCATCCTTCTCAAGGTCATCTCGTTCTTCACGTTTGATGTTCTGGTGCCCTTTTGAGCTGATGGCTCTCAATTTCCTCCCACCAGAAGACCCCACCAGCACCTGCTTTTCCACGGAAATCATTAACACTGGAGAAGCCTCCTGCCCGCCTGTTCATTTTTTGCCCTTTGGAATGGTTTGTTTTGTAATATTTAATATTATCCCCTTTTACAATTCTTTTACTGCCACTTTGTGCAGATTAACTTGTAGTTTCATATTAGTGTCAAATATTTTTTATTAAGGTTCGGATGGGTTGGTTCTACCACGTTTCCTTTATCTACAAAATCAGTTCTCATTCTGACTGTGGGTAAATCAGTTATCATCCAAAACTGGGAGTAAACTTAGGCTCTGTGTCATCTCCTTTGCCATCTACCTCCATGTAAAGACAAAGGATGACTTTTAGGTTTCTTCTCTCTGTGTGGAAGAGAAAATCATCACAGAAGAGCTGAACAATAAAAGATAGTTTATTTCTGTGTGCTCAAAGCTTATTTTAGACAGGAAGTAATTCAAGTGTTGCTTTTTTTTTTTGGTGGAATTATAATAATGTTTTTATGCACTATACCAAGTGCTGCCTTTCTGACTTGTTTCTCTGAATAATTCAAACTACATCTGAATTTCTTTCCTTGGGAGAAAAAAAAAAAGCCTCTGACATGAACATGCAAATACAATAAAATAGATATTGCAGTGTGCCAAGGAGTATGGTGTGGGCACATTTTGATTGCCTGATTCATGAGAACACTCCAAGTGTCTAAAGTGGAATTCCCTGCATGGACTAGGGGAATAATTTCCACTTCCTAATTGGTAATTTTGGAACAGTGACAGAATAAATTCAAGTCCTGCATATGGATTTAATCCTAAAGATTTTTCTCTCCTACCTTGAACTCTGGGGCTGTATGTGAACAAATCTTAGAAAATATTGGAATGACACATGGAATGTGATTCAGATACTTGGGGTTTGTTTTCTATATCAACATCTACCATATTGATTGACATTATCTTTACAATAATTAACATAATTACAGGACTAAGGCACTGTAGGATAATGGGCTCTCACATGTCATGGGTCAGACTCAAACTGTGTAGAGTCTTTTTTCTGAAACCTTTCCTCAAATTTCAGCATGATTATTTTATTGATACCATTCTTATAAACACCATTGTCATTGCTTATAATCACTGCTTATCCCATCTAAGTCCACAAACTCCCGGAGACACTGGCTGGGTTTTATCCTGAATTAGCAGTATTATATAATTATATAAACAAACTGTCCATACAGCTATTAATATTTAATCTGGAAAATTGCATTTGGATGTCAATATTTTGTTCAGATAAAGGGGGCTGCTCACACCTTGGGAAGGGCCTTGCTCTTTCACTTGGGTTGTGAGCAAACAAGACAGCCTCAAGCCCTTGTAGAGAGAGCTTCTCTTTGAAAATAGAAGAAATTGGATTTATTTTATTTTTAATTCAAATGTTCAAAATCTTAATAAAGCACAACATGTAGGATGTTCTGAAATCCATAAGCTGCTCTTATTGTTTCACTTCCAAATTCCATTTCCATGAAAATATGATTTTCTTTTTTTTTTTCTTTTTTTTTTTTTTTCCACCACCCAAATAATGTTGTGCCATAGGGAAACAGCACTATTTGCATTAATTTGCATTTAGGATTCTGGAGTAATCTGGCTTCCAATGGAAATCTATATTTTCTCTTTGTTCACTGTATTCTTCCAATTACTTTCCAGGGGCTGGGGTAAAGAAAGTGATATCATCTTGCAGAAATTGCCTTTATGGATTTCATAAAGCTCTCCTCTCTTTGTACCACAAAACTGAAAATTAATTGTTATTCAATTAAAGGCAATTGTCTTTAATTAATTGGATTTATTATTTGAAGTTCTAAAGGAAAAGCATAAGAAATCTTTCACCTGAACTTCTAGGGTAGCCAACATTCCTTTTTAAAGCAGAGTGGAAGATATGATTAATGGGAATTACTGATTGATTTGAGAAAATATGGTGATTATTCCCTTTGCTATAGAGTAACTGAACAAGCCTATGAATATGTAAATTCTAAAATCTTTCCTATTGTCTATGAAAAAGTTTTATTTTATTCTTTTGATTTTATTCTTCCCTGACATGTCTACAGTAGCCCAGCCTGGTTTTGTATCTAAGCTGTCAAAGATTTCTAGAGATTTGAAAATCTGTCCCCTGTTCCCCATCTGAAATGTCACTGTCAGTTTACTCCATGCAAAATGAAGTTTATTTGATGTGGTTGTCATGATCCTTGTATAAGCAGTGCACCTATCACTTCTTCCTGCAGAGCAAAAGCTGACATGATATGTAGTCAGATTTTTTTTTTTTTCTGCAGTGACTTTTGCAGAGCAAAACAACAGTAATGTGTTCTTCCTTTACTCAGATAATTTACAGAAGCAGAAATGTGTAACTGTCTGCAGGAGGAGAGGGTAAAATACAGGATTTACTCCGTGTGGATGCTTGAAAGCTGCTGTGTTCAAGGCCTTTGTTCTTATCTATTGCAAACTTAATTGTCAGACAATTATGAGCTCTGGTTGCAAACATTCACCCGTAAGCATCTCTGCAGATTTGATTTCTTTCATTTTTTAATGTCATTGGGACAAAAGGGTAACACTGACAATTTAATGAAGGATTTCTGATGAGAGCCCTCCTGACCTGAGTTAGTACTTTTATGTTCCTTGTGTTTTCTTTTCTTAATTCCTCTGCACATGACATGTACATTCAGATTGCAATTTGTCATTTTCCTCACTGTTGTTGTTTTTTGGCCCTTTCTGTTGTATTTTAGGATGATCATCTCTGTATTTTCCCATTGGATGGTCCCTCTTATGATGATCCACAGACATTCACTTATTTTCCTACAGAAAGAGCATCACTTTATTTATTATGGATGTTTAACAGCTACACTTGGGAATTTTTCATTTCTTTCTCATCTGCCGGGCTCCATTTAGAACACAAATTTGTGCAGGTCCAAGGCTCCGTTTCAAGAGTAAATCTCTGTGCTAAAGAATGATAATTTTCCCATTTAAAATCTAGAATGGCCAGTATTCAGTCAGTTAAATGTCTCCTATCTAGCAAGGCCTGTGCTGCAGCAACATTGCTGCCCGTGGATGTTTATTTTGCCTCATACATTAAAAACAGCAGCTACTGAGTTCATGGAACACCTTAATTCAGGTGTGACTGAGCCTCACTGAAATGTGTCTGTGCAGATGTTAACACCATCCTTAATTACAGCACAGCCCAACTCACCTGTCACCAGCAAGAAGAAAAACAGGTATTTAATGAGCCATTCAGTAGCCAAGAAGAAAACCCCACACTGCCAGTGGTTCAGGAATAAACTTCCTAATGGGTGTTTACGAGTTCTCTCGAAAAAAAAAAAGCGAGATTTGGCGTTTTAATTAAATACCTTTCCTAGTTTAGGAGGGTTAATTTAAAATATGAATGTAAGTTTTGGCCTGCATTGACCTGCTACATTCTGGTAAATCAAGGAAGCATTTAAGTGAATATTTTAGTCTGTCGAACTTGCCTGAGCAGGTATAATAAATGGTGAAAAAAAAAATAATTTGCAAGTCTAGCTGGATTATATATTATTAATAATAGCCTCCAAGATGTATCAGCACTGCACAAAAATGGAACATTGGTTGTGATGCCAAAGGGCTTACACAAAAAAATAAAAATCCCAAAACAGGTAGATAATCAAGTATGTGTCTGGAAACTTGTTTTCCTCTCAATCATATAACTTCCTCCCATTAAAAAAATCAAACTCGAAACGAACCAAACAACTAAAAACCTCCCCAAAACCCTGTCAGTTGCCTGTATTTATTTCCACCTTTTCTAAGTTTATTTTGCAGTAAAACACTCACTCAAAAAAATACTCCAGACCTAATTTGTTTATATTTGCACTTACGTGTTCCCCATTAGTGTTTCATTTGAGTTTTTTATGAGCCCTCTGAACAATTCTGAGGTGGAAATTTCTGACAGGAAGAGCAGTAAAGTCATAGAGAAGGTAGAAATAACTTGGGGGGGACAGCAGATGTAGAACAGATGCAGTTTCCACTTGATCATCTGCTCTCCCACCTTATCTCCCTTTAATCACTTAAACTGCAAAGTGACTTTTAACCCAAAAAACAAGCCCCAGTTTATTTTTCAGCAGCCTAATCCAGTCTATTTGTTCACTGAACTCTCCTAATGGAAGGGGAAGATTTAATTTTTGAGATGTGATGGGGTAAAGCTGCGATGTGGGACCATGGAAGATGTGGGGAGATCTTTTCTAAACTCTTCAAGGAGTGGAAAACTGCCCTGCTCAAAATCAGCCCAGAGAGCTTGTTTTTCTCCTGGGGCTAATGATTAATCTGCATCACTCATTGCCATATGGTATCCTGAACTGAGCATTAATAAGAATAAAATAACACTCTACTTGAAATGATTAGTATTTAAATTGTGTCAGAGCACGGAAAGGATTACAGATCTTATGCTTCCTCGCAAAAACGGTCTTGTGGCGCTCGTAGTACAAAGTACACTTTTCACAGGCTAGATTTGTCTCCTAAATGAAGAGTTTTGGGTTCTTTCCTTAAAATGTCACTGTTCAAGACAGGATTTGGGATTAGATGGATGACTGCTTTGATCTGTGCTGGCCATTCCTCCTGACACTCCAGACGAGGAGTTCTAGGACTTACATGTGTCGTCTCTAAGATTTTTTGATCATCTGGCTGCCTTGGGAGATGGAGAGCTGCTCCAGGATGTGACAGAGCGCTGCCATGTGCTGAGATTTGCCATCAAGCTTCAGGCAGCAGTGAACGTTTAGTGACAAATTATCGCCCACTCAGGAGCAGGATCGGAAAGGGAATGCTAAGGAGGCTCCAACTGGGCTGGGGGAACCTGTGCTACTGTGATTAAGAGGATATCAGAAAATCTGCAAAGTTTCTTTTAGAATCTATTAAGGTTTTGAACCTTTTTTATCTCCCTCTTACACGGAGTCAGCAGAACGTGCCCTTATTTAGGCTGGAGGAGGTTGGAGGGAGGAATGAGCAGATGTCTGAGGTTATTCCCCAAATGCCCCCGTTTTGCATCTATTCAGAAGTGTTGCTATTGTTGCTAATGAAGGTCAGCATGCCTTCAGTGGATAATGGTGCAACCTGGGCTATTAATTTTGGTGAAAATATTGTATTGAGTGAGTAAACACCTGAAGAATTGCACAATAGATTAGTGGTGAAACAATAGGATGGTGTTAGCAGATCTAGAAGTGCGATTTTATTCTGATTAACTGGAGGAAATACTGGCAGTGCATGCTTGTGCAGTCTCTTTTTCACTCCTTTTTTACTCAGAGCACTCCATAATCCCTTCTTTTAGGACACCTTCACAGCACATATGGTGTGCAAAGTCTCCAGTCCTTGGAGCCCTGTGATAGAGTATGGGAGTTAATAGTTCCTCACTGTGGCCATCCTGGCTCAGGGCTTTGAAGTTTAAACAGCTCCTCCTGTATAAATTTAGTTTATTTAGTGCTGACTGGAAAAATTTAACCCAAAAACTCAGCTCTTAGAGGAGTATGTGGTTGCTTGAATTCACTAAAACACTGTATTTTTGGGAAGTGTTAAATTTGGATCAGGACTCAGCAGAGAGGATCTGCTTACCCTGAAACCAGAAGGCTGCAGGGACATCTACAGATATTTGGACACATCCTCCATCAACAGATGCTGAACCAGAAATTCATTTTTAAATGATAACACCTTGGGTGTGTCAGCATCTTTGACTCTACTAAAAGCATCTCTTCCAGTTATCAATGCCAAGTGAAAGCTTTTCTGGGCTGGGGAGAATGATGAAGTCAGTGTGTCCACATTTAGGGATTGAGCAGAAAAAGCTGATTCTCGGTTCACTTGGCTGGATAGGAGAGATTCCACTGAGCTCTGCCCTTGTGAGTGCATCAGTGGCTGTGCCTGCATTGGGGGAGCTGTTGGGATTTTTATTATTATTTAGAAGTTGTCTCTTTGTTTTAATCCAGTTGTGGGGGTGATCTCGTTCCTGTCTAATTCAGAATAAAGCCATGTCCCTCTGCCTCCAGTTTGTAGGATTGTGCAGCCCACAAGGCCCCCAGTTGTCCTGGACAGTTGTCCCATAAATGCCCACGTTCCCAGTCTCTAATCCCTAATCCTTCCTGCTTTGCATTCCATTGGATCTATTCAGCTCTCAATGAAGACTTGTAAATTGTGTTTTGGTTTGGGGTTTTTTAATTTTTTTGTCTTAAAGGCTCTAAGCAGGAAACACAAAGCTGTTCCATACCTGAGAGCAGCCAAGGAGTCCTTTGGGACAGTTTGAGGCTCCCTGTCCCAAGGACACCCAGCTCACCCAATGTATTTCCAAAACATTCCTTTTCTGTGGATATTTGGTAACTGCTTTTCAGAGGTGCAGAGAGAGCTGTGGATGTATTTTTATAGCAGGACAGTTGGCTGTGTGAAACATGCAGATGGGGTTTGAGGGTGGTTCTGAAATCCCATTTTGAAGACTGATGTTCCTCTGCCATGGTTGCTCACAGAGCAGTCCCAGATTTCATCTAGTGGGAGATCTTCTGTCCCCAGACCAAGAGGGATTTTGGAAATGAGTTAGTATGTGTGGACAGGAAACTCAGAGCAGGATCCAGGGGTGAACCCTGTTGATAGAATTAGCTGCTCTTCTCTGGTTCAACCTTACACAAATTGCAATGTGAGTTAATTGACCCAGGAAGTTCAGTGCTTTTCTCTTTGTTTGTTTAATTCAACCAAGCCCTTCCACTGACTTTCAGTAGATTTTTGGATTGAACTCTCAGGCAAACAGTGAAATAATTGTGACTACTAGAGGAGCTGAGGTTAAAAAGCATTTAATTTTATATCACTTCCCAAACACTCAGGGGCCCAGATCCAATAAAAATACCAATACTTTTGGATTTTGTTGTTGATCTCTGTGCTATATTAAATGATGCATTAATTTCATAAATGCTCGACTGAAAGGTGATCCCACCTATGTAAATTTAACAGTGAAGCTTTATTCCCATGTTGTTTAAGTTAAATACATTATTTAACCCCCCCTTTGACTGAGGATTGTTATAAAAGAGGCAGAATTAGAAAGCACCGCTTTCACCTTTGGATCTGCAGGGTCTGGGTAGGTGCTGAGCATTTCCTGGCTTTGTCTGGGCTGGCTTTGCCCCAAAATGTTCTTGTGGAGAGGCAGAGCAGAGACAGGAGTGGAAGGGGAGGTGAGACAGCAGCGTTATCTCTGAAGCACAATCAGATTGTGGGTTTATTTTGTGTTCCCGTTAGCAAACCACAGTTGGATTGTTTAAATGCACCTGGGCTGGAGGAGACTTGAAGCTCAGGAGCATTGTGAGGAGTACATAACTCTGAAAGAAAAATCCTTTCTTTTGTTCATATAAAAAAGAAGGAAAAAAAGAAAAAAAAGAACTTTTAAGTATTGCTCTTGTAACTTCTTTCAAATATGCAGGGAACGTCCATGGTCTATGGATCTCTTCAAAAGTGCTTTGTCATTAAAGGCTTGAATGGAATAATAGATTTCAGAATTATTCAGTTACACAAGATTCAAGCATACAGGCTGTTCTAGTATTTCAGAGGGAGAAGCAAGCATCAGTGAAGGATTATAATTTTTCTTTTTTTCTGCATAAAAAGTTTCTTAAATAAATCTGTAAAAGAATTCTGCACAATATTTAAATCAAATAGTTATTAATAATAATAAAAAAATCCTAATTTCATTTTCTGGAAAGGAATTAATGTATAACCTTAAAAGAAGTTAATTAACTTTTGTCTTATTTGCATCTAAGATACTCTAATATTGGATTATTAAGTTCTGTTCCACTTATTGGGTCCTTATGAAGGTAAATATCTTGAGCACGATAAAAACTTCAGTGTGTTCATTAACTCAGAATGCAGATTTAGTCATTCAAAGTTTCCAACCTCCTGAACCTTCTGTTGATTATTTCCACCTTATTTACACTCCTCAGTTTCTTTGCTGTGCCTGCAGAGCAACTCATAGATGGGCAAATTTCGGTGCAGGAGCAAGCTGGCCTTGCTCTGGACTAATTAACAGTTCCTCAGTGGAGATGTGTAGGCAGGTTGACACTTTTCCAAGTGAAAAAGAAAAAAAGTTTTTCCACTTCAAGCTTTTGTTTGCATCCATCAGATCTCTGGCAAATATCCTGAAACTCTCCTTCTCTGTGCCTGCTTTAGGGGGGAGATGGGGGCACCTCGTGCAGAATATTTTGCGTCATGGTTTTTATTCACTTTCTTGGCAACCTCCTGAGGAAACAAGACGTATCAAAATTAAAACAGCAGCAAGGAAAAATCAGTTGCTGAGGTGAAGTTGAGGCAAGCAAAAGTGACAGCAGTTCCAGGAAGAAGCGCCGGCTCTTGAAGTTAAGCTGCTCTGTCACATACCATCAATTGGGCTATTATCTGGCACAGGAGGGCTGTAATAAATTGTCAGATTTTCTTCTTAGCTGAAATGATGGGATGGAAATTGTGCTGTGTATTTTTGGACAGGCGTGGGGAGGGGGGTTGGGGATGGGAATCCAGCACGGAGCAGATTTCCTCACATGCCAGACCTGTCATGGTGCACAAACCCAATTTCCTGAATGCAGCCCCTGGAAATCTTGGATGGTGAAAGCTAAAAGGGTTAAAAGAGAAATCCCATCTTTTCTCTGGGAAAGTAAACTCAAGGAGGAGAAAAGCTACTAATGAGAGACAAACTATTATATAAAAATATATTTAAAACCCTTTAAAAGCGTTGTTTCAAATGGGTTTTTT
This sequence comes from Petroica traversi, assembly GCA_025920805.1. Classification (NCBI taxonomy): domain Eukaryota; kingdom Metazoa; phylum Chordata; class Aves; order Passeriformes; family Petroicidae; genus Petroica; species Petroica traversi. The sequence goes on along the minus strand of JAHLSL010000024.1, from coordinate 2,114,088 downwards.
TCCTCCTTGTTAAAGAAATTGATGAGCAACACATTTTGGATATCACTGTCTGGTTCTGCAGCATTTTCATTTGAAGTAAACTTTTGCACAACTCTGGTGTCAGAATTTTGGTTATTTAAGAGCTGATTCTGGAGATCATTTCCATTGTGTGGGGCAGGATTTGGAGAAGGTATTTTATATAGAAATAGTTTGTGGGGGTTATAGAATATGATTTAGACTCAATTGGGAAGCAGCTGATATTATGTAGTAATGGTGAGATCAATCAATAGATAAAAATACTCTTTCAAAATGTTTTATGTTCTCAGCAGAGGAACTTCTTCAGTAGAATTATTGTATGATTAGTTAATAATGTTCTGTGTACATAATGTTTTCATTATTAGACAGGGCTGTAAAGTGTGCATGTTTTAGTCAGACTTTCCTTCTTGGCAAAAAAGGAACACCAGAAGTTATAAAAAGGGTGCCTTGGAAATTTTTTTTTTTTGTGCTGGTTCAAAGGTCTTTGCAGAAGGTTCTGAAATAAGTTTCTCTCCATGAGAAAATGGAAATTTCACCTGTTGAAGTCAATAAAAATTTGCACAAGTCAAGTAAGAAAGAGTGGAGCCACAACACAGAGTACCAGAAGCCAGTGGAAAACACATCCTGCCCTGGATCAATGGGAAATATGAAAATTGTAAAAGAATCAGCAGCTCTGACAGAACTCTGGGAAAGAGAAAGCAGAGTTGAGGATCACGTGGTAGTGAAAAATCGATTATTTACTTGCATTATTCCACTGCCATTAGAATCTGAGCCAAAAATGGAGGTGCCAGAGCATGTCAGAGGAGTGTAAAAAATCCTAAAGCACGGACTGAATTGATCTCTGAGTTCTGCAGGAACACACGAACAGGAGCAAGCTGTTAACAAAAGATGTTTGCATCTAAATAAGCAGTGGTGGAAAGAAGAAGGCAGCAGCTGCTGCATCAAGCTTTTCCAAAATTCCTGAAGTGATCCTGGGATCATTTTAAAATGACAAAACATGTTGGCAAAATGTTTCAAAATGTCTAATACCTTCTAAAATTCTTCTAGAAAATAATTCTAAAAAATTAGATTATGCCCCCATGGCTTCTGTAATAAGATATTTTCCCATCCTGCTTCTTTAGGATTTCTTGTTTGTTGATTGAATAGCAGATACACTGCACCTTGTTCGAATAATTCCTTGGAATATTAAAAGATTAAAGTCTCTGACAGATTAATAGAAAAGGAGCTGTCATGAATTGTCAGGTAAATTATTGCTTTGGATTAGAAACTTGATAAGAAACTAAAGCCGGGGTAAGAAGAAGTAAACAATTTAGAGCAGTGTTGCCTCAAGGTTCCACTCTGGTACAATAATAACAAAGCAAAAGAAAAAGAAAAAAAAAAAAAGGCTTGAAGTTGCAAACTGATTGATGGCACATGAGAAAATACATTAGTAAATGTCAGAGAGGTCCAAGGATTTACAAAGATTTGATCTCAGCTGAGAAACTTTGGTTTCACCTTTCTACACTAACAGATGTTCTAATTGTTTGTACCAAGTGCAGCCTGTAAAGAATCGGGACAATCCATGCTTTAAATACTCCTTAAGATTGTGAATACATGTTGCTACATTTTGTCTCTTCTTTCGCTATTAGAAAACAAGGTTTTAGAGGATTATGAATGCAATTTCATTATTTGAGTGCAAAATTTCTCAGTGTCGCACCAAACCTCGCGATTCAAACTGAAACCAAAGATTTCTTTAATTTAAGAAAAACTGGGCTTGCTCTGTGAGCTGCTGCTCTCTCAGTTGATTTCTTTGGTGCTTTTGGTGTGGGGATACATCTTCATTCCCAAGCTGAAGCAGCGGGCAGCAAATCTTTTACAAGCCTTTCCGCAGCTCCCCGAGCGTGGAGCAGATTTCACGAGCCATCTGCTGCGTGAAGGACACTCCAAAGGAGTCCCCCAGCCCTCCAAGGCAGCAGCAGTCCTGCAAATCCCAATTCTCCCACCTGCACTTGTGAGAGCCATGGAGTGCAGTGCCTGCACAGCTCATTGGATCCTCCCTGAGCCACGCCAGGTCTGAGATAGCCCCGAAAATTCCGTGCCCACCGAGGTGTTCAGCATTTCCATTCCCAGCAGAGACAGCCAGCTCCTTAATGTGCATAATTAACTCTGAGAGTTAATTCCAGCCAAAGGCCTGCTAAGGGTGCAACAAAATTTTATAAAGCGGCTCCAACTTCTGGGGAAGGACAAAACTGGTGACATTCAATAGCAGCTCCTCAAAGAATTAATCCCTTATTTGTCACACTTGGAGTTACTGTACTGAAAGTTTATTTGAAGAATGAGACAAAAAACAAAGTAAAAAAAAAAAGGAAATTATGAGTAATGACTTCAGGAGGGCTTTTTTATTGTTGTTTTCTTTTTTCTTGTTTGTGTTACTGATTGAACCAAGCAATTTAGCCTACTTAAATCAAGTGTAAAGACTTTTCATCCAAATTGATTACAGTGGCTTTTGTACCCCAGAAGAAACGTTTCAGGCAGCAGAACCTTGAGGTCCAGGCACCAGCTTCTGGTCACTGTCACCTTGTTTTGGGTTTCTACTTGTCTTATCCTACCCAGAAAGATGATCTTGGCTTCAAAGGCCGGCACATGGAAAGATTTCTTGACAATCAATATTTATTACTGTTAGTGTAGCTCAAATCCCAACCCCCCCCAAATATTAATTGTCAGTAAAAAGTGGTAATCAGCAAAATCCAAAAAATATTAAACTGTTCATCATAAGCAGAAGCTGCCTGGAGACACCTGAGACCTTTAGAAGCAGAAGAGCCTTTAATCCATCACTGCTACAACCCTGACAGAGGCCAAGTGTCCCTTCAGTAGATTTTAGCACAAATTTGCCTGAATTGCTTATGTTCTGCTTTGATATTTGTGTGCATATTCCATGCAGCCAGAGCATTTAAAGCATTCCATTCCAAAAATTGTCCTGACACCTCCATGTGACAGGAAATCCAATCCTGAGCTTTGCACTGGGGAGTCTGTGCTATTAAAATGTGCTCTTGGAATGGCACTTTAAGTCAAGTTTTTTGCAGATGCATCAGTTTGATTGCTTTACTCAGAACTTTTATTTTGGGGGAAAATAGCTTCTTGTTTAAAAGAAATAAGGAAGGTGCCTCCTGTGTAAAACTGTCTCTTTATTCTCTTCTAGGACTTTTATCTTTCTTGTTGAGGAGTGAAGTAAGTTTAAAAGAAATTAAATTCCATATCTGCAATGCCTGGTTTACTACAGATTGAATTTGGAAGTTTCACTCTTTGAAGAAGTTTTTTTTTTTTTCTTTTATTCAGCTCTTGCAGCTCAGAGCTATCTCCATCATGTCATAAAAGAAAACAAGTAGGTAGCAGGATGAAGTAAAAGAGGCAGATTTTTGTAAGTGTTAGCTGGGGGGCTTTCTTGTCCTTCAACATTGATTTTTACTAAATGCCATGGGCGTAATTCTATTCATTCTTGGGAAGTGATTCCCTAAACTGCAGTGTAAAACTTGGCTTATCACCTTAAAGACAATCTGAGCCACTGTGGAAATCTTGTAAGGCAATCTCACAGGAAATGTTCCTTTCATTTGCTTACTCTGCTCGAGTTCCTCTCATCGTGCTGTCCAAAGGCAGCTTGGATTTATTCATTCTTGCCCCTGCTCTACTCCTAAATAAGCCTCAAAGAGACTGCAGTGCCTCGAGTCTAACGTTGTAAACTCTGTTTTAAAATGTTAACAGAGAACGGGGGCTAAGAAGTCTATGATCTAGCCCAAATTTTAAATCAATGCCTATTTGTCCCAAATCAATGTTTTGTTAACTGCAGATTAAAAGGGAAAAGTAATTTTTTTCATTCCAAGATAAAGTAATTCAAGATTCATCAAATCAGCTGTGTCAGTTAAGCTTTACAGCAGGCTGTTACTTCCTCAAATAGAGAGCGTGGGATATAAAATAAATAAGAATTGTATATCATTTGTAGTTCTGGAAGTGCATCCAGCACAATCCCCATTCTCAGTGTGAGCTGTTAGTGACAATGACCTGAGCTTCCACCAGTTGTCCTGCTTGAATATGGCCTTAGTTTATAAAGATCTGAAGTCTAAAGCCAGGAAAACGCCAGAAAAAATTAGAGAAATAGTAGATTAATCTCTCCTTGGTTGTGTAAACATAATTCTGTGTATTGAATGGAGGGGTTGTTAATCCCTTGCAATCGTGTTTCTTCCAATTAAATTGCAGGGCTTTAAATACTTTCAATCACAGGAGGCTGAGGAAGAGCAAGTGCAGCATCAGGAAGGAGAGGAGGGTGGTAATCCTAAATGAAAATAATTTTATTAGGAGAGAAAGCAAGCAGCAAACAGAAGATCTGGAGAGGAGAAGTTCAGAAAATAAAAGATTCTGCAAAATGCTCTGACCCCCTAGGGAAGCGAAGAAATAAAACTGGGATTTTCAGCTTGATTAAAGTTTGATTTATGAGCTGCTTTTTGTTAACAGCAGTGGAACAGAAGGAGGAGAAAAAGGATTTAACTTGTAAGGGAGAAAATTCTTTTGGAAATTGCCTTCAAGTTCATGAAGCTGAAAAAAAAAGTGACAAATGGAATTGTTTTGTAAGTCGTCCCCTTCCAGCTCTTCTTTGCTCTCCACTCCCCCCTAATCCATAGTTAGTAATAAATTATAAGTAACAGCAATCTGAAAACATAGTAGGTGGCTAATTTGATGTTTTATTACAGTTCAAGAGTAAATAGCTGAATTTTGGGGAGTGTCTCCTGTATTTATGTATTTTGCAAATTTCCTAAGTTGTCCAAAAATGCATCAGAAGATCTAGAAAGAATTTCAAGCCTGATTTCTGAAAATGAGGTGTTTGGCACAGAGGAGATCGGGAGTTGGGAAAAAATCCACAAAGTGCTGCCCAAAAAGGTGCAGTCTTTAACAAATGGCATTCAGATGAGGAAAATATAGAATAATAAAGAGTTTATTATGTTTTTCTCCTGCTGGGAAGGAACATGGATAAAGTCAGGCCTTGCAGGGAGTGGTGGATGGTCTGGATTTCTTCTCAGTGCATGGAAATGTTTGTCCATTCTTGTTTCATGAAGCTCCTGCTCAAGTTGGTGTCACAGAAAAGGGGGAAACAAACCCTTGATTGTTCCTGCGGTCCCTTTCTCTGTGGAATATCAATCCTGGAGCAGCAGCACAGGGCAGGTGCTGTTCCACAGGTGGGTTCTCCAAAATGGAGCAGAGCTGCCACCCCCCCTCAGATCCAAAGTGCTCAAAGTCACCAAATCTTCACGGCACTGAAGGGTTAACAAAAATCCTGTCGTGCCCCATAAGCAATAATGGGCTCACATTGGCTTACAAATTGAAAGTTACTATTGTAGAATACCTTTTGAAGGTAAATGTAGGAGTAAAATTGCTTTTCAGTTTGAATTGCCTCAGACACTGAAAATTCTGAATTGTCATCGTAAAAAATTCAGGCTGATTGTGCTTTAACCACCCTTCACCTTTCATTTTTAGATGAAGTACCAAATCTGTGTAAAGTAATAGCACACAGAGATTTCTTTTTTATTTTTATTTTTTTCACTGAAAAGGCATTATAACTTATTGTCCATCAAAAGTTTTAAATGTGACCACGATTGGAGAGTTTGGACCACTTCGCAAGTACATTAAATATTTTATTAATTTCAGCTGATCTTGAAGTCTAAATAGACTCCCAAAATTTCATGCTAATAATGAAGCTGTCACTGTGCTAGTTGATACTGTAATTTCATTTATAAACACTCTGGCTGTGCATTTGTCAGTAAAATGTACTATGTAGAACATAGGAGCTGTTGAAAATATTTTAGCCATCATCAAGGCTTTTTCATTTCTGAAAAGATACCTGTATAAATCCAGCCATACCCACTTTACTTATACACACTGTATTTATAGCTGGGTGAAAAACTGAAGAAAGTATAAATAATGGATTTTGGATTTTTTCCCCCTTAAAAACATAAGTCAGTAAATAATGTATATAATTTTATAGAAATCGTGAATTTAAAGTTGTCCTGTCTGTATATCAGCAGGTATTAACATCTCCCTAAAAAAAGAAGGATCTGGACAGGCACGGTATTATGCATCTGTTGACCCAGCAAAATCCCTGTTTCACTGTTTCAGCAGAAGTCAGAATGAAATATAAGAGTTTCCCAACTGTTCCCCACAGCAAGGCTTTCAATCTGCAAGGCTCAAGTTTGTCTGGTGATGAGGGTGGGCAATAATTTATCAGTGCTGTCAGTAAATCCCACCTTTGCTGTGGGTACCACCCTGGAGCACAGGGGAGGCTCAGCTGTGTCTGTGCCTCCTTCACTCAGAGGAATCCCAGCTCCCAACCCCTGGCAGTGCCAGCTGAGCTGATCTGGGGGTGGCCCTGTCCCCTGTCCTTTCCAGGCACCTTCCTGTCCCCATCAGAGGGACACAGAGCAAAGGGACCCCAGGGACACGGTGGAGGGGAGGCTGGCACAGGATGGGAGGAGATGAGAGCAGGGGAGGGGACTCCCCTCACCCACAGTGACTCCAGTTACATCCTTGAACAGGTTATGGCTCCCTAAAGAAAAAGTTAGTGAAGAGGCATTTGAAACATCTAAAATTTGAAACATCTAGGGTACCGCAGCCACGGGGTGTAGCAAAGAGTTTGGCATGAAATCAGTATTAAATGTCTATTAAAGGCGTGGCATCTTGGCTGAAAAATCTCAGCAAGGGCTCCCATCTCAAGTCTAAAAGCAAACTGGATTTTTGCTTCATGAGTGTGCAGCCATCACGAGAAAATCAGACATTATAAAAAACAAGGCTTGCACACCAGATGTGTTTGCTTTAATAAAAGCAGGGTACCTTCTCTCCCAGCAGTGCCCACATGAAATGCCAGCTTGGATGCAGCAGAGCATTTAAATGTACAAATATCAGTCTGCAAAGGCAGTGTCAGAGATTAGAAAATACAATTTGGTGTCTCCTCTGCGTTGAAGGGTTATCTTTATTGCAGTGTAGGTGGCATGCAGAGATCTGTCCCTACAATCACTGTACCTTTTAGACAATCTTTCTGTCACTTGGCTGTTTCTGGGCTGTCTCTGTGCCACTTAAAGGAGCTGGACTGTCACAACACTCCTGGCTGCCACTGCCGAGCCCATGGAGGAGAAGTGGTTTAAGTACTGCTGATGAGTATTATCTGTAATTTACCAAGAAAAGCAGAAACTTTCAGGGTTAAAATTCTGCCCTCTCATATCTTTTCTGGGCGCTATTTTATTTTTAATGTACTCTTACAAGGTAGCTTTGAAGTCGTTTCACATAAAAGAGCCTCCAGCCGTACATCTCACAAAAAGCACGCAGACCTCATTTAATCATTCTTTTTATTCCTCTGACTTGAGTGTGATCCCTGTTCCACTCTCACTGATGGAGCTGGCACTTTATCTTCATCCAAATTTATTCTCCATCTAATTCAGCAGAACACATTTCCAAAGTGGAATAACAGCCACTTAAATGTTGTTTAAGCCTACCACATGGAGAGGCAACAATTTCAGTTTCTTCAGAATTATGTTCCATCTTCAACAAACATGATTATTCTTCCTCCTGCTTATTGAGACCCCATCTAAGTCTCAGCATGTCCGCTACGGGCCAGAGGAATTTTTATGTGATCATTGCTACACCTTTTGTGTTGGAGTGATTTTTCATTATTTTTTATCAGCATGTTGAAGGATGGGTTTTGTTATTTTCCAGCAGAAAATGGGGTGGTTCTGCTTGGAACATGAGCTACTGGGTGGGGAACTTCATCTGCTCATTTACAATGGAATTTAGCCTTTTGGATCCAGAATTCTCAGTCTGTGTGTATCCCTGCACTTATTTTCATCAGAATGAAATGCAGAGATCAGCAGAAATGCAATTATTGCTCACTTCCATAGAAATACTACTCAGCCTGCAGAAGAAAAGGGCTTTGATATCTATTACTGTCTTGAAATTTTGGGTCAGGTGGGAATTGTTGCCTTTTCCCATCTACCTCTGTAAGAACAGAACTGTGGGTCAGCTGAAGTGCAACTGGATTTAAAAGCTGGGATGTCTTTTTCTCATTAGCCAGTACATGAAGTAGCAAAAAGGTCTTCATTACACAGATCCATCTGTGTGACATAATTTTGCAAGGAACTTTTTTGTCCAAGTGTCCCTTTCCTTTCTTCGCTAAGCAGCTTCCTAGAAGGGAAAACAAAAACTTTATTAAGGCAAAGTGAGTCCTGGATCGATCCAAAATTATTCTCGTCATCTAGGTGGAATTTCTTGGTGTGCTTTCTGCTGGGAAGGGCACTTCGTTTTATTTTAACTTTTGAAATAAAAAAGAAATTTTTAAAGAAGGCAAAAGGGCTTCCACCAAACTTTAGCCATGCAATAATACCTCGTTCAATTATTCAATGTTTTTGCTCCAAAACTTGCAAAATTATAATAGATATCTTCATTATGTAGGGATATTCAGGCATGAGGTGCCTGTTGAAGCAAAACCACATACAAACCCGGAGTAGTCTGGCCTTCAACCTTTGATTTAGTGCAAAGAAGAGAATCACAAATGGTCACAGAGTTCATAAATTAGCAGCAGCAGTGCCGTCACAATTGTGCCATGCCTATGACATGTCATTTCCTCACTGTGATTAACTGTGCTTCACCAGAAACCCATTTTTCAGTGGAACAAAAATGGGAGAATTAAGTTTCCTTTATATTTCACTTAGTTCATTGTGACCGTAGACTTCAGCCCATCTGATCCAAATTGGTTAAATGTTAAAGCAATTTGGTCTCTTTTCAGCTCCAATTTCTGCTTTCAGCGCCTGAAGACCGTGAACTCTGTCTTTCCAAAGGGTAAACTCCATTTTATTTTCTGTTATGTAAGCTCATTTGTGAGGGGTCCTCATAATGTCATGTCTGCAAGGAGATGGCAACGAGTGTCTTAAAGTTCAGGCCAAACACGGGGATTTGCTGTTCGTGTTGCAGGATTAATTAGCACTAACTCGGATCTTTTCCAAATGTCCACAATCCACAATTCAGAAAACAGAAAGTCTCCTCTGCCAGTGATCCGAGACCTTAGACAAATTCCACCAGAAGTGTATTCAGAGCAGACCCTGGGATTCCTCTCTTGAATCTCTGGCTGTTCCATTGATTCATTATTTTTTTACTTAGCCTTCAATTCCTTCCCCATTAGTGGCTGTCATATTGCTCACATTTTATGGGGGCATGACACCGAATGATTACCTTTGGCAAACTCTGACACAGCCAAATGCTTTTTAATAAATAACAAGGTGTTATTGAATGAGAGCTCAGATTCTCAGCCCTGTTCTTGCTGTGCTCTGTTGCAATCAGGCCTCAGAGACAACCAGAGTAACCAAATCCAACACTAGGAACCCGAAACCAGATCCCACGATCCACTGCCTTTTAGGGATAATGAGATGATAATTTATGCATAAAGAAGAAGTGCAGTTCCATCAACAGAAATGACTAATTCTGTTCTACCCAGCTCTGAAGGGAAGGGAATGAGCACAGCTCACTAAGGTTTGTTGCAGCATCGCTTGAGCAAATTTAATGTGGTTTCACTTGTGCTGTGAGTTATGATCAACTTGGATGCCCCTGTTTCACTCGTGATTCCTGTGCTGGGTTAATTCCCACAAAGGGTTTCTGATTTGGTTTGGTTTAATTTGCTAATGTGTCCATTCTCTGGACAGCCATCTGATCATATTTGCTCAGATAACCTGTTCATCATGTGGACCATTGATTTTTTTCATAATTTTGTTATCTTTGAGCCCTTCATCACAAGAGGTCTTTCCTCAGTGACAGATCAACATCATTCTGAACCACATCTTACTCTTTTTTTGCCAAACATTGTTCAAGACTGCCTCAGTATATTCCAAAAATTGTTAATCTGGGGTTGCCAAATTTCTCAGGGTTCCTAAAAATTCCTGTTAGGTAATAGGAAAAGAAGATATCTATGTGTACATGTGAGGGCAATGCTTTTGAAACCATGTGTTATTAACATCCTGTGTTAATGGTACAAAGATGTTGGTTTAAAATAATTCAATTCTCTTCAGACTGCAACAGTACAGGAAGGATGGATTTTAATATTTTATTTTTTTTTAATTAAGGCTCCCAGAACCACAGAGCAAGTGAAATGCTGCAATATTCTGCCTTGGCCAAATGGGAGGATATTTTCGAGATCCTGTACACAGATGGGTTTGCCATTATAAATCACATAAGAAAGGAAGAAAACCCCAAGAAAACAGCAGCATTTTATGATTTTTCTGGCTGGATCATGCTAGAGACCTGTGAGTCAGCATTCCCAATCCCAGTTTCTGTTTGTCCATGGCCTTGACAGGGAGCACAGCTGTGCTTGCCTGTGGTGCAGCAGTTCTTTAGTTTTAAGTATCTGTTCTACTTAATTCTACCTCTGCTTTAAGTCTGCTTTTCTTTTAGCATTCACAGTCCAATTTATTTTGTATTAAGTTACCTGAAAGCCTCACTAGTGCCCATAAATAAAATAAATTAAAACAGAATCCAAGTTTTAAGCCTGCTTCCTGGCAGTTACTCACTACATCGAAGGCAATGTAATTAATTACTCAGCTCCTTAAGAGACTTGTAATGCTGGAGATCTTGATACAGCTGAACTGGAAAAGCAATATTTGAATTGCTGTCGTTGCTGCTGGATTTCTCTCTATAAAAAAACCCACACTACAATTATTTCTACTGTTTAGCTGTGGCTAAGGGGTGAGTGCAGATCTGTGGATTTGCAGATAGCAATCCTTTCATCAGGCAGTTGTGTTTCACGAGCCCAGGATTTGGAGGTGCTGATAGTTGCCATGGCACCCACGTGTGTACCAGGGAGATTGTGGGGAAAGGGTGATTTATGTTCACAACAAACTGAGTTTTTACAAAAAGTGATCGGAGGTGAGTGGGGCATTTTGAGCTGCATTCTTAAGAAATCGGATCCTTTATTCTTTTTGGCGCAAGGCCAAAGTTGTGACTCTCCCTGCCAAAAAATGCTGATGGCGAGATGTGGTAACGGCTCGGGCGTGGGTCTGTGGTGGTGGTTTGATACCCCTGCCCTGGTTCCTGCCCGGTTTCTGCTCTGGTTCCTTCTCCATCTCCTGCTCTGGTTCCTGCTCTGATTCGTGTTTCATCTCCTGCTCTGCTTCCTGCTCTGCTTCCTGTTCCATCTCCTGCTCTATCTCCTGATCTATCTCCTGCTCTGGTTCCTGCTCTGGTTCCTGTTCCATCCCCTGTTCCATCTCCTGCTCCATCTCCTGCTCTGCTCCCTGCTCCATCTCCTGCTCCCTGCTCCAGAACCCTCTCACAGAGTGGCAATGCCACAGCCACTCCAGGTAAAACTCCCCTGCATGAGGGGGAGATGCAGCGTTGAACCAGCTCTCCTCAGAAATACCCCAAATGCCCATTTTATCGGTGTGGCCACCGGCCCAGCAGTTCCAAATTCTGATTTCCATGCCTGTGGCTGACCCAGGAGTGCTTTGGGAAGGAGTCAGTATCCTTTCCAGAGAAGGATGGGCAGAGCCAGCACTGCATCCTCAGCTTTGCCCTTCCTGGCTGAGGAGAGCTCCCAGCTCAGGCATTCCCTGCTGGGTGAGGAGGCTGGGCCAGCCTGGGATGTGGAGAGGAGAAATCCAGGGGCAGAGCCAGAGGGAGCCTCCTCTCTGCTTGAAACATCAACTGTACCTCTTGAAGTTGCATTTTCCTCTTTCTTCCTTCCAATTAAAGGAGGTGACCACTTAATTCCAGCTAATTAGGGGTTTTTTTAGATCTCTTCTCCCCTGTACATGCCAGATCAGCACCTTACCTTTGCCGTGAACTCCCATGGATTAATCGTTCCTCTTGCACAGTTTAATTACTTTGCTTCAACACTTATTTACTTTTGACTTCTAATTGACTTTATGAGTGCCTTTATTTGTATTGTGTGGCTCTTGAAGGAGAAACTGGTAATACTGGGAGGGGTTTTTTTGAGTAAAAATTACAAAATACGTAGGTATTTTTTACTGATTGAATGAAGAGCTGGAGTGAGTTCTGTGCAGTTCCCTGGGTCAGGCAAGGAAACCTGGCAATAATAACAATCATCTCCATACCTGACTGTACAGGAACATAACGTTTTAATTATTCTTGCTGCGATTTGATTGTCCTTTACATACGATTTATGTAGGATTTTGTCTTCCCTCTGGATGCCTACGTGGTTTTCAGTGGAATGGTGAAATACTGAAGCCTCTGGCCATAGTTAAAATATTCCCTATATATTTTGCAAAGCAGTTCATGGTCCCCGTGGCATTGTAATGATGCAAAGTTTATTTTGTCTCTAATAAATATATTATTCATCCATCAATAATAAAAGATTACTGTATATCCTTTGCTAATTTTAACTTGCTATCTTTAGTTGTGAAGTGGAAAGGTTGGGGTTCTTTTTCCTCCTTTTATTCAATTTCTTCTCTGCCTACAACCATTTTCTCATTGAGTTTAACACTTACTCAATTTACGCAGTGTCCATCTCCTACCCTGAAGAGCAAGACTCTTCTACTTAATAAGAAATACTTATTGGCACATAGCTTTGATTCATAAAGAGAATGTTTCCTTGAGAGAGTAATTGGTTTGGGATATTTTTTTTTCTGCTTACCAAAGGAGCTTATCGAGTTCTTCTACAGAATCCTTAATATTGTTGTTTTTCTTCCTTGAATGTGAATAAGTGCTACAGTCTGGAGGAAAACTGACTCCTAACTTATCTCTCTTTCTTGAAATCAAAAAAACGCCTTTCACAAACTGTGAGTTATAACTTTGTTTTCCAGGAAAAAAAATAAAAATCTATATTTTTGAGTCCTGTAAACAAGATGATCCCTGTGACTGCAAACTGTGTTGGTTCAAAGGCAGCCAGATCCCCTTGGCCCTTTGCAGAACAAGTCAGCTTAGAACAACATCTAATAATGCAATAGAGTTATAGGTCACATTTGTTGGGCTTAGAGTGAGAAAATATTTTAAAGGCTGCTGTGGTGATGGTCTGTCAATATTAGGAGTGAAGTGGGAATCAGGCAGACAAACCTAGTGGGTATTTGTCTAATTAGCAGTGACCTGTATTAAAGCAGAGCTGCCTGAATTAAATTAGTTATTGCTCATCTGGTACTAACTGTCTTTATATCTGAGAATCTGGCAAATCTCATCTAGAATGCTAATTCTATCCTTCTGCCTTTTCCTCTGAGGTATCTTTTCATTTAATAATGAGTTCCTTCATTGTTTTTAAATTTAGAAGAGAGCCCTCTTTTATGGAGGGGTTATCTTTTAATTTCTGCTCTGCAATATGTAAATAGCACTGTTGAGGGAAAGCAGTGGGACAGGTGGGTACTTCAGGTGGTATCAGATCTGCTGCCTTCAAACATAAGAACAAAATATTGAATAGCAAGGTAGCATCTGAAAGTTCCCCTGTCCCAGAAGATTTTAAAATCTAATCTCCAGCATTTAACAACCTATTTTTAACCTAAACCTCTTCTTTGGGGAGCTCTGTGCTGTCACTGGCCATCCTCCTCCTCCTCCCTCTGGGGGTTAATAACTTCCCTTTGTTTTCAGAAACCTGAGTTTTCCTAAACCTGAGTTTTCCTGGAGCTGCTGACCACCCAAAGCTTGAGCAGCTTTAGGCTCGGCTTTGCAGAAAGTTGGGGAGGAGCAGAGTGACTGCTGTTCACGTGAACTATGCCAAGATGCCCTGATAAACTGCAAGGAAATTAATATACAAGGGTGAAAGGGATTACAGACAGAGATAGAGGGATTAGACTGTGCACCAGCGGCAAGACTTGCTGTAAAACTGTTGCTCCAGGCTTTTGTTTATTATTTGGAGAAATTCTATTTAAATGCAGATTAGTTTTTCTACCTAGAACTACAACTTGCTCTTTGTTTAGAAACTCCGCGAAGAAGAAAGAACGGGGGGTTCTTGTTTTCATTTCTGGGTGAACTTTGGCAGTCACGTTGCTTATCCTGTTATCTGGATTAGATATGCAGGCTCTGGGTGCAGGAGTTGCAGCAGTTTGTTTAGAGACCCGGCTTTAATTAATCAGTGCAAGATTACCAAATTGCCTTGGGATGGAAAATTGCGCCTGAGAAGTTGTAATTGGCTCCTGACTAAACAGAAGGGCCCAGCTCTGCTCTGGGTGTTTGGGAAGAGGAGGGCAGAGGCAGGAGGGAAAAAAAAAAAACCCCAAAAAAGCAAAGAAGGAACAATCAGTGAATTAGACAAGTAGATTTTGTGACCTGAAATCTTTATGTTCTGTACACAGCTTATTTTTTTTGTGTGTTGCTCTACTTTCTGTAATCAGTCACCTTGTGAAATGACATTTTGTCTTCCTTAGAAGTAAAAATGAAATTAAAATGATGCTGTAGCAGTGCTGATGGGTTTATGAAAAGTAGTCTGAAAAGTATTGTCTTTAAATAGACTTCTAAATACTCGAAAATTATTCTTTTGCATTTTGCAGGCTTGCCATAAAATTATCAGCAAAATGGAACTAAGGGAAATATCCCAATCACTTCCCATGGGTTTATTTTTATTCCTTTATCCATTCTTCTTGCATCTTGTCAGCACATCTCCAGCAATCCTTACTGATCTTCTCAAAATTATGATAAATTGATAATTAACATAGCTAAGACAACTTTTTGTTAATCATCTCATTTTTCTGTACCAAAAAACCTCCACATGCCACACTAAAAACACTGATTTCAGGGGATATTTTCATTTCCCCTATTTCTTCCTTCCTAGTACAATTTTTGATTTATCCTCCGAGTTTCCTGACAGAAAATTCACAGAGTGATTGGCAGGAACTGTCACTGGGGTTCGTGAACAGAAGCAGTAGAACTGAAATGTGTTTCAGGATTTGAGATGGAGTGGAGAAAAGATGAAGATCAGGTCTTTGCTTAAAGGATGTTGATGAAACTTTTTGCCTCATGCTAGAGACATTTTTGGTGCCTTGTGGCTTTTTTGCTTCTTTATTTCTTTTTGATGGACAAGCTAAAAGAGTGACTAAAATGAAAACAAAACTTGTTCTTCAGAAGGTAAAGAACCCTGACCAGTAATTTACAGGGAGTAACACAGCCTTAAGAGCCCACACACTCCATTCAAAATGTCAGAACAATTTAAAAATCTGAATTTATACAAGATTTTTCTGTGCTTCCCCTTCAGAGAGCCAATTGTTTTCCTTCATCTATTTTTGGTAATATGATGAGCTGTGCATAAAATAAGTCAGGAAAAAATAGATAGATCTGTGGTGAAGATTGCAGGTATGGTGAGTGACAGAATTTGCCATAGATGTCAGACTGGAAAGCACTGAATCTCACTTTCAGCACTCCAGGAATGTGTCACATTCTGATATCACACAGAGCCAGTGGACAGCCTGAAAGGCAATTATTAGAACAGCTTATTTCCCTTTAATGTATCATTTCACAGTCACTCAAACTCTTAAGATATATCAGATATTTATGTTCTTTTTCAAGAGTTCCTTGTAACACCCTGTTAATGGGCTGGAATGCAGCAATTACCAGCTTTGATTAGAATAAGTACTTTAATCTGTGTGCTCTGGCCATTCTTTTTCAGTTTTCCATCCTGCTTTTCATTTCTTGGCACTTGTTCATTACCATTTCAGGCTGGTTTGGCAGGACCAGCAAAAGTTATGAGCTCTAACTTTAGCAGTGTTTTAGTTGTGGACGTTTTGTAACAGTTTTTTGGGTTTTTTTTTTTTTCTCCTGGAGAGAGAAGGCTGCTTCCAGGATGCTGACTGGGAGCCCGTGGAGCTTCTGAAGCAATTGTAGCTAAAAATCTTGGGACAAATGGCCTTTCTAGTGGCCACTTGGAGTCCAAATTAGAAAATGCGTTTTGCTGAGCTGCCCTCCGGGGTGGCCAGCACCTTGTTACTTGTGAAAGGTGGAACTTTGTAATGAAAAGCCTGGCATTAAAACCTGATGGAGCAGAATCCTTTGGAGTGCACCTTGCTTTCTCCACTTCCCTTTTCTCTTTCATGAAAGGACATATCTCCTTTTTTCTTTTTTTTTTTCCCCTCTTTTCTCTGGAACATAAGAATGTGACCATTCACTTCAGAGCTCTTATTCTTCAAGTTGTCACAAGTAGAGGGGCCAAGTGCAAAGCTCTTTTGTTGGGAGTGAGGCACCCCTTCTTCTCCCTGCAGCTTTGGAACTCTCCTCGAGCCCATTTTCACCCTCTGCTCCCTAATTATATTGATCTCATCTCCCCTCTCACCAAATGCTGAGCTCTAACCCATTTTCTCTGCTTCTCAGCTCCTCTGAAGGGTCTTTCTTGTGAAAAGGGGTGCAGGCTCCTCCAGGGAAATTTGAGTTTTGTGGCTGAAGCTTCAATGCTCAGAGGCTCTGCCTGAGCTCCCTGTGCCTGTGGGCATCATCCTGGTCCTGATTTGGCACTGTGGTTTGACCCTGGACAAACACCAGGCACCCACAAAAGTAACTCACTCATCCTCCCCTGCCACAGCTGGGCAGAGAAGAGAAAAAATAATGAGTTGAGATAAGGAGCAGGAGAAAACACTCCAGGGGCAAAACAGGCTCAATTTAGAGGTATAAAGTGAGTTTATCACCAATAAAGTCAGAGGAGGATAATGAGAAGTAAAATAAGCCCTTAAAAACCCCTTTTTTCCCCCTAACCTCCTTCTAGCACAGGCAGCAAGGCCATGGGGCTTTTTGGGTCAGTTCACCAAAAATCTTCTTCCACTCTTCAGGGACAGAAATCCCCCTGTGAGACCATGGGGTCCCTCCTACAGTGTTAACTTAAATAAGAATAATGAGATTTTGCAGTGGGAACAGTTGTGACTCCAGTCCAGTCAGTTTTAAAGATGAATTAAAGTTTGATTCCCAGAAGCACTTTGAGGAATTTCTAGAATTGGTTTACCACGTAAAATTTTATGAAATCGTTACGTTTTATTGCATTACAGTTAGCGCTAAATTTTCAGATTTATCTTTTGGAAAGTTTTGACATCCCAAGAAATCATCGAAGCACATAAAATTCTCTGATTTTTAGCGGTTTATTAAAATAATGAGCTCTTCATCATGGGAGGACTATTTAAAATGTATTCATGGGGTTTTGATGTTCAATTTGATTAGATTTTAGGAATGGCAATGAAAGATAGCTCATTCATATTCTGATATTTTGTTGTACACTTTGAAATGGACAACACAGCTCTCTGGTGGAGGGGGAAAACTGAATTTTTGCTGTCGTGTTTTGTCACCTGGGTTTCTTTGAGTGCTAAGGACATCATCCCCTACTCCAACAGATTTGCTTTGAAAACTTAATTTAATATAATATCCAATGCTCAAGTGTGTAAAAATCTGATTTAAGCTATCTCAAGTTCAGCATCCAGAAACAATAAAATTATGGAGGTTGCATAATTTTGCTCAATTTTTTTATTCCTCAGTTTCCCAGATGCAAATGGCCTCAATAAAGCAAATAATGCAGGTTTTTATTATTATTATTATTCGTGTTTGTGCTGTGAAAACAACAGAGTACACAAGGAAATGAATAAATCTGCATCAGCACAAGGCTTTGAAAGTATTAATTAAAAAGGTGCATGGCCACATGCTGATTAGAGTAGATAAAGAGAAATATTGAATAACTACTTACTCTCTGAATTGGGCCCAAGGGTCCTATGAGAAAAATAGTATATGATAATTTAATTAAAGTTTGCATCAAAACACATTTACACAAGGGAGCTGAATTAATATTGCACAGTTTGCACTTTCTACCTCCCCTATGCTTCCCTGGGAAGTGTTGGATCCCTTTTGGTACAGAAGTTTTTTATTGGGACATCAGGTGCTGACCAGACACTTGGCATATCCACCTCACTGAAGGTCCCAGATTCAAGGCATTAATAGAGTAATAAGTATTTGAATCAGAAAAAAAACCAAACAAACAAAACAAAAAAAAAAAACACCCCCAAAACAAATATTGTTTTTGGAAGCACAATTCCGTTGGCTTCTGGAATAAGAAAGAAGAAAGGTGGGGAAAGGGAGCTGGGATGTTATGAAAAGCCATCCAGACAAACCTACAAATACTTGAGCACTGATATTTATTCTCATATCCCCATACAAGATCCTCTGTAAAACATCTCAGCAGCACCAAGTGAGTTTTTGATTTCTTGGACACGTCTGGGCTACTCACTGGGTTGGGTTTTTTTCCCTCTTTTTCCCCGGGGGAAATTTGGTTACTCAAGTCCTGCAGCTGAATATTTACTCAGTGTGACAAGAGCAGGAGCAGGGAAAGGGCCCTGCTGTGTACAGAGCTGGGACACAAGTCCATGAAGGGATGGAAAAATGGAGTAACAGAATGATAGAGAAGGGAGCACTGTGGAAGAGGGGAAATTCTCCCTGTGCTGCAGCTGGGGACAAGACAATGACTGGCTGAAATAATAATAATTAAAATATTGACTATGATGCCATGGTCAGTTGTTTCACTTCAAGTGTTTCTTTCTGGGCTTTACAATAAATCTCCAAAGCTCTGTGACAGCCACGGTGGTGCCTCATTCCTGACAGCATCTCAGTGCTTTCCAATTCCACTGATAATGGGCTTATAGCTACAAAAAAGTGATATTTTTTCCCGTTGTAACAGCACCTGAAACATGCTGTAAATGCTGTTATATCCAGTTGTTTCTGTAATTCAGATAATATATAGATCTGTAGCAAGTGTGGTGTAACAGAGTAGTAGATCACCCCAAACCTGCTGATATCCCAGGGATAATAACAACAAATGGCAAATAGAATGAATTAGGGCAGCACAAAGGGGAAGATAAAGGACCTGAGAGTGTGAAAATTAAAAAAATACTCAGTGTCAGGAATGTCTGGAATTGGGGAGTTGGTGTCAGGGGAGTTTTGTTTGTTTTCCCCTGAGATTCCATGTCCTTTCCTGCAGAAGTTCTGCAGTTTCAGAACCCCCAGCATTCCAACAGCCCAACAGCCAGTGGGAGGCTTTTTCCCAGCTGTGATAAATTATTCTCTGTCAAAATCCAAATCTGCCTTTTCAGGTCTGATCATTTGTGATGAATTCATTCTGTTAACATGGGCTTGAATAGAAGCAATAGAGGATAAGAAATTAACTTTGAGCATATTAATGGCAGCTCCAGACTATGGCTGAATTAAGGAATAAATAGATGAAATAGGTTCAATAACAGGCTGGTGAACACTTAGTCAGCAACTGACTGGTAGCTTTTCATTTAGGTCCTTTTATATCCTATGGTTAATTAAAAACACAGAAAGATTTAATGCAGCCCATTGGAACACAGGCTGAGTGAGAGCTCCTGCCATGCACAGGGACTGTAGGAAAGGTGGTGGTGAAATGCAGTTTGCTGGAGCTCAAATATCAGAAATTCAGGTTTGGACCCTCTCAAAAGGAAATCTGTGCCAAATGTGGTGACAGTTTTCTCTGTGGCATCGCCACAGCAGCACTTAACCCAGACTGAAAATATCCTTTCTGGAGAATTTAAGAAAAAATAAACATAAATTTTAGGATTTTGTGGCTCTTATAAACTAAACTAGAGATTAGGTTGTGTCAGGAACTCTCCCTCCTAGCAGGAACTGCTGGGATTTATTTGGTTACCTACAATGTGTGCCTGCCCTGACCAGGATTTCAAAACTCGTTTCAAACCTAAACTTCCCAAGGAGCTGGAGGCTGAGCTTTAGTAAGAACTGCTTTTTCTTACCTCTGATCCTAAGGCAGCCTCTGTCCTATGCAATAGAGAAATGGCTGATTGAGGCTTATATTCTAAAGGAGGTGATAAGTTCCTGACAAGTCTGAGTGCTACTTTTTAACCTTGTTAAATAATATATGTTGGGCTTTTATTAGCCTAGGCATATTCATGCCAAAGCTTATCAAACAGGAGTGAACATTACTTTTCTGCAAAGACAGTTATGGTTCAATGTATAAAAATATGAATATAAGGAGGGCTGAGGCAAAACTTGACACCTCCTCTCTGAAATTTGAAGGTCAATAAATTTATATCTCTCCTCAGAATTTTCACATAGACACACATAGGCAGTGTGTGGTTATAAGAAGGTGTTTACATAATTGAGTTTATAAGAAGGTGTTTACATAATTGAGTTTATAAAAGCATAATTAAAAGATCAGCCAATGTTTTCATTTCCATTTTAAAACATTTCCATCTTTGGAGTAATGAGGTTTCATTTCATGAGCAATTGGAGACCATGTGAAGTTTAGCTTAATACCCCAACGGTTTTATATTTGTTATGCTCCATGTAATTTATTTTAAAATAGTAATAATAATAATAACAATAATAATAATAATAATAATAATAACAACAACAATGCTATCCTGCTTTTAAGCATCAGTCCTCATGCTTCAGCCACAGAACTTTTCCTTTCAGCTGTTGCAATGGGCTGACAAGACATTGTCAGCAGCTCTCACTTCCATTCTCTTCCCTGATCTTACTGACACTAAAATATTTCAGAATAATCACAGCTAGCACTGTTTCCTAACCATGTCTTTTTAAAATCATCCATGCTTGGAGAAAATGTTCTGTAAAGATTTGTATCAAGTGTTGATCTGGCCTAAATCACTCCCATCATTTGTCACTTGCCCAGGGGCTGATGGATTCATCTGATTTAGGGAAAACTCTACAAGTTCAGGAATGCTTCTAGATAAAATTCCAGTATTTTTAGGCTTTAATTGAAAATTACGTTGGAAAACATATATATGTATACATTTATAGCAAAAAAAACCCTTAATAGTTGGAGAAGGCTCATGTGAGTGAGAAGAGGAACTTCCAATTAAAGAGCAAAACTTCAGTGAGAATTTGGTCACAAGGGGATGTTTAAAGAGCTGTGACAGCATTGCCTCATCAGGATGCTGCCCAAATTTCTGAAGGTGCCAGCAAAGCCTATAAAGGCCCAATTAGGAAGTGGGAGCCATCTCAGGCAAATGGTGGAAACTCTAGGCAGGAATTTTTTTCCCTGCTCAAATGTCTGCTGAGAATGGGGCTCTGAGCTAATGTGCAAAGATTGCTCCAAATCACTTGGAGCCACACTCCAAAGGCTGACTGGAGCACAATGAAGTTTGGATTATGCTGTTTTAAATTATCACCCATTTGAAGTCATTTTCTTTATAAAACAAGATTAAAATGACTGTAATTCAAAACATTTTTACCTCAAATTGATGTGAAAATTGTAGTGTTCATATTATTTCCATTTTTCAGTTTGACAAAACATTTCACTCCACATACAAGCTTTTCTATGTTGTCACTATCTTAACAGTGAAAATATGAATTTTACTCTGTGCACTTTACTCTTTCCTGATGTGTCTCATTTCTTAACAGTACTTATTTAAGTTTTTGAAAGCATGTCTTTCTGTAGATTGCTGTAGTACCTGGGGAAAATATCAACAGATTTAGGAGGTTTACTTACCTCCTTTCTAACCCACACACTAACAGTTTAGAACTTCATATTGTTAAATTTGTTCTCTGGTCTTCCTACATGCCTGGTGGTTAGATAAGTGCTGATGAACAAGCAAAGCAAGGAAGGAATTGAAGTTCCAGCTTGATGGAGTTGAAACTCAGATTATTTACCTGAAACTTCCTTTTATTTGCTTTCATATTCAAACTATATTTCCTCAAAGTTTCTATTCTCTGAATAGAATCATGTAGGGAAAGAGTAGTTTTTTCCTCAGAAGTTTATTCCATAGACAGGGAGTTTTATCAGTAACAGTTTCTAAAAATCCAGTAAATTCTGAGCAACTTGAGTTCCCTATGAAAAAGGTTATTTGAACTATCTAATTCAGAGCTCTTGCAGAATTCTTGAGGAAGCAAAGAACAGAATGACACTGAAAAGCACTGGAAAATAAGTGACTTGCAGAAGTCCCTGTCT
This sequence comes from Petroica traversi, assembly GCA_025920805.1. Taxonomy (NCBI): domain Eukaryota; kingdom Metazoa; phylum Chordata; class Aves; order Passeriformes; family Petroicidae; genus Petroica; species Petroica traversi. Next base: position 2,092,175 of record JAHLSL010000024.1, on the reverse strand, counting down.
AAACTATTGCCAGTGAGATTTACAAGTGCAAAGTTCCTGGCTTAAAAAATACGACTGCACTTATTTTGAAGTCACACTGTGTTCAACCCGAAGTGCAAGAGAATGCCAAACCTTATCACTTAAAGTAATAGCAAGGCACATTTCAGCTCTCAGCCCCTCAAACTCTGCGAAAGAGCAGCTTTTGTGTGCTCAATCTGCACAGGATAATTCATTCCTTACTGGGGGGTATGATTTCAAGAGCTGAAAGCTTTAACTAGTACATATGTATAGGGTAGATTTAAAGTGATTATGGAAATGTCACCACAGGACAATGCATTATTAGCAGGCCCTCATATGTTGTGTGCTGTCCCCTTATGTTTGCTGATAATTAAAAAGCAGATTGGGATGTCGTGGTGAGAATGAGTGCAAAATGTCCCTTTTATCATTTGCAATAAATATGAAATAGTGGTCTTGCTGTATCCTTCAGTGATTGTTCTATTTGCGCTGGTGACAAATGACATCTTTCTCCTTGTAATGTGCCTGCAGGGTTAAATGACTTTATTATTATTAATGAGTCACTGCTCCAGCTGCCCAGAAATACAGGGCGTAGGGAACATAGGAGATTTAGACCTAAGTAATTACAAATGTAATTATTACCTTTCAAACTTCATTTTTACAGCAATCACAGGGCTGTTAATCAAACATGGCCCTTTCCATGTGTTCACACTTTTTGGAGCCTTTGTCAGAGGGATGAGCAGCTCCGTGGTCCCGCTGAGGGGAGTCGGCAGCAGATTGACAAAGTGGTCCTGACAGGGAACTGCTGTGAAAAATTGGGTGGAAGCTGTTGAGGAGTCACCAAGGAGGCTGAGGTGGAGAGGGTTTTCCAAGAGGAAAAGCCTCCTGAGCTGCAGCCATATGGAGCAGAGTGTCCTCCTGGGGAGGAAAAGCTGGAGAGGAATCCCAGTGTCCTGCAGACAGGTGGAACCTTGGAGTTTTATTCCTGCAGCCTGTCCTTCCTCAAGGTTGTTGGTTGTCATGAGGGGATCTAAAAAACACAACAGAGCCAGCAGGCTGCTTCAGGAGAATTAAAAACCATGGCCACTTACCCTGAAATATTTATCCTAATTACTGATAATTATGGATTTTCAGGTTCTGAGGTGGAGCACAAGGTTTGTTCTCCTGTAGCAGTGGTAAGGGAGTTGCAGGGAATTCAGAAAAGGGAATGGCGTTAGGCCATGTTGCAGATACCATGAAATATAAGCAATACTTTTTTCCCAGAATCCTAACCTGAATTGATATTTATTGTGAAATGTAGAATCCGAGTGACAGCTGTGGCGAAAGGAAAGCATTTCCATCCAAAAATGCCATTTACTCATAACATCCTCATATTAAAAAAAAAAAAAAAAAAGTGAAAATTAATTGAATAGAGAAAATGGGAACTACCAGTGACCACATTTTATACCCACAAATGTAATGTGAATCAACACTGTCACAAATACATTTTTGATGGGAAAATTGTTTTGTCAAAAAATCTTCAGCAAGCTTTATTTATGTATTCAAATGGAATGAATTATTAGTGTTGATGGTCCAATAAAATCTAATGGCTATCAGCACTCAAAAAAGCATAGTGTGTTACATAGATATCAGTGATTATTGTAAAAATTAGAAAATTAATACTTAGGGTATTCATAATAAAAGCAATTTTTTTTCTTAATAATCTAATAAAGAAAAATAGTTTATTTTCTTTTTCTTGAAATGCAATTGGAGTCACCACAAAAAGTACAGAATATTTTTTGACTGTTGTAGGTTTGTTTTGGTTGCTGCTCTAGTGGTCTTTGACTTTCAATTTCTGTTTATGCAAATCTGATGAAAACACAATTTAAAACAACTTTTATTGGCTATCTTTTAAGTTAGCACAGGAGATAGATGTTTACTGGCTTGCTGAGTATTTGGAGGTTTTATGACTCCCTTTTGAAAATTAATGTTTCATTGAAGTGCCTGAACCGTGACCAATCGCCCACAGTTGTTCAATTACTTCATTTAAAAGATTTTTTTAGTCTTCTACTTTCCACCAAACTTTTGTTTATTTTTTCACTGTAAAGCCAATAAAAAGGAATTCAGAGCACCATTTGGCGTGGAGATCCACCAAGAAACTGAGATGAACAAAGGGCATAAACACAGAATTTGAGGCGTTTTCCCCACATATTGAAAGAGCTGCTGTGTGTGAACAGAACTGAGCAGGAATTTCTTCATCCCCATCATCCTCACCCAGTCCCTGACCTCTGCTGAGGGGGCTCAGCCCAGACTGCTCCTTGTCACAAGTGTTGGGATCTGATATCAGAGCAGGACAAAGGAATATTGATATGTTCATGGAGGTCCCTTATCAAGAGTTTGTGCTGCTGACCCCGTTCTACCCAGAAATTCTCTTCCCTTTGTATCTTTCTGGCATTTATCCTATCTCCAAGCCCAGATCTTTGTTCTGAAGTATCAGAATTTTTGATTGACGGAACTGTTTTTTTGATTACACGGCCTAAACTTAAGAAATGTATTTTCTGCTATTTCCACACCAAAGAGAATTTTAGATTGTGTAGTGATTCTTAGTTTTCTTTATGAATCTTCACCTTTTTTGGGATATTTCGTGATTTTTAGTTAAATCAATGGACACACACAATTTTATCCAAAACTTAAATCTGAAAAACTCAGTATAGTGTTATATTCTGTAAAATTGGTTCCTCTGAAAAGTGACAGCTGAAGTCCTCTTTTATTCAGCATATTTATGTAGGATATTCTGTTTGTTACTGGAGTTTTATTAATATACATCTCCTAAAATGAACAATCTTTGCAGATATAGGGGGAAAAAATGCTAATTTCAATTTTCTATGTTTCCAGGTCGAAGGTTATTGCTGGAGGATAAACCATTCCTCACTATGTAGTTCACCTTGTTTAATTGATTCAAATTTGAATTTATATTCCATGTTAAATAATGAACCATATATTAATAATTAAGAAGGTTCAGTACAAATGGGAAGCAGTTAATTAAATATTAAATAAAGCACGTTGTATTAGCCACTATTGTAATCAATATACTGGATTTTAGGTTATCCATTTTGGATGGTCATTATACTTTATTAGTTATAGTTTAAATTCTCATTGGAAACTCAATATACACTTTATAGGCTAAGAAACATGCAGCCATTGCAAATGACCAATTTTTACTTTTTTTCCATAAATAGCAGCAAACATAAAACAGGAATTCAATTGGACTGCTAGAGCAACAAGGGTCAGAGCCATGTACTGTCCTACAACTCTGTCACACCCACATTCATTAGGATGAAAAAAATAGTTTGCAGGAGGTTTGAGGGCTTGGTTTTGCTGGGTTTTATCTTTTCCTGTGAAATCTCTTTCTGTGGAAAACAGTAATTATTGAAGCTGAACTTTTTTCAGGAGCACTGCCTTTCGACCATTTCTTGGTTATGATTAATACAAGATTGAAGTTCTAGTCAGAATAACAATGAGATAACAAATGAAAGATTAATGTGCTTTATTTGTAGGGCTATTGTTTGTGAGGGAAAGATTCACTTCACAAGTGCCGTTAATGAGACAGGAATTACCACAGGCTGACTCTTGCCCTGACACTTCCCCAATTCCCTGTCTCCTTCACCAACTTTCCTTGGCCACCTTTGATAACGTCTGCTTGACTTGTTGAATCCAGGTGCAAAATCCTCAGACCTCATCCTATCATTTGGATTTTATTTGTCGGATTAAATTCAAATTAAAATCATGGTCATTAGGATAGAAAACTGTGTTCACTGGAATGGAAGCAGAGTTGATTCTTGCAAGCTACCCAGCAGAATCTGGCAAGCCTAGGTAGCACAGCAAAATGTGTTTTTCCTCACTCCTGTTGATTCATCAGTCAGAACATCTGGAGGATCAATCTTTCTCTGATTTCTCACAAGCAAAGCAAGCTCTGTACACACAGCCAAAAATTAAAGAGAGTGGTGTGTCCTCCTTGTTCTTTGAATAAAGAGGTTCCAAGGCTAGAATGTAAGTAACTCTCTTTTAGGTTTTTAATTTATTGAGACGTATACAGGAAATAAAATATTCATAGGAAACTCCTCCCAAAGGCATTTTATTATTAAACCAAAAAGCTGGAGTGTATTATAGCAGCACTCATTTAGGGTTTCTGCATTCAAACTTCTTCCTGCTGACCTTATTAAAGTAACCCAGTTTACACTAACTACCATTCCTCCCTCCCTTCTTTATTGTTAATGCCATTTCTGTTCTCCTCATATGCTGGAGACCTCTAAATGATGTTCCCCAAGCGGCCACTTTTGGTCACCAGGGTAATTCCGGACGATAATTTCCCCACATTATGCTTGGATTCCTGCTTAGATTTAGTACCACATTTAGTAAACACACATGGGCAAAATGTGGTGAGGGGGGGGGCCTGACCCCTTCCTTGGGAGCTTTTGGCTGATGTGAGGAGTTGGGGTTGTCATCTCCATCACTCTGGTGGCTTCCTGCTGAGCAGGGAGCTCTGGGAGCTGCTAAATACGAAATGCCTCAGCAAACGGGAGGCACTTCTGGATGCTGACAGAACAGTGTTGGCACTGCAAGCCATGTGTTCATGTATGTGCTGTGTTGTGAAAATATGAAAAATAGCTCAGCAATGGCATAATTATGGGCAATTTGCTTAATTGCTTGCTAATTGTTGCTTGCTTTATTATGAAACAAGAGTGCTCTAAATGTAACACTGGATGGTTTGCATCCAAAACGTGTCAAATTCAAAACTGGCTTTTCATTAAGCCTTCAGCTATGTGGATTTAAAATTCAGGCACTCTGTATTCTGTGGTTTAAGGTTTTTTCTTTTCCCCTTTTTTTTTTTTAATTGGTTTGGAAATCTTCTTTACACGATTTCAAAGCCCCTAAACCTGTATTGGTAGAGTGCAGTCTGGTGGGTTTTGAACTTCTAATGAATTTGAGTACTTTGCTAATGAATACATTTACAAATGTCTTTTGATCATTGCTACATGTGTGGATAAAGGTGAGATGTTTTAAGGCTTTTCCAGGAGCTCCTGTTCTTGATTGTCCAACCCTTAGAGAAGCACATCTTCTTTTCAACACAAGCAATTGGGTTTTTTCTCTTAAGGGATATGCAAAATTCTGAAAGTTTGACGTTTTGGAAAAGCTACTCCCATTTTTTTCAACCAACATATCCAGATATGAGCAGAAGGTTAGGCCAAAAGTCCTTTCCAGCCTAAGTCTCTGTGATTCCATGGTGCAAGTGGTGACTTTTATGGCAGACTGAGGAAAGAACCGGCTCTCGTGATGTACTTTTAATTGTCTGGAGAAAAGAAAAGAAAGAGCGTTGTCTATGCCCCAAGTATGTGCTTCAGTGATCCTACAGGTCTTTCCCAACCAAAATTATTCTATAATTCCAACTTTTCAACATTCTGAGACTCGTACTGACAGCCTGTCTCCCTCTGCGAATTTTCTATGAGAACCAGTCTTAAAACTGGAACGTGATATTAAGCTGGAAATGCCAAAGTACCATTCCACATCTTTTGTAGACTGAGGAGAGTAGCTCTGTAGGGCTCTTCAGTTTTCATCTCCGAAAAGCAAAGAGGATAACCAACATTTTTATTTACTATCTGTAAAATCCCACGCAGACTTTATAACCATAGGAAGTTTCTGGTAAAAACAAACAAGGAAAATGAAGGGGTTTTTGTAGCTGTTTGGATTGAAGGATAGGTGTCTGGCAAGGCTGGAATTCCAGGTTTTCTTGAGTGAAGGTAAATACTTTTACTTAAAAACTACTTTGACCTATAAATGATAAGACTGTGAAACAATAAAGTCTTTTAACTATTGTGCTTTTAGTCATATTTGACAGTTCTGATCTAAACATTTCTTAAGAGCTGACAGACACTTTCTTTAAAAATGTTCTTAGTTCTGCAGACAATTTTAAGAAAACAATTTCATTCCTAAAACAACCTGGAGTTCAAATCAAAGTGGTAAACTCACATGTGCATGAATGTGATCTATTATATGAATTAAAAATTCTCTTTCATGTTATTTGTATGTCATGTTTGAAGAGCCTCCATGTAGCATGGAAAAAATATCTAAAATTGAGAGTTTAGAACTGAGTGAAGTAAGAAATTAGTTAGACTGCTAAGAGTTCAATGGAATGTACTCTTTATTCATAATATGTGGGGAATATGCAAACTCCCATTTCCATTTATAAAGCTGTCATGTCTAATGTGAGAAGATGGTACTAGACACTGATTTTCACTTTCAAGAACCATCATTTCTTCTGAAAATATTCACAGACAGCCGGAACTTTCTGTTCCTTGATGGGTAGAGGCAGGTGTCAGAGGTGTTTCCTTCCCCTGATCACTCATCAGACTATGCAGAATAATCACCTGCACTGCTGCTTTGGAACAAGAGAGAAAGGCTCAGGAAATTTGATTGTCACCCACATTTAGAACGACTTGCCAAGAAACAAAATAGAAGGAAGCACTGGGAGTAGCAGGCAGAAGGTGCCGTGGCCAATTTGCAGAGCTTCTGATAAAAGAGCACTTGAGCACTGAACTTCACACTCTCCCACAAGTGTGGCTGCAATGATATGTAAGGAAAATAGGGAATGAGTTTGAAAAAAAGGAGATGTATTTCATGGCCTGAAAGAGCAGGCAAAAAAAGGTAATGCTCAATGAATATTCATGCAGGAAGTTTGCTTCAGTTTGTTCTAGTTTGAATTTTTTCCAAGCTTTGGGTGTGGGGAAAGATGTTTGTTTGTTTAACTTGGGAAAGGGTTTTTTCAAAGTTAAGGAGAGCTGTATATTTTATGTGGTGTTAACCATAAGCACTGATGATAAACATCCTCTGTCAACAGTATTGAAATAAGATTGAGAGAAAGATTAAAACTTCTACAAAAGATGTTTATTCTAAATAATCCTGCATTGACAGACTTTTGTCTAAACAGGCCCAACTTAACACCAAAATAATTTGTATTCATATCTTATGATTATGGCCAGGATAGTTTTAAAGCTTTGGGGGTTTCGTTCTTGGGGTTTTTTTTCTTTTGCTTTTTATGGGGTCTTGTTTTGTTTTTCTTTAATAAAGTGAAAGGATTAAAATATCTCTTTATTAACAGAATAAGCAAGTCTGTAATTTTAACAATACATTTATTCTTGACATGGTAACCTGTTCCAAGTCACACATGGCACAAAATTACTGTCCTGATCTTTGAAATGGTGTGGAGGCTGTTTTATACATGACCTTTTTTCTTCTGCAGTTACCTTGGCCATGTTAAATGTTACATTTTTATTGTCAAATGCTTCCTTTTGCTGTTTTAGCTTTGTGTACTCTCTTATGGTAGTCTGAGAGAAATGGTTCAGTGGAAGTGTTGTGACCACTTGCTGTGAAGAGCTCAAAACAAATAAGTATTATTTCCAAATAAATAATTGTCTGTTTAAAAGTTTAACTGAATTAATAGCATTTAATTAATGCCAAAAAGATCAGTTTCTCTATAAAATGGGGTTAAACTCCAAATGCTGTCAAGGTCGTACCTGATTTCAGTGAACTGCCTTCATCAGAATAGAAGCAAACCTGGATAATTAAAGAGCTTAAAAGACTTGTATGTACTTAAATTTATGTCTCTCATAGCAGATAGTAGGACACAGAAAGATTAGGCTAATCTACTAGTAGAATTTTTTTTTTTTTGCAGTAACTATTGCCTCCACTGAATTATTTCCATATTTATGTCTCCTACTGCCCATCAAAACTGGATTAGTATTTCAACAGCAAGGTGCCAAAGCTTTGTCAGGATTAAACTGAAAAATGCTCAGGCAAAATGACTGAGGACATGCTGAAATGCCAGTAATACTCCAAAATAACATTTATAAACAATCACTTCTCTAACTGTCACGTACAGTATCCTGAAGGAGAAATAATCAAGAATAAGGCATTTGTGATATAACAAGCAACCAGCTGTCTTCTTAAACATGGTTGATTTTTAAAATAATGTGTCCTGGTTTGGACAGCAACATCCTATATTTCAATGCCTGAAGGAAAAACTTAATTTCTTTGTATTGAGATGTGGCGTGGAAATAAGTGTTTGTGCTCTGCAGCTCTACACAGATTTCAACATGCAAAGTATTTGTTAAAACAGAAATGCAGCATCTGTTTAAACATAAAGCTCAGAGGGTGGGAGGCTCCTACTCGGCACTCTCACTGCTATAAGTAATTTTAGTGGCATTCTTCTGCACTTGTGGTGTATTTAACCATGTACACAGGAAGAGAATATAAAATTAACACTTTTAATATCAAAACTATGTCAAGGAATCGTTTGTAGAACTTTAATTCCATTATACCTACTGTGGTAAAGCCACAATTTAAAAGAAACAGATCAAGAATGTTTCTGTATTACAAATTAGCACCTTTCAGATTTAGTGGTTCACTTTGCCTTTGAAGAAATTAAAATTTCTATAATCCTTTTTCAAGGGCAGAAATGTTACATCTGCTGAAGAAATCTGGTTCGATTACTAGCAAACTATAGAGGTTACATCTTCTTTTGCTAGTATTTTTTGATTTTTCAAGGTGTCCAGTATCTGCTGCATGGAGAATTCAATTCTCTTTAAAATAGCTGTTACGTTCTTTCATTCTGAAAGCTCTTGAGTGAATCTTTGAGGCCAATGGACCACCTTTGGCTAGTACCCAATTTAGGGTTTTTTGGCTTAAGCAAAGGAAAACAATAAAAAAATCCAGTTTTAAGAAAAAAAAAATTTCCTCAATTAGTTCTATGCAAATATCTAGATGAATGGCATTAAATTTTTTGCTTTACTACAGAAAGGACAATTTCAAGAAGTGAAAATATTATTATAGATAAATGACTGGTCCAGAAGACATGATCACATTGTGCCAGAGAAGGTTTAGATTGGACATTAGGAAAAGATTTCTTCATTGACGGAGTCAGCAAGCTTTGGAACAGGCTGCTCAGGGAGGTGGTGGAGTCACCATCCCTAGAAGTGTTCAAAATGTGTGGATGTGGCACTTTGGGGATTTTGTTTAGCATTGAGCAGGGTGCTGCTGGGTTAATGGTTTAACTCCCTGATCATAAAAGCGTTTTCCAAGCTGAACAGTTGTATGATTCTGGGAAATCAAGTGTATAAGGGCTTATTATAAAGCTTTAATGATAGTATGAACTGTGACAACACTATGGGCCCCAACATCTGAACCTTCACCGAAGCTCTACACCTGGAGGCCTTTTCTTCCCAAACCGTGGCCATCATCGTGCGGTGGCGATTGCTTTGTTAACCTTGATTCCCTCTGTGGTCTGTCCTCACACCCCTGACAACATCTTGTGTTTTTCCCTCCCTGCAGCTATTGAAGTGAACCTGCAGAAAGCTCTGGCCGAAGCCTCTGAGAACTGCACGCAGGAGTGCCTGATCCTCGGCCACTCCGACAACTGCTGGATGCCGCCGGCGCTGACGCAGTTCCAGCAGCCCAACACCTCCCTGCCCTCGTTTGGCTTCCAGCAGGGCTGGGGCCGGGGAGCCCGGGCCGAGGGCAGGCACACCCTCGGGAGGCCCCTGCCAAAGGACGACAGTGACAAAGGCCAGGGGGGAGCCAGGCCCCAGTTCTACAACACCTGCGAGAGACATTGCGCTGGCGAGGATCCCGTCAAGGTCATCCCCCTGGCCAACTTCGCCGCTGCCCACCAGGCTCCCGGGGCTGGGAGCAGCACCACGTTTATACACGAGCACCAGCTGTGAGTGCAGCTCTGGCAGCCCCATTTCAGGCTTTAAGTGTGACTTTGTGTGGTCACGGCCCAGCGCTGCTCCGCGGGCGCCTACGAACTCGTCAGGCCTGTGAATATTTGTGTATATAGAATCCTGAATCCCAAACGGAAAATCGAAATCCTGAGGACCTGGTGGAAAGGTGTAGTTCTTGGTGAAATCCAGAGGATGGGGAAGAGAACCCACAACCCAGAAACAATCAGAAGAAAAACACAATCCTGTTCGTTTTCTTACATGAGCCGTGTAGTGCAAATACCTGCCAGCAGTTCCTCCTCCCTTTGAAGGCAATTCCTTAGTACAGTTTGGGGAATATTGCAGTCTAAAAATAGCTTACTCCAATTTTTTCTTTGTTGTTATAATTTACAGCGTATTCATGGATTTCGTCTTCCATTTGCTTAGCTTTAGAGATCAAGTGAGCAATTTCTCATTTGATTACTTGACATAATAGAATTAATAAGATCCTAAAATCTAATTCTTCAGAAGGATGGTATATCTTCCCACCAAAATTTATCTTTTATATAATTAAGAAGGAAAATGTTCATGACAACTGAATTTTATTTTCATTTTTGTTGGCTCGATGTGCAGGTATTTATTCTCTGAAAGAATGCAATAGATGAAATAGAAAGCTCTCAGCTAGGCTTTTCTGTGTGAAATTACCAACGTGACAATGAGAGGATATGCAAGATCAAAACTGGAAAAAATAATAAACAACTCTATTTTTTTCATTTCCAAGATTTTCCTTTCTATAATAATTCAAGGAACAATATTATGCTTATTATGTTTTTCAAGCCATAAGTCTATTTCGCTCTTGGTTTTTTTTTTTGGTTTTTTTGTGGTTTTTTTTTTCTTGCAGAGCTTGCTTTGGCTACTGTTCCTGTTAGTTGAAAATTACATGGGCACTGCTGAAAACAGTAGAAAGTGGGGTAGTTTTTTTGGCTGGTGTGATGTCGTGGCTGCAAGCTACCGGTGTTTTAAGGAATATTTAATAGTGATGTGTATGGCTTTTTTTATTTACAGCTATATTCACCTCTTGTAAGTATCCAGTAAAAATTGAACTATAATATTAGTTACTTCATCACAAACCTGTTAAATTAAGGAGTAATTGTCATTGTGGATTAGTTGTTAGGGAATGACTGATAGTGCTCAGCAAAGAAAGAAGGATTTAGGTTATGAAAGCTGGATAAATATAAACATACCCTAACCATATTATTTGAGAAAGTTTCAAGGTGATTCTCTTTAAAGAGGAAGGATTTTTATCAGTGTTCTGTGAACTGGAGAATATATTCTCATGGTAAATCCCACAGTGGATGAAAAGGAGATTCCTTTCTTAGGTGAAAAAACCATATTTTCCTTCTCTTATTTCCTTCTAGAACTTTGTTGGTCTTTAGCCATTTCATCATTTGCAGTATGTACATACCAAGAAATTTTTTTCTTTAAGAAAATGCATAACTTTTTTGTTTTATTGCTACATTAAGTGAGACAATCGAAGTTGTACGGAGGGGAAAAACAGTGTGTGAATATTTCCTATGGGTAGAACTCTATGTAGGCTTCATAATGTAACTTAAATCTGTAATTTATAAACAAAACTGTGTGTAAAAATGCTGTAATATTAGCTGCTTGTAAAATTTACAGAAGTTCAAGTCGTTGAGGGTTTCCAATGAATGCTAAAAGAGCTTCTCTTATGTGCCCAGCAGGTATAAGTAGCTTTATATATCGCTATCCCCACTGTAAATCTATTCAAACCACATTAAGATTTTATGTGCAAAATAAAAAAATAAAATTTAAAAAAAAAGCTTCACTTTTAACCTACTTATAGGATTTGATTAATGGGCATCAAGATTATCTAATGATGTACTTGTTTTGCTTTCTTTTTTTATTTTTAAAAGTAGTTTTCAATAACGTTTAGAAAAGATGTGGCACACTGGCTTCCAGTTGCATGTAAATCCTGGAAAAAAAATCATAATCCTTTGGGTACTGACACATCTCATTTCCAATTCCGGGGCAATTTAAAAATTGACAAATTAATTCATACCTAATGTATACAAAGCCCTTTGTTGTTTGCTTTGGAGGCATCACGAGGAGAGAATTCGGCAGTTCTTTTCAGGGATATGCAAAAAAATGAGCTTATCTGGAGTTTACACAGATTTACCAAACATCCTAATTGTGCAAATTTGGAATAATGCTGACAGTAATTCCTCCTATTGTAAGCAGAGGTCTTTAGTTTTTATTACAGAGTGCTGCTGCACCAAATGTTTACAGAATTGGCAGCTCCATTGGAAAACTCTCCATGTTTTTTCCTTGCCTGCAAGAGTTCTTTTTTGGGATGGAAATTGGGATGGAAATTTCCTGGCAGATAATTAATCTCTACAATTTTAGGATTTTTATAGGAAAAGGTGAAGGATCCAGAATTAGTGGGGTTTTTTCATTGTTAAGGGGAAAAAACCCAACCAAGTTCACTTAATTTAAATGTTTAGGGGTTACTTTAGGTTTTTTTTCCCTAAGGTAGAGAAGCATTTAACCATCCCCCTTCCCTTGAAAACAAATAAACAAAAGCCCAACAAAACACTCAAACCAAACAACAATAAGAAATTACCTAAACAAAAAGCATTGTAAAGACAAACCTTATTATAAGAAGTATTAATCATTATATCCGCAAAAATGTGTTTGTTGTTCTAAAATTCAGTCAAGATACAGAACAATTAATTGTAAATACACATTTCATCTGGAAATAAATGGTTCCCTCATTTTTATATATTATGTATCTAATATATAAAAATACACATTTGAGGAAACATTTTCCTGAGTAGCTTGTCAGTATCCAGAGGAACAATGTTACCAGAGACTCGTTACACATCTTGCCATATATATAAATAATTTATCTAGTACATAGACTGTATATTTTTGTGCAATTTTTTATTACTATTATTTTTTAGTCATTTAACTTATTTTATCTTACTTGTGTGAATTTGTGGCGAAAACAATTCTATATACAATATACAGTAAAATGCTAGTTACATGATTAGATTTGTTCCATACGGTGTAACAATAAAGGAAAACCTTTGCCTTCAAAGTGATGTGTCACACAGTCAAGTCTAGATTATTTCCCCCACCAAATTAATGCTCGTTGCACTCCTGAGTATTGCATCCAAATTGTGGGTAGTTCTAGCAAAAAGGATTATTTCCATATTGTAAAGCAGTCAGAGCTAAAATAAAAAGCAAACAAACAAACAAAAAAAAAAAGAGCAGTTAAAAGAAAGAACCGAGTCAAACTGTTTGAAGTTAAAGATGCTGCTTCTTTGTTTCTCTGAGCTGTGCTGAATTCCGAAGTGTAACTTAATTCTGAAGAATAATTAGGCGTGTCTGCCTGGCCAGACAGAGACTGCAGAGCACCTGCTCTCCCGGGCCGGGCTGGCCGGATGCAGGTCATTTAGCTAATTAGCATGGCAATGAGCCCGTGCTAATAGGCGCTGAGGGTTTATGAGTGCTAGCACGACACAGCATCGGTTCTGTGGTGCTCAGCCCAGCCGGGCTCTTGGCTGGGGCAGAGCAGTCCCTCTGCATCCCTGAGTGCCTGGACCTGTTGGGATTTTGGTCAGAGAAGGGAAACTTGGCTCTGTTGTACCCTGAGCCAGCTCTAATCCATGGGAACTCCATCAACCCAAACTCTGCTATTCCCCTGCTCCCAGCATGGTCCAGCCATAGCCAGAGACCTATATATTTCCATTTTTAATGGCTGGTTAGCTCAAGGTTGTTTGAGTCAAGCTGAGGTTTCAAAGTTGGAAAATTTACGCTTGGCTTTATTTGATTTCTCACGTTTTCCTTTTGCAGGTTTAGTACCAACCCTTAATCAATGATAAGCAATTAAATGATCACGCTGCTGTTCGCTACCCTGATTTAGCTGGGTAAATAAACGGGAAGGAATTGGTTTGTGCAGACACAAAGTAAAGTTGAAGGCAAAGATTTTATTTGGTATACATAGGAAAATTGTGTATAACTTATGTTATCCCTAGTGAGGAAAGAGATTGACGATTTCTTGTAAATATTTGAGTTTGTATTTCTGGGAGATGTCCCTGCTCTATGGATCTGAGAGTGAGCAGTGTATGTCTGTGTATTGAAACAGCCCTAACCACACTCTACCAAAAATGCAGCTGGGCCCATGTACTACAGTCCAGCAGCATTTAAAGTCCAGTAAATTTGCAGTAGTTCTATTTCAGGTTTCTGTACAGCATGTTGTCTTGTTAATTCCAATGCTTATTAATAAACTAGTTCCACGGAAGCAGTTTTCTCCTTTGCACTGTTTTCTTTGGGTTTCTGAAACAAAAGTTGTTTAAAAGTATCCCCCCAGCTACGCTTTTCTCCCATTTTCAGCTTTCCAAGTTTCCTTTTACTGGGAAGCCCCAAAATGCCAGAAAGTCAAGAAAATTTAACTTTATTTGCTGTTGTTTCATGCACCTGAGTAGCAGGCTTCTGGTAAGCAGCAAAAATATTGACACAAATTGTGTACAGCAATTGAGCTTTATATGATCAGAAATATCTTCCATTTCTGCGTCATTTCTCTTTGTACCAAGCTCCTTCCTTGTACTGTTGCCTCTGATACATTTACTTATAGAAACTCATTATAAGCTGGAGGCAGGAGTGTTTATGGTGTTTGCTTTGTTAGAAAATAAGCTATTTCTAATTGAGAGAACACAGTTAATGAGTTGCTGTTGAGCTAAAGGGATTATCCTCTCACCATGAATGTGATATAAAGAAATAACCATCAAACGAGGAACTAATGAAACAACATTTTATGCATTTTTCTATCTTATTTTAGTCCATATTTAAAGAGCAGCTCTTGTTGGCCTGACACTGAGGCAGTAATATCTTATTCTTTGATGCAGTTATGGCTTTTATGTCTGCAGGACCCTTTCAAGTAGGAAAATATTATTTATTTTGGCATCAAAACCATGCACAAGTAAATTTTGTAACAGCCGATAACTGCTGACACATCAATTGCTGGGCTAGATAATATATTCAGCCTCCAAATTAAGAAAATGGATGAAAATTTATGGAGCTGAAGGGTTTCCCTGGTTTGGACGGAGTTGGCAATACTTTGCAGGGCCATCTTGGAAGGCAAGGAAAGTGTGGAACTTCACAGAGATGTGGCAAAACAGGACCAGAGCAGGGCAGAAATGTGTGGGACCTGAAGAAGTGCAGAATTTTGTCTCTGCTGTCACTGCAGAGCTGCAGTGGAATTGCAGAATTCAGCTCCCACTGTTTTGCTTTCCTCCCTGCAGACTCAGGCTCTGGCAAGGTGGAAATTCCTGAACCCCTGAGATCCCAGGGATTTGCTGGGTAGCCCTACAAAGTGCAGTATTTTCACCAAAGCACTGCAGCACTGGTGCCCTGATCAAAAAACGTCTCTTGGCCGTGGGATGGGCTCCAACTCCTGCTGGGTAATTTGGGCTGAGGTAAACGTTTGTGGAATTGTTTAGAAAAGAACCTTTGTTTCCCAGCAGCAGCCAGTTTTGGAGAAGTGCTGCCCATATGATCTTTGAGCACTCTTGCCTTTCCTCAGGTTTTTCCAGGTCTGGCCTTAGGGCAGAGCTGGAGCAGCCTGAGCCTGCCCCTCCTTGGAAGTGCCACCAATCAAGCAGGAAGAGAGACGAGCAAGAAGATCCTTCCTGCAGCAACCAGAAGGCAGCCCTGCTCCCCTGAATGGTCATCAAAATCAAATTTTGAGAAGGTACTTGTGGACTCTACTTGCAAACAAATATTTCTGCCAGGCGTAGCCTTTGTGTCCTGCTCCTTGCATTCCCATTCCAGTATGAAAACATGGCATGTCTGGTATCTACAGTAAGGCTTGTAATGTATTTCCACTTTTATTGGTATTATTTTCAGGATTTAGATGTCTTTTGTTGGTGCTAATTTAATGCTTTAAGCTAAACTCTAGCAGTAGATGTGTTTAGGATGTGACAGCTCTGTCTTCAAATTTAATTCAGAGCAGAAACCAAAATCTGTAGGTCCAGGCATTCTGCTTTTCACGATGGAATTGGTGCTACCTCTTCTCACTCTTTTTCTCCCCTAGGATTAAGAATTCTGTGTTCATAAAAAGGAAAATTACTGTGCACAACCATCCAAGAGCCAGATGAACGAGGTGCCCCTGAGCTCTGTACTAGATTTTAACCCGGAGCTGGAAGCCAGCAGCTGTGACGTGCAAAGGAGGATGTGCAAAGAAAACAGGACATTTTACAAGGCACCAAAATGAAGTTATTCATTGCCACTGCAGCTGCTGTGCATGTAGTAAAAGAGTTGATTAACATAATGAGATTAAACTGAGAGAAATTGCTTTTAACCTGTGCTTAGCTCGAGTTGTTGTTTAGTTACCAGAGATGATAAAAGGCTGTACTGAAAAGCTTGTCTGAACTTCCCAAATTTCAACTGTTCTACAAAGGATGTGGGGTTTTGCTTCTCTGCTGTGTAGATCAAGTTAAAATCAGTCTGAAAAATGAAGTGATTATAAGAGGGGTGAGTAGGTGGGAGGAAAGGTGAGTACTTTGAATACTTTTGGGGAAAAAAAGACTCAGGCAAACAGGAAAAATGAGCAACTTTCCAGCCAACAGGTATGCTATGATACACTGCAGACCTGCAGTGCAATGCTAATTTTATTCATTAGCATTTTATAGATATGTAGAATTTTTTGGTTTGCATAGAAATATCTGTTGAAATCAATATAATCAAGACCTGTAATGACAAAGGAGAGCTACTTGGAATGCTTTGAGGCCTATTTAAAAAGCCTTTTCCCCCAGGAAATCTTACAGGCTCATTTCTAGAAAATATAAAGGGACTCTTGCTGTTGCTGTGGAAAAGGAAATGCTTTGAAGTGATTCAAACTGGAGAGACTAGAATGGTTTAAAAACTTAAATTCAGTGAAAAAAAACCAAAGATATATAATCAATCCACATATAAATATAGACACTCCAAATGTAATTATCATTGCTTTCAAAGTCCATCTCGGTATGAGAGACAAATGTCAGCATTGGGCACCACTCTAATTACTATAAATAATCGAAATATATTCATCATCCTATGGGGGCATGCACAGAGTCAGATTTTCGTGTCTGGGCAGATCCAAGGTGATGTTTGTTTTTTTTAATTGCAGCACAGTCATTTAGCACTTTTAGCATGGGAAATGTAATGCAAGGCCCTGACATCTGAAAATAAAGGCTGCCTGAGCTGACTGGCTGGGGAAATTGGCAAAGAAAACAAGACTCTGAAATTCTAAACAAGCATTTTAAATGCAGGGGTGAAAAAAGGAATCTAAAGGGTCTTATTTGCAGCTTATGTGGTGCACAGCTCCTTCCCCATAAAGCAAAATTGTCACCGTGAGGCAGGGGAAGATTGAGCCTTTTTGTGAGCTCTCCTGCAATGATTGCACACAATCAATCTACTTGGATTTTTAAATGCTTTTTATCAGATTTCAGCCTATTGACTCAAAAATGTGTTTCCTGTCAGTGTAAAGCTACTGAATATTAAAGAAAAGATAAAATTTTCCAACCTCAAAGCTGTCACTTCAGTCTACAAAAGGCAGTTATTGAAGCCTATTACTGTTTTGGCAGTGCTTGTCTGAAATTCCCTCAAAATATGCCACTAAAATTCAAAGAAAGGACTACAAAAACACTAATATTGAAGATTTATGCTGTAAAATTTGAGTAAAATTGCATACAAATGATTCATTGAATCTGAGAGATGTAATGAAAATGCAGGAATCTTAATGTTCACTCTATTTAGAACATCTGATGTGAGTACCTGAATCTAATTATAATGCAAGTAAATCTACCCTGTAGGCTGAATACAAACAAACAAATAAAGAAATACACATTTGCCTATTACATATTGGGAGAAAAAAAAATCTATGTACTTCTCATTAGACACAATAGCCAAGGACAGAAACATCACCTGTAATTTTAGGAAGCTTTTTTTTGTCAAAATTCATTATCTAAAGCATCTCTAAACTGGAGATAGGGGAAGAGGAACCTGCAGGGATAATTCCTTCACTTGAAAAACAGGGAAAAAGAAATCTGCAAGAGGTGTTGCCATAATGCAGAGAAATTGGTAAATGGTCTTGTCTCTTCATGAAAAAACAAAATAAAGCTTTTCTGAAGTGGGAAAATTGTATTTTTGTGAGTTTATCTGCTTAAATTTGAACAACCTGTGGCTGCAAGAAGGCAAGAAACGTGTTATCTCAATGAAATTGCTTCCCACAGGATCACTTGGAACCTGGACAGAGGTGACATGCAGGGAAAAAGCCCTTCAGGGAGGAACTGGACTGACCCAGGTGGTGTCACCAAGTCTTCTTTTTCTGGGAATCTCTTGGAACACCATCACCTACAGCTCTGACAGTGCCATTTTGGACAGAAAAAGTACCAAAATCCAGTTCTCCATTAAATCATTTTGATATTTAGCAGCTTTTCTGGGCACATCTCAAACTCCTTCTCACTGGAGTTTCCTGAGTTTACTTGGACCAAGGCCTCACCATTAGTTTTAAACACTTTTTTTACTAATTATTAATTCATTACTTGCTGGACTGTGTCAACACTGCTTGTTCTCCACATGGCCAGGAATGAGCTGCCAAAATTCTGGAGCTCAACAGCAGCTGCCTCATCCAACGTCTCTGTCTCACGTGCTGCAGCACGAGGCACTAAAACCAGGACGTGGTGCCAGATTTGGCAAATTTCTGCTTCCCAGAAAGGCCCTTGACTCATGAGATTGCCAGGAAGACCCATTAGATAAGGTAATATTTGGCTGCAGTTGGCAAAAACTTAATTAAAGTAACACCACTGTAGTAATTCAAGTGGTAAAGAGGTTGTGGCGGATGCAATGAAGATTTTCTTCTGAAAAAAAACATCTTTAGTGGTGTTCTCCAAGGCAATTCTTGGAGGATAAATGAGCTGAGAGAAAAGTTTAAGATGGGAAATGTGCACAGGCAGTAAAAGTGTGGGTGTTGGTATGAGGGAAATAATGGCAGAGTTACCTTTGCCTGGTTCTCAGCTCAGCTGGGCAGAAATATGCACAGTAAAGTAATGCAGCACTCTGGATTTTTTTATATCTCTAAATCATTTCCCCTCAACTTTATTCTTTGTATCATAAACCTTTTTAACTCCCTCAAGATCTTCTCACTGTGAGTTATTCACCTTCTGAAGGAATTCTCCCCAAATCTTTAGTTGCTCAGCCACAGTTACCTTCACAGACCAGGTGTGACATGAAAATATCATAAGAACAGATATAAATTTAAAGAACTTGTGATTTCAGTGCAGAAAGTTCATATCCAGAGTAGGAAAATTATTCTTTTATACAGCTACATTACACTTCTTCCCTGGAAGTGCAGATGCCTGATAAAACTACAAATTCATATTGTATTTCATGCAGATTTTATAACTTGATTTGGCATTTTCTTAAGTGGAGTCTGCGGCAACTGGAATAACTAAAGGCTCACAGATAATTCTGCACAGGAATGTGCCCATTTCTGTGTTCATTTTTATGAACACTCACTTAACGAGGCTGAGTTTGTGACTATTATTCCATAACTTTCAGTTACCATAAAGGGTTTAAAATTAAGTGATCAATGGAATGCTGACCCTCTAGAGAGGCTTTGGTTGTTCAGCATAAGTCTAAGAAGTTTTACATAAGTAGATTTTAACTATATTGCTTGATAAAAGAGCTGATTAATCAAGGTTATTGTAACCTTGTTTATTTAATTTTTTTTTTAAAAAGGAAATTGTGTCATTCTTGCCGAAAATTTTGTAGCAAAATTGCATTTTACTCCTGAAATGTGTTAATTTATAGTAGTACTATTACTATGGAAAATTATACATATTGAAATAACACTGACAAAGGTGATCTGTACAAACCAGTTTTACATCCCACACTCCTGTCCTTAAGCAGCAGGGGTAAAAAAAAAGGTGGAGAATATCATAAATTCTGGGAAATATCTTTGAATCTTGTGGCAGCTTGTTCCTTCCCGGCCTTTCCAGGCAACTACCACAAAAAATGATTTTAGCAAAAATGGAAACAGATGTACCACTCCATTTCTATTTAAGGGAGGTTGAATTCTAGAGTAATTTAAATGAGATGCTAGAAATTAGGACAGTGAGAGTAATCGAGCCTTTCTAATTTTAATATAATTATCAACAAGTGAAATGAAGAGAAAGCAGTGAAGCTGAGTGCCCAAGGAAATGCAGTCAATAGGGAAGCTGTCAACAAAGCACACCCTGGTTTCTAAAGCTACCATGAAGTTTTAGGAGCTGAATTCTGGAATGGAATGAAATTAGCATTAAAATTTATATGAACATGATAATTTTATAGTCAAGATACACTGTCCAGCTGTCCCCACCAGAGCTTTCCTCCCCTCTGAGTGCAAGCTTTAAAGTCCTCATCAGACTCTGCAGATGTGATTTATTTCTCATTTGCCATAATTAGCATTACTACTTGTCCCAGTAATTTTATTTGGCCTTTTCCCACTGCAATTTTCAAACTATTTGATAATCCTTGTTCTGCTGCACGAGAATAGCTGAAGATTTTCTCCAAAGAGATGCTCATCACTGAGAAGGCAGGAATATGAGTGCCTCACTGCCATTTATTGCATGGAAAGCAGCACTGTAATTCTCTGTCATTGCATCATCTGTTCAGCCCAGGTTATTCACTCCTCTGCATTATCGAAATTGCGTTTTTCTTCCCTGAGAAATAGCAGTTGTAACAGACTATTTCCAAAATGACAGCTTAAGTGACTCCATGGTTCTTTAATATCTATTCAGAGCTCTCGTCTCCTTGCAAATTTTCACTGCTTTCTTCAAAAGCGGCTTGTGAGGAAGGTAATACATTATTAATGCTACATGTCATAAAAGAAAATAAATACTTACCTTTTGAAGAAGCTGATCCACTAATCAAGAGTAAATGAATGCACCTGAATTATTCAGAGAACCTCAAATAGTGCAACTTGTACTCAAATTGAATATTGTGAATAGAATATTCGCGACACAACAAAAAGAATTCCCGGGCGCATTAACCCCTCATCTTCACAACAAGAAATGGGATTTTTTATTCCTCTTTTTAATCACTTGAGATACTTTGCCCACCTCACAAAGGCAATGAGGCCCAGGGTAGGTTTTAGGCACGTTGTTACCTTCAGGCAGCATCCTGAATGAATGTTTGTGTTGATGAGAGCAGTTGTTGGGGCAGGTGTTCCCTGTTCCATGGGAGACAGGTAGAGCTTTGCTCCTGGGCAGCAGAGCTGTGGCTCAGGCTCTGGCACTCACTGAACAGCTGGAAAAAGAACAGGGGAAATGCCACCACTCCTTGGGAGAAAGGCAGCACTGCTGAGCTGGCAGCATTTCCAGCCCCTGAGTGACAGCAGCAAGGGCAAGGCAGGAATGAGAGCTCAGGCAATTAATTAAAAGCAGCTCCTGCAGCCAGAATTTGTTTCCTCCCTATTACAATCCATTCATGTCAATGAAGCTCCTGGCGCTGCTTCAGGAATTTCTCACTACGGCCCCCTGTTTTTCACAGTGTGGTGTTTATGCCATATCCCTCACAGATATTTGCATTCCCCAGCAGTTTTCTTTGGGAAAAAAACAAAACAAAACAAAAAAAAAAAAAAAAAAAAAAAAACAAAAAACAAACAAACAAAAAAAACCAAACAAAAAAAACGAAACCCAAAACAAAACCAAAACCAAACAACAAAAAAACCCACCAAAAGTGGCTGTGCCACAATTCTCAATGCATCTGCAAGATCTTGTCCATGACCCAAGTTCTGGTCATGTTTTGGTTGCCATTTTTTTTAGATGATTTTATGGAATAGATTCTCCTGGATTCAAATAGACCTGCCCAGGAACAATTAGGGGTGTCAGACTGGTCAAAGCAATTATATTTTTCACAAAGAAATAAAGCAAAGAACAGAGTTTGTGATTCTATTCCTCTCTGGTTCAGGGATCCAGTCTTGAAGTTTTGGGATAATCAAGTCTCCCTTCTCAGTTCAGTTTTTCCAATCAGAAAATTCCCGATTTCCCAGTATTTCACTACAAACAAAATTTTCTCAGGGAGAAGACGGGGAGGATGGGAGAAAGACATCTTCAAGAAGACAACATCTCAAAAGCTAAAAAATAAGCATTTGTTGCTTCAGACTCACAGTGCCTGCCCTCATTCACCAGGGCTGGGAGCTGCTGGAATGGTTTGGAACAGCCTGAAACCAATGCTGATATTTCCTATATTCAAATATCAGTGTTATCTAATACCCTATGCTGCTCAATAAATCACACAGCTCTGTGTAATTGAAACAACATCAACAGCATAGAAGTTCTACACTCCTGAACAGGGTTTGAAATTGCAGCTGCCATTTGGGGATCTGAGACCTGGCAGCCGTTCCTCGACCCGTGATCCCATTACCAGAGATTCCAAATTAATGCTCAAATCAAGCAGCAAGTTTGAGACCTCAAACCAGGTCCAATTCCTGTTGAAATCAATGGGTTTTTTCCAAGGAATTCGCTGGCCATCTGTTGAGACCAAATGTGCTTTGTATCTTGTGACAAAAAAGAGTAAAAAGCAAGAGAATCTTTTCATCTGAGATAGTATTTTCCCTAGAGAAAAGCCACAATCTGGAGCTACGGGATTTACAAACCCCTTTTGTTCCATCCTGAAGGAACAAAATGTCTCCAAACACCAATATTCCCATTAGCTTCACGTGCTGTGTCTCTGGAATAAAGATATTCTATCTGGTTGTGATTCAAAAACATTGCAAAAACCTGCAATAATCTTGAAGAAAAGCAACTTCTGCCTGGAGAATTTGCCAGTTTCCTTCAGAATTTAGCATTAATCTGGGAACATTAAGTACACGCTGAGCTCTTTCCAGCAGATTTAATTGAAATGTAAGACAGAGTCACTTAAGTGTTATTATATTTTTCTGCTCAACTTTGATGCTGTTTGCATGCCCGTACAGATTCCTTTACAAATTGGTTTGAGCTATGCACTCTGTAAATGATGCAATATCTGTATATTTATATACATAGAGAGAAGCTCTTTTTCAATGGAGAGCCAGCAGGTCAAAGCAGAGGCAGAGAGAATGTGTTTGTCACATCTTCTATTCAATCTTATTTATTTTTCCATCTCCATGTATTCATCATAAATCTGGGAAAACCCAGTGCTGGAATGCACTGGAAGGGCAGCCTCAATAATGTCAGGAGATTTATGTTAGCAAGAGTAGATTTTAACAGCAGTATCACTTTCATTTCAAGCCTGTGATAAAACCTCTGCTGCTGTTTGAGAGCTGTCTGACAAAACATTTCCTTGTTTCAAACGTGGCAGGGAGATGAATGATTTGCTTGGCAGAATGCTGCAGATAAAAGGTCAGGAACATTCTTTATCCAGATTATTTTCTGAGCATAACTTGGAGTGAAATATAGATTGTCCTGTTTAAATCTGGAATCTTTATTCATCGGGATTTCCAGGGCCTGAGCTATCAGAACCAAAATCCAGTGAAGCTGACCAAAATATTTTTATCAGCCTTCAGTGGACCTTGAATCATGCACTAAATGAATAAGGTTTCTCTTACAGCATTGAAAATGCATTTTATGTATTTTATTTAATAGATCTCTTGCTACCATCAAAAAGGAAATGTATTTACTCTTAGCTGGTGAAATGAATTATTACTTTGAAGATTAACCACCTTTCCTCTCATCTTCAGTAGTTTGACTATGCCTTGCCCTGCTGTTAATATCCTCCACAGCACCTTTTTCCTGTCAGAATAATTAGGGTGAATATTAAACCAAGCAATTTCTTTATTTGTAGTGTATTCTTCATACAAGAACATTTCTGGACAAAATTACAATTTTTTTTCCAGTGCTGTGCTCTCTTGGTGAGCTTTGATTTTGAGATCAGTGTCTGGCAGGCCTTGATCTCATCTCTGGTAGGGGCTGAATTTGGCAGTTGAACAGAAGGAGCTCTGGCTGCACGAAGGAAGGGCTGCCTGGCAGAAATCCCCTTTTCAGGACAAGTTTGGTCCATCCTGATTGAGTCATTTGGGAGGGATTCAAAACCCAATAAAAATCATTTGTAAAAAATGGTTTAAGTGTGATACAGAGAACACAAAGCATTGGCAATGCTGGGGGAAAGAATCTCTCACTCTCCTGTCTTATCAGTCAGTCATAAAATCTAATTGGCCCAGCTGCACGAACCATTAGGGTGACTCTACCCTGTCCTCACTCATTTCTCTCCTGCTCCATCTCCCAGCTCTGGGGTGGGTGCTCCTGAGGGGGGTTTGAATAAAAGGGGCTGCAGGGGCAGGTGGGATCTTCCAGGCACAAAGTTTACATATAGAAACAGATATGGAACTTTGGGAAGTTCTTCTTTCTCTGGTTTTGTCTTTGCTCTGCTCCTGCAGTTGGGCTTCTATAACAAAGCTGTGGTAAGGATCCAGCTCTGTATAACAGAAGGATGACCTGAAGGAGTGACACTTAATTCTGGGTATGGGAGATCTTTGGCCATCGTGGCCTTTATTCTGTCTTTAGGAGATTCAGAGAAATCAGTTTGTTCAGCATTTGGAAGGGGAAACAAGGGCTTGGTTTTAAGATCCAGACCAGCCAGAGCCTTGTGGGAAATGCAGAGGGGAAAAAGCTGAGACACAGCAGACAATAAACCTAAGGATATTCCAGTTAGATAGTAGAATATTTTACCCTGTGAGTGGTCAGAAGTGGCACAAGGTGTCCTAGGGGCTGTGGAATCTCTGTCCCAGGAGAGACTGAGAGCCCAGCTGGGCAGCCTGATGTGCTCAGCCCTGCTCTGCTGCACGAGCTCCAGAGGTCCCTTCCAACCTGAATTATCCTGTGATTTTCTGAATCCTGCTACTAAGCCTATAATACATCTCTTCATTACCATACATGCAGTAGATTTGAATAAAAGTATTAACAGCAATAGGCTATGTGAAATTTGAATATCCTGTTTAGCATTTCCCGATTTCTTTCTGCCTGTTTTGCCTGACCATGATTCCCCTTCCTGAAGAGGAAATACTTTTCCTGTAGAAATTTGTGAATACTCCTGGCAGAAAAAAATCCCCAACCAAGACCTCCAAACCAATCTTAATTTGAAATTATAAGTCTAGTAATGTTAGTTATTCTAATTTACTTTATTCTGTTGTTGTTTTGACCAGTGTTCAGGGTTCAACATTGGGAATAAAAGGGATCAGTGAGAGGGATTGTTTAGGTCCTGGGAAAGCAGGAGAATGAAGATCAACTTTGGGGCGGCATCATTGCAATTCTGCTTTGTTTCTGATGCAGCAGCTGCCATGGTAAATAGACAATATCAGGAGCAGATTTATTATAAACTGCAAAGTTCCTGCTCTGAGCTCCTCAACTCTTCCATTGACACCAAATCTCAAAATCAAATTAGAAAGATCTTTGCCAAAAACCTGAATGGAGGAGCATTGGAAAGACAAAAAGATCCTTAGCTCAGTGTGAGTCCCCTGGGATGTTGTATTTTCCCTAAGATTAATTTAATACAATGTATGTCTGAGGGGAGAGCCTGCAATAGGGTAAATAGTAGTCTCACAGAAGGAGCTACCCACTCACTGTGTAGGTGTTTCTAAAAATCTTACAGGGCATTTTTACTCATTTAATCACTTTCTCTTCCAGCTTTTCTTCAGAGGGGTTGTTACTAAAAGAAAATTTAATGTGTCTTTCCCATCAGGCTGCCATCAGGGCCTGTTAAATACAGAAATTCTCTCCCCACTTTGTGCCAGTCCCCAGAATATCTCTGTACATTGTAAAAAGAGAAGCACAATGGAGATGTGTGCTGTAGAAAGGCAGTGAGTTTTGTGACGTGCTTGGTAGACAAAGAGGAGAAGATGGCAAACTGATCCAAAGGCACCTCCACTCTCAGATCTCTGCTGTAACCAAAGGACACTCTGGAATCTTCCCTCACTTGATCATTTCTCAGAGGAAACCTTTTCCCAGCTTTGATCATTCTGTGGCCCTCCTTGGAACCTTTTCAGGTCTGCTGTGTTCTTTGAGGTGATGGGATCAGAACTGGGTGCAGTAACAAGATATCCATGAATCCCAGCTTGCTTGTGGTGCTTTATGTTATTAAATTTGTCTTTCAGGCTGAAACCAAGCTGGGGTTTTCACTATTTATAACACCCCAACGTCTTGATCCTGAATTAAGACAGTCCCCTCAGAGCCTGGTTTTTGTAGATATGAAATTAGGATTTCTTTGCTTAGGCAAAGTACAAACATCACGGGTTTGTCATTGAGGGCAGCAGCTCAAACTCAAACTCCTTCTGCAGCTTTTCACAGCTGCTTTTTGTCCTTATTGCTGCAGGTGACTTTCTATTGTCACCTGCCTGAGCACTCAGTCCTTTCCAGCCTGAGAGCATCCAGCCCCTCCCTGCAGAATGCCATTAGTGACCTCCTCCTTCAGGAGGCCACAGCACTTATTCCCACGTCTTTCAAGCCCTCATTTACCCCTGACATTCCCTCTCCTGCCACAGCTTCTCGCTTCCTCACAAAGCCTTGATGGAGAAATTTGCTGAAAGCCTTTTAGAAATGCATACAAACTTTTATTAACTGCACAGACGTGACCTTTGGGGGTAATCTCCTGTAAGAGAAAGCAGGAAGGCTCTCTCAAAGTACTTTATTTTTGTCAAGATGTCTGGTAATTTGTTTTTCCTTACAGATTCTATAGAAGTCTGACTTCCAGACAAGTTATTTCTCTACATCTATCCTGGTATTTGGTACTGTATTTGTCCCTTCCCAGTGCCCAGTGATTTCAAGTCAATGGTTGTTCACTGCCATAAGTGATTTTTCTATTTGACTTCCATTAGAAGTCGTAGATAAATGTGGTGTCCTGTCATTTGATATTGTTCATAATGTAAAAAATGTCCCAAATCTCCTCTGCAGTTATTTCAGCTTCAGACAAGCTTGGGGTCTTTTTTGAATCCCTTTTTTTTGAAGATTCTGGAGTAAGAATTGTCTCCCTTTCTGACACAGGGACCACACAGCACGAATTTGGCTTCTCTTGGAGTAGAAGTATTGACATTATAGATTTTTATAGGGTTTTCCACTTTGTTCTTGTTGTCTCTTAAATTCTTCTTTGGTTGACTTGCTGTGTTCAAACTACCAAAGCTTTATCAGCACTTCGTTTTTAATGGGTTCCTCACTCAGTCCAACAAGTTTTAGGGAAGACTAAAACATTTTTAAGATCTTTAAGGAAACGGAAACATGTTTGAATATGGTAAAATATGCTTATTTCCCCTTTGCTATTTAATTTGATTTCCCTAAAAGGTCATTTTTTCAATTTTTTTTTTCCTTTACAATAGTCCATATAATGTCAGGCACTTTGCTGAATAGGGAAAAGATTTAATTAGAGACTTAAATATTCTGCTGAATCGGGGCTTCACAACTCCAACTTCCCCACAGTCCAAGTGATATTTAATGTATTGACTAAGAAGAATAAAATTTACCCCCAAACACCTTGACAATTAGTTAAAGCAAGTCAAAGAGATCAAAGCTCCATTTAGCAACTTTCAATGCCTTTTTTCTCCTCATTTTCCCCTCATTCTGAAGTACTTAGGCACTCTTTCCTTTTCTTTCCAGTGTAGCAGACAACATAAAATGACCCTGAGAGCATTTTTCTCCATTTCTGGCAAGTTATGAGTCGAGGGATTTGAAGTGGTTATTGTAGCCTTCCCTTCCTTATTGTTCATTAATTATAACTCTGCTGTTCACACAGAGATTAATCAAGGAAACCGAAACTCTGCCTTTCATTTTGGACTGCTGGTTTTGGATTTGCCAACGCTTATCTTGATCTCAGGTCTTCCTTTTAAATTAGTTTCCCTGGGGGTCTGAAGTTTTATCAGATAGGGGAATGGTAAACAGTTGTTCAGACTTCAAGCCCTAATGTTGCAGATTAAAGCCACCGAAGATTTGCTTTCCTGCTATAAATTCCAGTTGAAGCAAAAATGCCAGCTCAGGATTTTCTTCGTAAAGAGATTCTTCTTTGGGAGATGAAAGAAATAAAAGCCTATATTTATTCAACTTTGCTTTATTTAAAGATTAAATGAACTTGGAATAGAAACTGCTTACTTTACAGCTATTTATTTGCTGTAATGCACCAAATCTTTCTAACCTACTGTCCATATCTCCAGTCAGACCATACTCAAAATAGATCCTCAGGCATTCAGCATTTTGTTATTTTGGTTAACAATAATCTCTGCATCCCAACCCACATACCCAGACAGAAATAACAGTTCAACATTGGGTTTGACATTAAACAAACTAGCCAATTTGGGAAATTTTAATTAGAAACGCCTTCTTGCTAACAGGAGGGATTGGCTCACTGATGAATGAGGCATTGGATCAGTGATCCTGACGCTTTTTGTTGGGGATGACTTTGGGATTGCTGTGAAGGTTTGAAAGGTGCAGGAGCAGCTTCTGACTGATCTTCTCAGTGGAGGAAGAGCTGGTGATACACGTGAGGTTTCAGTATTTGTGTATGAAAAGGGGAATAATCAAGGATTAGGACCAAGGATTAAACTGGGGTTAGGAGGAGAGACTCTGAAGTGAGATTACAGGTGGATTAAGGAATGCTAAAACTCTGCAGAGCTCGGGTGATTATTTTTGGGGTCATTTCTCCATCTCTTAGCAGCTTGTTTTTGCCTTGTTTTTTGAAAGGCAGAGAGCTCCACTGGATAGGCAGAGCTTCCAGACCCCTCTGGCTCCAAACTGGTGGGAATCCTTCAACATTCCTGAAACTTCCCTAAATGCCACTTTATCTTTGCACTTTGTGTACAAACACGTACGTGCAAGCCTCTGTATTCCAAACAGATTATTGCAGTCAGTCTCTTATCAAACCTGATATCCCATCAAAACCATTCAGCACCATCCTGCTGCCAGTTCATTCCCCCTCCCACACTCCTGTGTTCATTTCTGATCAAAACAGTTGGGGAGTCTGGCCTGCAGGAGAGGCTTTGGCATCCTCATTTCAGTGCTAAATCTGATTTTGGTTTCCTAATTAGAGGTTATTTGTTCTCACAGTCTCCCAGCTCCTGCTGAGTTCCCTTCTCAAGAACCAAGAAGCCAAAAGCACTTCTCTAAAAGGTTTGGAACGTGGAGCCAAAAGCTGGGAGGGTTCGTCTCTCACAAGTTCTGTCAGTGGGCCGTGGCATTTGAGAAATGTGTTCAATTCCTTTCCATCTTAATTGAGACTATGCACTTGCAATACCTGCCTTATTTCTTTTCTTTTTACTTTATTTTTCCTCTATTTTTGCCTTTTCCCCCTTTTTTTCTCTCTTTTCTCTTTTTTTTCTTTTTTTTTTCTTTTCTTTTCTTTTCTTTTCTTTTCTTTTCTTTTCTTTTCTTTTCTTTTCTTTTCTTTTCTTTTCTTTTCTTTTCTTTTCTTTTCTTTTCTTTTCTTTTCTTTTCTTTTCTTTTCTTTTCTTTTTTCTTTTCTTTTCTTTTTTCTTTTCTTTTCTTTCTTTTCTTCTCTTTTCCCTTTCCTTTCCTTTCCTTTCCTTTCCTTTCCTTTCCTTTCCTTTCCTTTCCTTTCCTTTCCTTTCCTTTCCTTTCCTTTCCTTTCCTTTCCTTTCCTTTCCTTTCCTTTCCTTTCCTTTTTCCCCCTTTTTTTCCCATTTTTTCCTTTTTTTTATTGCTTTCTCACTGCAGAGTCAATAATTTTAGATGCAGACAAAGATAAAAATAATCAATCTATATTTGCCTCTTGAAGAAAAAAAAAAATACATCAGATTTGTAAATTTGAGATTCTCATTTGCACCCACCAGTTTTTGGATTTCATAAAGTGTTTTCTGCCAAATAAAAGGCTTTTCTTGATGTCTCCAAGTTTTAATGGCTCTAATAGGAGGTTAATAACTCTCGTTTTTAATTATTCTTTATTCAATAAATAATAAAATATAAGGCAATGAAATTAATGAGAGAAAAAAAGTGGTGAGAAATCAGTGAGAAGCCCATGACAGCTGAATACAATTCCCAGAAATGTGTCTGGTGCTAAGAGCCTCAACCAGCAAATTAATCTGAACTTCCTGAACTGCTCCCTTTTATTTCTGCTCTTCCTTCATATGTATTTTATTCCTGTCAGGAAAGCCTTTTGCTCTTCCAACAGCTCTGCAGAAGATGTTAAAAACTGCAGTAAACCAGCAGACTTGCACAGTAACTTCCCTACAGTCTTTAACAAAAAAAGAAAAAAATATTTTAAAAATTGGTGGTGCCATCTGGAGCCTTGGAAAGATGAAAGAATTTGCTTTACAGAAATGTGTTTGCACGCTTAAAGGTGTTTTATTCTATATCTTGTATTATCATCATAATATTAAACCCCCCAACAGCAAACAGAATAGGTGAAGAACGTTTTAATTTTTGGGTTAGTTGAATAATACAGGAATAGAGTTCTAGAAATGTGCTCTGGAATCCAGGAGCAAATTGTGGATTTCAGTGTTTTCAGTGGCTGGGGTCTGGGATTTCTCTGTGCCAGCACTTGCAGTCATTTCATTTCTTGAGTGCCACTCTGCAGCTCTGCTGTGCTGCTCATCACTGGTGAACAAACCCTGGGCTGCAAGGCATTGCCTGAGCTTAAGCCTGGCACAAGGAATGCTGAAAGGCAGAAATTCCAGGATTTTGTTGTAGCAATGCCACTCTTGGTATCAACACGTTGTCTCGGGGTTTGCAGTGTCCTTCAGAGTCATCTGTGTGTCCTTAGAGGAGGTTCTATTTTGGCAAAGCCACCAAAAATATTAAACAAAAAGAGAAAAAATGGAAACAACCCAACTAAATTCCAAACATGGAGCCTTACACTAACAGAGAGTGGTGCAATTACATGGGTGTGAGCACAACCATACATTTTCCTGGATGGCCATTCTTTAATCATATTCTGGAATTCCTATTGATTTTTCTCGTTACCAGTGGCCAGTGCAGGATTCAATGTAAAATTTCATTTATGCCACAATGCCCTGGAATGGCACTTGGGTGTATCAGCTCAGCCCTCAGTGACACACAGCTGCTGAGCCCAAATTTCCAGCAGCAGCAAGATGAATAATAAACTTTTCCTCTCCTAGGAAGGTAACAAGAGGATCAACCAAATCCTACTACATCACGGTACACCTTTCCTTCACAGAGGTGTCCTGAAGTAGAATTAATTTAAAAGACGTTCTCTTAGCAGTAGAAGTAACATCATCTGCTTTGCTTTTTTCCATATAAACCTGTGCAACTACGGCTCCAGTTAAATATATGTATATATATATATATATATATATATATATAAATAGATAGATATAGATATAGATATATGAAGTACTTGCAGAAATCCTAATGGGTACAAAATCCATCTGCAATCCTGCTTATCTATAAATTACTGAGGGGATTGGTGTGTGTGGAACATTTTATTCTAAACAAACATTTTGAGTTTCTATAACATTTTTGTGCTAAAACCCTTGGTTTCCATAATATTTTTGTACTAAAACCCTTATTTCTGTACTAAAACCACCTCCCTCAACTCTCCTACTCAAGAAAGCCACTGATGTCTTTTTTTAAAGACTACAGGACTAGTTTGTCATCAAGTGGTTAAGAAAGGGAAATACTCTGTGTTCTAGAAGAAGTAAAAGAAGAAATGGTCTGAATTTGAAACTAAAAAATACTGATAAGTTGTTAGAAATTTGAGGAAAGGTCTGAAACATGCCTTGTATTCCAATTTTCTGCCTTTTAAAGGTCTTGCATTAAGTTGGGGATTATTTTATAATCCATTATGCTTGGTGCCTATTAAAATAAAAGAGGCCGTTTTTCTTCCATTTCAGATTTGGAGATCAATATTTCAGGTTTGTCTCTCAGTGAAGGAGGGTGAGATCCAGCACCATTCCTGTGAGCTCAGCTCTCCCTGGAATGTCAGGAAATGCTGAATTTGTTCTGAGTTCTGCCCAGTTTGGGCTGCCCAGGGCTGAATGCACAGCAGCAATCAGGACAAGCAGCAATTTGTCCCCTCGCTGGTGGCCTGTGCTGTCTGAGAAAGCCATGAACACCCAGAACATGTGGGAGGCTACAATTTGTGTTTGTCATCCATATTTTATGGGCAGCAACTTTGATTTTCAGTTGTGAAAGCAGCAGCAAGTGATAGCTGGGGAGCTGTCAGAAGCACTGAAGTGTTTAGCAGTGTTGTTCCAGCGACTCTGCTGAGGACTGTCTGTGGAATTCAAAGCCATGAAACACAACTCAAGTCAGGTGCCTTGCTTAGCTATTTAAAATGGTCCAATCCTTTCTCTGGAGACAGGCGTGGAGGAAGAAGTAAAAAAGAAAATGATATCTGAAGACTGAAAAATTATATCTTTTCCAATAAAGTGTTTATCTGGCGAGCAGCAAAATGGCAAAACACACAAATTTGGTTAATGGCAAAATATTTAAAAAACCCCCTGTGACATAATGATAGAGAAATTGATTTGGAAAAGCTGAATAAGTCACCAGGACCATCCCTCTCCTGTAAGTACCACCAGCTGCCTCTTCCAGAATTTGCCCGTGCCAGATGTTGCAGTCAGTGATGTCTGCCCTGGGCCTGCCTGGGCAGGAGGTGAAAGATCTGCTGCTGTTTGTGGTGAAATTGGGAGTAAGGAATCCACCCCTCCACAAAACTCCACGGCTCCTGCTCCTCTCCACCCCTCGCTTTGTCTCAGAAAAGGAACAATCCCCAGGCTCTCAGGGAGCTGTTTCTCCTGCTGCTCACTCCCACTCGTGTCCCCAGCTCAGAAGGTTTTTGGGGCTGAGCTGCACTGGCTGGAAGAACAGAACCCTTGGCAAGTCGAGAATCTTAATGCTGATGCTCCCTAATCAAGTAAAACAGCTTCATTCTGAGTGAAATTCTCCTGCCTCAATCTCGTTGTTTAAGCAAGAGATATAAAAAGAAAGCAGAAATAGCTTAAAGGGTATAAATTATTAAACTTAATAATGGGAGAGAAGGGACCAAATGACCTTCAGGAGGCACAGAGTGTGCTGGATTCCAAGTGCTTGCAACAGCCATCCCTCCTCTCCACAGGTTTGCCCCACACAGAACTGGAGGCCTCTCACATTCCCGGGAAATTCCAATAATTTGGATAACTTGAATGACCAGTGTGCATCTACCTATTATTTATACCATTTATACCAATAGATTAAACTGCACCAGGGACCCATAACTGAGATTTATAGGGTTGTGACTTCTTGGTAATTTTCCACTTAGACATGCTAGTGAAAAAAATGGAGCCAATTTTGAGATCGTATCTTAGCGTATTTTTTTTTAAAGACCCAGCTTTTTACAAGCTTAAAATTATTAGGAAATTTTAGGAGAACATCTTGCTTTTAGCATTCCTGTTAGGAATGGCAGCTTGTGAATTAATGCAAAACTACACTCCTGGACATCTGATTCTGCACACATGATGAATCTTATCAGACCCTGTAGGATCTTGCTTTTATAAAAGGAGAGTCCTTCCAGATATTCAGAGAAGAGTGGAGGAGACCAGAAACAGAAAACTCAAAAAAAAAAAAAAAGGAAAAAGGGAGAATCCTCACTCCTTAATCCATTAACCTGCAGCTCATCATCTCCAACAGAATGAATGTTTCCAGATAGCCCAGCAGGACCAAGAAATAAGATTAGAATTTTTAAATATTGATGCATTTTTTGTATTTTTTAAAAATGAAGATTATTCATTTTTCCAAGCCTTTTCCCAAGTCTGTGCAAAGTGTTCATCACTGCCTTGTTTCTGTTCAGAGATAGGGCTGCCCAAAATTTTGGGATTCTGGGAGACAGTGGATTAATGCCAGCCAGGAACCTGGAAAAGGTCTGCACTCAGCTCAGGGAGATGCATGGGTGATATCCCATTTCTCTGACAGGGAAATACAGGTTTTGCTCAAGAAATATAAAAAAAAAAATTAAAACGATGGTGTAGTTCCAGCACATCAGCTCCACGTGCAGAGTCCTGGGCTGTTTCAGCGAGTCTGCATCTCAAGCTGTGTGGAAAAAAGAACACAAATCAATGTTTTGGTGGGAAAATATCAACGGGGGTTATAGACAGAAGAGGTTTTTAAGTTTGGTTTTCTTTTTTCCCGGAGGTAAAAGCCGACTCTTTCATTCCCTTTCCTGATACATGACAAATCTCTTACTGCGAGGATTCCTTACCAGGCTCCCCTCAGCGAGAAAAAGAAGTCGTTATCCTGCTAAAACCCTTCAGATTTCACTCAGGAATGTTTCAAATCTTTCTCATCCTCTTAAGTTTTTTTTTCTTTCTAGCAATATGAACTGTTGCTATCAAAGCAATCACCTGGCCCGCGTGTGAACAAAGAAAAGCATTTCGCAGGTTTCACACCGTGATACAGACAGCTCAGACTGCTGGGTGCCTCCTCTGCCTAAATCGTGTCCTGATGCCTGGGAAGGACCTGGAAAACGGGATAAGGTGAGAGGTCCTTCTGGAAGAGATAAAATCGGGTGGCTTCACCTGAAAATGAGCTGGAAGGGATAAGTCAGGGTGGTGATTATTGTTGATTATTGGTGTGGTTTGTTTTTTTTTTTTCTTCCCCAGTAATTTAACAATTAACAATTTCAATGGAAAAGATTTGGTTTTTAATAGCATCGCATCACAATGTGAGACAGCTTTATCAGGGTGACAAACACCTCTCAGCTTCCAGGCGGTGTTAAAAGGAGAGATCCATTTTCCTTGCAAAGGGACACAAATCTCCCTTTGAGGTGACACAGGTTTAGTTTTGTCACCTGCTTTGCAATTCTTACTGTCCCGATGGGAT
The DNA here is from genome assembly GCA_025920805.1 of Petroica traversi. Taxonomy (NCBI): domain Eukaryota; kingdom Metazoa; phylum Chordata; class Aves; order Passeriformes; family Petroicidae; genus Petroica; species Petroica traversi. The sequence continues at coordinate 2,057,620 of JAHLSL010000024.1, read as the reverse complement.
CCTTTAGGCTCTGTGATGCGTTTAGAGCCCCGGGCAGGCAGCGGCAGATTTTACCCTCAAACTACAAATGGAGAGCAAGTCAGTGTGGAGCTGGGCTTCTCTTTGCTGTCCCACACCAAAATCAGCCCACGGTTTATGTGACAGAGATATTTTCACAATCAGAATGCTTTGGCAGACACAGAAAGTGCTGTTACCCACCCTGAAAATATCTTTTGGATATTGGATTCAAGATTCCTTCACTTTAGGGTCAGTCGGTAGCAGTCCATGGCTGCTAAAAAGGATGGAGAAATGCACCCAGCTCTTTGTGCTCCCCGGTCAGGAACCAGTGCAAAATCACCCCTTTGGGAGGGCCACTCTGTCTGGATTCTTTATTATTCTGACACTGCAACATGGGCCTGCTCCAAGGAACAGAAATCTTCCTTTCTCTTTGGAAGAATTTCACTCTATTTCTGTGCTGTTAATTTATAATGTCTGTTTCTGAGAGCAGGAAAAATAATATTTCAGGTCCTTTCTAAAGGTTGACATCAACTGAGCACATGTAAATTAAGGCAGAGTTGGACTTAAACAGTGAACTATTTTAAATTTGTCTGTCAGGAAGGGTGATTTTTTTACCTGAACATCAACATATCCATGAACCATCAGTTCAGCACTTGACAAGACCTCTATTACAGACAGCTGTCAGATCCCAGTTTGCCCTTTTGAGCTGCTGTTGTCACATCATGGATTTTATATTTGAATTTGACATGCCAGCCTTTGCAAGTTTTCAATAATAACTTCAGGAGTTGCACAGGACGTGAAGACTCCTTTTTTCAGCAAGAGAATTTTTCAGTGGAAAATTCACCAACGCGGGAAGGTAAAAAAGGAGTGGCACAAACAGAAATGTTACACTCAGTTCTGCCTGTGTGGAAGAACTTCTTAACCCGAAATGATGGCATTAAATTATAGCAGATTTCTTAATAAAAATTAAAGAGAAATGCACAAACAACAGCCCTCCACCAATCCCCTGCTGGGCCCTATCATCACCAGGGCAGATTTGCCTCCTCATTGTGGTCTTGTAGGTAAATGTGGGTGTTTATGCCTTGTTTCAGGTGTCCTTCAGGTGTTGGATTTGTGGGGCAAAGATTTAAAACCCACCAAAATTAGTGGATTGCTGGGCTCCCATTCATTCCTGTCAGCACTCAAACTGTCCATGAAGGATAACAGGAATTTTTAAGAAAATCTACCAAGGGTTCATACTGGTTTGGTTATGGGACAGGAAAGAGAAATGCTAACTGTGCTCTCTGTGCTGCAGCAGCCCATTCCCAAGCTGCTGTCTCAGTCAGATTTTCTCTTCTTTAAAACTCTGAGCACAAGCCTGGACCAGTAACTCACCAGTAGAGTTTCCTGCTGGCTAAGACAACTAAAGATTCAAAAATATTCCGGGTTTTTCCTTGGCTCCAGACCTGATAAAGGAAAAAATCTCATCTCATCAAGAAGGGACTCATTATAGAAAACCATCCTCCACTACTGAAAGTTTTTAACATAATTTTGTTCCAAACGGTCTGCTGAATGTAGCAGTTTCCTGGGCAGCCAATCTGGGAGCTGCATGGTGTGTACAACAAAAGGAAACTCTTTAAAATCGGTTCCTTAGGCTGCTCTGGGGCTTTAGGGGGTCTGTTTAATTGGCAGAACTTCTCTCCACCCCACCCTGCTCGGAGTCAGAGGCTCCTGCATCAGCCCCAGCCTCGAGTGAGGGCTTGTGCATTCAGGTCCTGACTTCTGATGGGCTCACCCAACTGTGGGAAGGCTTTGTCCAGGTGACAAACCTAATTAGAGCTGTTTTTCCCATCAGTTTTTTGTTTGTTTGTTTTTTTGTTTTGTTTTTTTTTTCAGCTTTGTAATACTCAAGTCTGGTCTTCCTCAATAATGCAGGAGGGTGGTGAGGAAGAGGAAGCACAGCCTGGGAGATTGGGCATGTGAGGGAAGCACAGGGATGCTGCAGCAATTCCAGGATGATTTTAGGCAGGTTTTCCTATCTCCCCCTTGCATTTCCAGCCCATCTATGCATGGTGGGAATGACTGAGTAAATGCCAGCTCTGGAAAGGTGTAATCCAAGATGTGTGTAACTAAGAATTATGAACAACCCAGATGAATTCCTGTGCATCCATTAAAGTGAAATGTGCTGTTAAAAATCCTGCACACAAAGGAGAAAATGTGTCAAGACTCAAAACAAACAAGCAAGTGATTTTTAACCTTATTAAGGTCTGATGCCTTTCTGTCTTGAGGGCTTAATCTTTTAATACAGAACTATAAAGAACAATTACTTCTTAGAGTTTACGATTCCAATCAGAGATGATTTACTGTTTGGTTAATATTACTGGTGAGAGCTGGGCTGGTAATTTTACTGGATTATTTTTTATTTGGTGGCCTATCTTCTTCAGACTCTCACTGCATTTTCTGTTGCCTAAAACTCCTTCACGCTCCCGTGTCAGCAAGTAACTCAGCTATGTAGTACAATTTGTTGAGGATGTAGCAGCAGAAGAAGCATTGCCCCCTTCAGAAGTGACATTTGGTGTATTACCTGCATGTGCACTATTGTCAGGGGTGTAGTTTCTGACCTGCAATGCATTATCTGCTCCACTGACTTTGGGGCTGTTTATCACCAGTGACACATTTCTCTGCAGGAACCTGCCATTCTCCTCCTCCTGCTTTAAAAACCCTGAATGCAGACATAGAGCCTGCATCTTTGAGAGTGGAATGAAAGCAGATTTTTTCAATTTTATTTTATTTTAACAATTCCCTTCAACGTTGCCAGTTAAACAGGGTGCTTCATAAGCTGCTTGTGCTACACTAACAAATATCATGTTAAAGAGCAGAGGCACTGTGAGAGTGAAATTAATTATGTATGCTTTATGCTTGTCCAACTAACCACACTGTATTCCCAGTGAAATACTTAACACATCTGTGCATTCCTGAAGTCAAATAACATCACTATAATTTGAGACTGATTTTGAGCAGCCAAGGAAAGGCTTTGTTACATCTCCAGGAAAGCCATTCTTTTGGAGGGACATTTTTTTTTAAATTCCATTTGTATGCTTTGATTGTGAGCTACTTAATTTAGTCAAAGATTCTAATTGAGCTCCTTGGCAGGCTGCCTGATATTTGGCTCAGTAGGAATCTCCAAGTTTGAACCTTTGGGGATGATTTCAGAGGAACGTCTGGCTCCCATTTCATGCTTTATTGTGGCAGACTGATGAGAACTTCTAAAGCAAATGACAGTTGACAGAAAATAACTCACACCGGAGTTTGTGCTCCCACTGTTGCTATTCCAGTGATGAATTCCAGATAGTCTGTTTTGTTTATGGCACGTGAGGGTTTGAAATGATGGTAATAGATGGCAATGGCAGCAGAATGATTCAGCCATAGAAGCAGAGATTAAGAGTGGAAAGAACTCTTTTACCAGCAGATTTCTGACTGAGCAATCTGTGGCAGGCACTGGAGCAGCCCTCAGTGGCTGAAGGGTTAAATAAGAGAGATGTTATTTGACAGAGCACTGGGTGTCATGGTCTCAGCAGACATAATGGGATGAAATTAAGAAATATGAATATTTAGGCTATTTCCTGATACTAAGACCTGTTCTAGTTTAAATAGTCTCTCAAGGAAAAAAAATAAAAAAAGCAGCTCCTAGCAGGGAATATTTAACACCGTGCTGAACAATATGCTAATCCTCAGAGGAACATTACAGAATTGTCAGCAGGATGAACTGGCTGATCCCTTCTATCTCTGTTCTGTTTCATTTCCATTCCTCAAAGTTTCTGCTCGGGAGAACACGAACTCCACAGCTTGGTTTTCCTGTCTCCTGGAGAACTGTCAAGTCTGCAGCCCAGAGAACGACCCAGTGCTGCAGGACATCCTCCTTTGCTTCCCCCTTCCCTTGATTTCCACAATTTGACTTGTCAGGGATGGCTCCAGCTGGAGAATTCGAGCTCAGTTTACCCAGTCCCATACTGAGCATCTCTGTGGGATCAGCCAGATGCTTCCATCCTGGAACCACCAACTCTCCAAAGATCCAGGGCTTTGCAAACTCACAAACTAAAAAAGTCTTTGACTTCTCATCTCCCCTCTGCTCACCAGGGACAAACTGAATGGCTTATGTGAATATCTGCCCCTTTTTTTTTGCTTCTGGAGACATGTAGATACTTCCGCTGCAATAGACTTGTGTGAAAAATGAGACAAAATTATGCTGAGAATAGTTTTTAAATGTTCTTAACTCTTCAAAGCATTTTAGGTGAGATGAAACTGCTTTTCTGCCAGATCTGGAGTGTCACATTGCACATGCAGCCATTCCTTGGATATTAAATCCGAAATATTTCTGAGGATTTAGCAAGTTTCAGAGAATACTGATGGCACACACCAAAAAGAGAAGAGTTTACATTTTAAAGAGAAGGTGTTTACAAGGTTTTTAGGAATAAATTGCAATCTTCAGAATAAGAGCAAAGGGGAAGCAGAGAAGTCCCTGAAGACCAGAGGCAGCCATAAAACCCTGATTCCCAGGCACCACTGATGAGCAGGCAGTTCCTCATTAAGAACTTGTTACAGTACATATATATAGCCTCAATCAATTTGTTTTATTTTAACAGTGCATCAGGTGCTTCCCATAAAATTTGAGGGCACTGAGTACTTAATTGAAATCAGCCTCATATAACCCCTGTACTCAAATAAATCTTTTTTTTCAGAAGTGATAAACCGAATCTTACCCACATCATTATATACAGGGCAGCATAAAATAGAACCTAATTGTTTCAATAATTATAATCCTGTACACTCGGTGTACTGACCACTATGCTTTTAATAATCGACCTGTCATACTTAGGACCACTTTATTCAGAGGGATTTTTAATAGTTTTGACAGTGGAAATTGTCCAAAACTCCCTGTGCTGGTTCTAAACATTGAGTAAAAAAAAAAAAAAATTGTTCTTAGAGAATCTCAGATTTGTTTTGTCGCTCATTTTACTAAAAGACTGCCTATGTTGTTACAGTCTGGATAAAAATATGATACAAAAAAAAAAATATGATAAAAAAACTTCCATTTTGAAGGCAGTGATGTCAGTTCTCCACTCTGTCACACCTTGAGAAGTTGCCTGCACCATCCCAGCTCCTCCAGGTGACTCTCTCAAGCACCAGATTGTCTTGGGAGGTACCAAGAGGGGTAAATACAGAAGTCAAAGGTGAAACGTGATTGTTTTAAATTCACAATGAGAATCTTCATTTCGTTAACAGCCAGGAGGATGCAGTTCCTTCATCTGGACACACAGAGAGAACAGAACCATAAATCAACATCTGCAGACCGATAAACTCAGTGTATTGCACAACAGAAACAATAAATGCTTCCAAGTGCAATCTCTTTAGGTTGGTTTCCCTGATAAATCAAGTGACTTCCTGTGGGAGAGGAACCCATGGGTGGCTCTGAAATCCTCTTCCTACCACTCCTCTTGTGGTACTTTTTTTTTGCAGGAAATTGTCTCTAAATCTGCACGAAACAGAGTTAATATAAATAAAAATTTGAGATACAGATTGGCTCTCCAGTGGATTTTCACACTTGGGCAAACCAGCACCAGCATGGTTGTAGAAAGCCTTTTCAGAGATGTGAGCAGGAAAAGAATTGGGATCACCCACTGCAGCAGTGGTGGTTTAAAATCCCAGAATCTCTGCATCTCTGCCAAAGGTAAAGCATTTCCAGAAACACTAAATAACTTCAAGAAAAAAAAAACAATTAGAAGAAAACAAGGCTCTTCACACTGGGAAAGACAGCAGAGGTGACTGCACGAGCCTGTCAGAGCTGCTGCTCTGGGGAGAGATTAGAATCCAAAATCACTGTATAATGAATAGAGTCTGAATGTAAAATCACCCAGGGCTGCCTGGGGAGCAGCCAGGCTGCAGCACTGGATGTTGGCTGATTAAAAACCAGCCGAGATAACTCAGAGGGTGTGGGCACCACATCACTGCTCGGGTTTGGGGCACAGAAAATCCTGAGCAGTCAGGCAGGTCTTGTCTCACCTTCTGTGAAATTCCCTCCAGAGGTTTGTCCCAGATTTTTACTGAACACTTCATCATTTGCACCTAAGCCAATATTTCCATTATCCCCTGGTGGAGTTCTTTAGATTCCCTAATGGGAAGGTCAGCTCTGGGGCTGTAGCACAGCATATTTAGCCTTGAAAAATCTCCCATGTGTCAGCTTGGAATTGGAGGAGGAGATTTGAGTGAGAAGGGAAGAAATCTCCAGTTCTGTTCCAGACTGCTCTAAGTGTTCCAAATGCTTGCACCCAGCTCCTAAACAGCCGTTTGTCTGGTGGGGCTGAACTGGAATCTGCAGCCTTGTCTCTGGAAATCGTTGATAAATAAGGTTTCTCTCATTTTAGAGGGGTTAGGCTCAGCATTAGGAAATTCACAGATAACTTTTTTCCTCCCCCTGAATATGCAGGATATGACTTGGAACTGCCTTAAACGCTCCCCAAAGAAGGAAGATGACAGTACAGGGGAGTTTATTTCAAAGCAAAATTCTATTGCTTGCAAGAGAAAGTGAATAAAGTTGGGAATTCATAGCAGTGAAGCCTTAGGACTCCTTAGCTTAAAATTATTCCTCTTTACCATTCTAGTCTGATCTCTGAAGGACAGTAAAATTACCTGAAAAAAACCTCCGCATAAATAATTGATTTCCTTTACTCTAGATAGGGATTCTTTCTGCATAAAAATATTCTTGTGAGGTACAGATTGTAAAGCTGGAAGAGTGAGGGATTTGGTCTTTGGCTTAACATACAACGGCTCTTTTTGGTTTTCCTGGCTGTGCTTCCCAGTTCTGGCAAAGAGAAGCTCTTGCACAGCAATTAATGATGGGTTTGATCCTGGGTTAATGATCTGAATCTGTATCACAATTTGTTTCTTCTGAGTTTTATTTTTTGCTCGTGCCAGGGTTAGGTCGAGGCCGTTCTGCAAAATTAGAGACTCTGGGCATGAATATAAACCCCCAAAAGAAGTGAGAGGATGGTGTTGATGGAGCCTCTGCAGGATTCTGGCCAGGGAGAGATGATTTTATCCTCCACAGACAGAGCAAACTGAGGCACCCGTGGCTGCTCTGAGATGTGGGTTCTGCATCTCACAGTCCCTAAAAATGCCCAACCATGGATGGCCCAAAACAATGTGGTTATTTCCACATAAACCTCCTAAAGGACACCAAAAGCACTTTTAGCACTTTTCCTGTTTTTATTTTAATAGAATCAGGTCACAACTGGAACTCACAGGGCACAGTGGGGACCAGCTGAGTTTTGCAGGGATAGGAGCACAGCAATGGGAATTAGCATTTTGTGCAGTTTTGTATTCTTCTGCTGCCTCCCTGCCAGCACGGATGGGTGACTGGTGTTACCTCTGGTCCACCTGGAACTCGGGCCTGTCAGAAAAATACAAATCACAATGGAAAATAATCAGCTCATGAAAAAGTTCAGGCTGAGATTTGTTTCTCATTTGTCACATCAAAAACAAGAAACCCTTTATTCAGGAAGTTGGAGAGTATTTGACATTAATCCTGCTGATATGCAGGGAGAATAAATGAGGAATTTTTGTTGTTCATGTGTTCATGTAGCATATTAATGATTTTGATAACAGCATAAGGATATTTGGCTACTGTCTAAAATTAATTTTTTTCCTGCCATGATTCCTGTAAATTTATACAATCGATTGTTACATAGTGTTAAAAGCGTGAAGAGCAAGATCAAGTGTAATTCTGAAAACAGTAAAAAAAAAATTCTTCTCTTTAAGTTTTATTACATCTATTTAGTTTATTGATTGACAGATGAACACACCTGTTTCCTTTTTTCTTTTTTGTTTTCATCAGCAGCTCGCTTCATCTCCTGTGGCACTCGTGTGCCCTGTGAGTGCAATAGGTGTTTAATGACATTAATTTTAAAAGGAAATACGAAGTGATAGAGTGAAAATTGCAAGAAGCCAATTTCCTTTTTTTAAAAAAGATGTGTTTTTGTTTAGACTAACAGTCCTCCCACGGAGGTTGGAAAATGCAGCGTGGACTAAATTTAACTCCACTACTGTCACCAAAGATAATTATGTTTCCACCTTTTGACAACACAAATGAAACGACACTCACTCCTCTGATATTTACCAACATCAAGTCCCGTGGGAAGGGCTATCCATGATTTTACTGTAGCATTTCTTCTTGGCTAGCAAAAAAAAAGAAATAAAAAGAGTTCAAGATAACTCAGCCTTTCTCCAGTTGGTTGGTTTAAGAATCCCATCCTCATTTCTGCAGTTAAAAAATAAAATGTGTTTTCAGATGTTCAGCTAGAGAAAGGCAGACCTGGAGCTGGGCAGGGCTATTTTCAAAGAGAACAAAGAAATACCTGATGTGTGTCAGACACCATGGTTAACAAATTTGGGTTAAAACAAAAGAAAACCCAAACCTCTGAGCAGTTCATGAAAAGCTTGGCCAGAGATGTCTCAGCTCTGCCACCCTGCAAGCACAGGACACAACCTGTGCCCTGCAATGATCTGCAGGGATTTTGTGAATCCAAAGTTTGTGAGCACAAAAATGTGATTTCTCTGCAGTAGTGGCATGGAGATTGCAGCTTTTAAACCTGGAGCCCTGTAACCATGAGGAAGTGAATGAAATGCTCTTTTTGGTGTTGCTGATTCTGGAACACTTTTAGCAAGCGTGAGTAGAAAATTAGCAGTTTATTTAAGATAATGAGCCTTACAGCACTTTCATCATGTAAATGCAACAACCACAGACACGCTCAAATCAAGATGATTAAATTTTATTGCATTAACTTGTTAAAGTCCTTTTAATGGCATTAAAGGCAGCATAGATGCATTTTTTTCAACACTCTGAAGGACAACAACAACAACAATCAGTGACTTACACGGGTCTTCAACTTCGGTTCTGCTCTGGAGCATTTTCAAGCAATTAGAAAAGCAGATCTGGTGTAAAAAGCAAAGCAGTGCTACCTCTGGATGAGTATTTCCTCTCCTGGACATTGTTATGCATAACAAAGGTTGATCAGTATATACACACCACACTGTAATGGGAATTTTGTCATCTCTGCCCCCATTTTCAGTTCAGCTTTATACTCAGATCCCTTGGATGGGCAGCTAAAGAGAAGCCCATCAGCCTCTGTGGTTTGTACCTTGCACAAAACCTCCCACAGGAAAAGCACAGAGCAGCAGGGGCTTGAACAGAGCATCCTCCATTATTTTAGGGATGAGATTTCAGAGCCAGGCTTAAACCGGCCCATCTTTAGCTCAATTAATTTTTATGCCTTAAATGGAAATGAGGTTGCTCCAACAGGAAGATGAAGTTCTTTGTTCTGCACTGTAAAATTGTGAAAATGCCTTGGAGAGTGGGATGAGATGCCTGGGAGGTCCAGAGGCCTCTCTTCCCCCATGGGAAGTGGGAGATGTCTCAGATGTAAAACATGGGGAGAGCTGGCACAGAGTGGGATCCACACTGAATTATTAAAAATAATTGCTCAGCTGGGCAAAGGACACTGAGAGCAAGAGGATGCCACCAAAATCTTGGAATTATCAAAAAAGTGTAAGACATTAACTCAGAAAAAATCTAATCTGACTCTTAGAAACCCAAGTGCTATTCAAGGTGAACTTCACATGGCACAGATAAAGTTCTCTCTGTGTATTAAAGGCCCTTGAGTGCCACCAAGTAGAGAAAAAGATTAATCAGGTCTGCTCAGTTCCCACCTGCTCTTTCATAGATCAATCTGTCATTGCCTCCTCTGATTTTACTGCAACAAAACATAACTTCAGACTTGAATATAAATCTGACTTGCAGAATTTACTCATTGAAACATAAGATATGAGGCTGGAAAAGAAAAAGCCATAAAACAGAGTGCCTTCTTTACTGAAGCAAATCCTTCCTCGCTCCTTGGAGAGCAGGAGAGGGTGATGTGGACAGATTGCAATCCTCACATTCTGGAAGAACGGTTCATTCCGTGTCCTGACAGCATTTATTTGGATCTGGAAGAATTGGGTTATAAGAAGTATGAGGAAAATGTTATATTTGCTATGAATTACCCTCCTTGGAAATCTATAATATGGAATAATGGCAGTTGGTGTCTTTTGAATAACGTTGCTGTCATTAGATCCGTATTTCAAAAACCACATGATGAGGGTGGTTTTGTCAGAAAAGTCAGCACCACAACCCCAGGAAAAAACCCAAACCAACAACACTGGGGAAATCTATAACTGGTGAGAACAGTCTGGTCAGGGTCACAAGCAATAAAATGACCTGTAGATGCACAGTTCTAGGATCACAGGAACATTGAATATTTCGCATTGGAAAATCAGGCTTATTTTGTGAGGTTGCTCAGCATTTTCTGCTTTTGAATGTTGAATGTCTCCAGTAATGGAGATTTCACAGCCTCTCTGGGCCCTTGCTCCAATATTTGACCACCTTCAGCACAAAGAAGCTTTTGTTTAGCTTTAATAGCACCTTTCTTTTGCTGCAACTTGTGCCCATCACCACAAGTCTGGTTGGGAATCTCTGAGAAATGTTTGGCTTTGTCTTCCCTGTGATCCCTCATGAAAAAAAATGTTTGGCAAGGGACTGAGTGTCCCAAACCAGGCAAAGTGTGGTCCAACAAATGCCAGGTAAAAGGGAATAATTCCTTCTCCTGAGCTGCTGGCTGTGCTTTTGTAAATGCAGCAGAGCACGAAGCTGATGCACTCCAGGTCTGAATTTTGCTCTAACTTTATTTTTAGAATAATTTCTTTATCTATTTAAGGAATCCCAGAAATTAAGTATCATTTCATTGCTTTTTATATGCAATAATGAAATTAGTTCTTCACAGAGCTCACTGAGAGCTCAGCTAAAATCAGTGTTGCTTACAGAAGTATCCTGATTATCTACCTGGGAACATTCCACTGAGGCTCTCTAGAGCTGTTTGGAGTTACAGAGGGTAAAATCTGTCATGTTCATTTATATCACAAATGACATAAAGACATTATAGGGACAGGTAGAATAAAAGATTCCTTTTAATCTGAAATTTAAGCCCAGCTGTCCTCATGGTATGGTAGTGCCCTCAGTTTTGCTTTGGGAGTGAAAAGCAATCCCTACTTCTCACTGTCAGAGTGTGACAGCTCCCAGAAGCTCAGATGACCCAGAATCATCAACTTTTATCTCATTTCTAGATTTCCACCATTAAAGTCTTTACCTGAGGATCTTCAAATCAGGAACTTTTAAAGTTTTGATGCAGAGATATCAATTTCTGGCATTACAAGCAGCGGAAAAGGGATTATTTTAACAGCACCACTCTGCTTCCTGCTGCCTCAGAGATCAGTGTTCCCTCCATGAATAAAGCAGAGTGTAAATAAGAGAGCTGTCCATGCGGGGCTGGAACACGTTGTAATGAGATGGCAGCACATCCCAGATAGCAAACGTTTGTAATAAACAACCCCTGCCTCTATTTATCACTGCTCTGGGATATCTGGACACAGACACAAGTCTTGAAATGGGCCCATAAAAGTGAAGCCAAGCACATTCAGAAAGCTTTTTTTTTTTCCTGATAAGCCCAATCTCAGCGAGGTTTTTGCATGAGCAAAATGAATGTGTTTGATTGAATGGTGCCAAACAGGAGATAGGGAGGCTCAGCAAGTGATTATCAGAACTTTTTTCTGGTTATGCTAGAAAAGGAGTCACTGAGGGGTGTTTGGCAGTAAAACAGGTATGCAGGGCAAAATAATTCATTTTTTTAAACCAATATTCATGAATATATCTAGGTGGATCCAGTGTTGTGGCTCTGAAAAGTCACAAAGTTGTATCAGTGCCATTGAGAACAACAGACCCTCTGAATTCTGAAGTTCCAGGATGGAAACTACACCAAATCAGGCTCCCTGAAAGGTGCAGGCAACCCAGGCCAGGATGTCAGTGCATTATTCTCTAATCACAAGTTGATTTCCTCAAGTGATTTAATATTCCATGCATGAGATTCAGTTCTTCATGGGCCTGATGCAATCAGGGGACGTTTCTGGCATGCAAAGTGATGCATCCTGAGTGGAGTGAGGGGCTGGGTGCTGTGGAAACTGCATTTTACACTGCAGAAGTGCCTGTGCTGCTGAATGCTGTGCAAAGTTCAGGATATGGCAGCACAAATTTAATGTCATTTAAAGCTCCATGGACTTTTTTTTTTTTTTTTTGCTGCATTTTGGGATGAAATCACACTTTTACAGTATGCTGATTTATATTCTCTCTTAATTTCATCATTGACAGGTTTTGACACCAAAGTAATTGCATTCTAATGGAATAGAAAAATGATATTGCCAAAGAGCTGTTGGATTTGGGTGTCCAAACACACAATCTGCTTTAATTGCAAACAGAAATGGCTTCGTTTGGAAGGGAGATGGTTGGAGGGAATGTGGAGTATTCTCAGTTGACAGCTCCCTTACATTTTTAAGAATTTGCCAAATTTTTATGGTAACTTAGGAAACAAAGTCGAGAAAATGTCGTTGTCGATAATCAACAAAATGTAATAAATTTACAAATCTGAGTGGCAGATCAGTCAAGCTCAGTCTGGAATAATCCTCAATGTCCCTGGGACGCTTCACAAGTTTCATGGATCAGAAGGGGGAGAGAGGCTGGGGGTCAAAGCCAGGATTTGGCACATGGGGAGAAAAGAGAAAAACCCATAAATTTTTCAGTGCTATGAGCCAAGGACAGGCTGCTGCATTTCAGCTTCACCTTCCCTGCCCTGTGGGGCCAGTGCAGTGCAACAGGTGCAACGTGGCAAGAAAGTGCTGGGCTTCCTAAAGCAGCAAAGGGAAAAGTGTGTTTTTCCTGTTAGCACCAGGATATTTCCAGAAAATGTCTGCCTGGAAAAAAAAAAAACTCTCTGTTTTGTTTCTTTATTTGACACAGTGATCATTCTCAGAAAAGGAAGAGGCAACGAGGCTGGAAGGAGCTGAGCTGGTGCCATTCACCCCAGGTCTGTGTGCTCCTGTTATCCCCAAACCCTACTGACACTGACTTTCTTCCCTGAGACTAAGAAGAGCAATGAGAAATAAATTTCTGTCCTGGTTCTCTCGTTTGCCATAAGTGGAGCCACAATCCAGCTGAGCAGCTTTTCCCAAGGGATCATAAAAGGCAACAAACTGAAAAAGAAAACACAACCCCAAGGATTTTCCTCCTGTACTTCAGGGTAGCTCTTTGTGCCATAAACCAAAATATTGCTGGAATAACAGCAAAAGAATGAATCTCCATCTGCTGTATGAATAAAGAAGTGTAATTTCTGTGTTACTGCACGTGTTCTGTCTTGTATTCCTCATTTCTCTAAGTTTAGGTAAAAGAAGATGAAAGTTTTAACCTCTGCTAAAACTAATACATTAAGCAAAGAAAGCTCCACCATAAATTACCTTTTCTTTACCTTTTCCTGCCATTGCACAGACAATAAATTGTCCTCCTAATGTAACCAGTTTTATTACATTCTTGAACTTAGCAGAAGACAGATAATCACCTTTGCACCATTAGACTTGATTAAGTCAAGCTCAGAAATTTGGCCTGCAAAGCACTGAACTGTGCATTTCACAGGCCAGGTTTAACCACACAGGAATATTTTTCAGTCCTAATGACTCGGAGGGGTTTTGTTTTTACAGTTATGCAAATCGTTTTCCTGGTTGTTTCCTACAGAAAATTAATGTCAAGGATATATTTTACAGCGTGTAAGATGACACAATGCAGAGCAACAAAATCAGCCAACCATGCAGGTGAAGTTCTGCTCTCCAAATCAAACCTGAAAGGATCTTTTAGACCTGTGTGTGGTAAGTGCTATTCATACATAGTAGGGTACAATAATATCAATTCCACTAATTCAATTTAATCATTCTAGTATGAATTTCTTTTTAGGGGTGAGGATTAATTTTTTAAATTAATGAACCTCTGATTTTCAGTTTACACTGCACGTGAAAGTTCGGTTCTAAGCTTGTATGTAAGTAACAATGAGGTGGAATAATTTGATATTTTGGATCCAAATTTATTACACTAGACTGCATATTGAAGGATAATATTAGAGAAACTTGGCTCACTCCCTGCATGTCTGAAAATGAAACCTTCCTTTATTTTCAACTCCCTTTTACTCTCCTTCATGCTTTAACTTTCCATTATATGGAAATACATGTGTATTTATATATATGCATATGTATAATTTTTTAGGCTTTATAATAATGCAATTTATTATGAAAACCTGCATTTCCTTCTTGCCTTGCATTCTCAGGAGTCTCAGGTTGTTACCTGTGTCTACAGATACATCTATTAACAATAGGGAAACAAACGAGTTGTTAGTGAGGTGAGAAATACCTGGTAAGTGCTTTTTGGTCTCTGCATGAATTCCCTTTACAATCCAGTTCCATGCTTTGTTGGTAGTTAGGGCTGTTAACCAAGCTAAAAGAACTTCACAGCCAATTAAAAAGAAATTTCTTTGAGTTCCTTCTCTTTACATGAAGGAATAAGCAAGTGAGAAGGTTCTTGGCTATGAATGTTCCAGTAGACGTTGTTAAGCTGTGCGAATGGAAACTGAAAACTCCACATTTTCCTGCAGCAATTGTAGGGTGGAAGGTGAAGAAAATTTGGCAGTGGAGTCACATAAGACTGAGACATCATCTCTCTTTTTTTTTAATGATTCATCTTTCACACATTTTAGCTGCAAAGAGTAGCTCTGAATAATTCTGCTTTGGAATTGTGGCCTTCCAATGCCAAAAAACGTGAGAGACTTGGACTGAAAACATCCACCAAGGCTGAATTGTGAGCGTTGTGTTCAGGACAAGCAAAGCTGCTTGAAAATGTGTGTGTGTGTGGTTTGTTTTTTGTTTTGTTTTTTTTTATTCCAAGTGCTTCCCTGAAATGGAGCAACTTAATTTGGTTGCTCTGCAGGATTATTTGATTGTGAGGATGCTTAGACATTGATTCATCAAACCCAAATTGCTCACAAGGAAAGGTCACAGGTGCCCAGTAGTTCATAAGGTAACTATTAGCCCTGATTTAGGGTTGAAATTGCTATGGATTTCTCACATTTTCAACAACCTGTGCCTTTCCAGGAGCTTACCAAAAAATAATGAAGCGACGGCTCAGGAAAATCACCTTCATTATCATCGGTGCTTGTCCAGAATATCAGTCTTGACCACAAAGACTTGCACTTATGAAATATTTCCTGTATTCTCTAGCACCATTAGGAGAGTTATTCATTGTTTCTCTGTCACATTTCCGAGGGCAAAAAGGCCATTTTCCCTGCCTGCTGCTCTAACCCTCTGCTGGCACAGAGTGGGAACGCTGAACTCCCACACATCTGAATTTTTGAAGGATTTCCCCCTTCTGGGTGTGTAGATCCCAGTGTTTTGTACAAGACAAACCTCGTGTGTGCAAACAAGTTCATTAAAATTGCAGGAGCCTGTAGCCCATTTGTAGCAGCTTGCCCAAAGGTCAACATTTATGGTTTTGCACTGCCAACATCCTTGCTTTTATGGGGCACATTTGTATGCTAAATTGCCTATTATGTTAAGCTGTAAGTTCCCATTTAGCAGCATCAGGAATAAGATTTGACTATAAGTGTTTAGATTTTATTAGGGCTGTGCTGGTCTCCTCAGCAGCTCAAACCAGAGCCGGGAAATTCCAGCAGCCTCTGGAAAGGTTCTTGGGTTTGAGATGTGTTTGGGAACAGCTGAGGATGAGGAGCATGAGGAGAAACGTGAGCTCACGGATGGGAAAAAGGTGCCTTGCTGTGTCTCACCTCCAGACGAGTCCTAAATGTCACGTTCAAGCAATGATTGCATGTAAAGCAACCTCAGTAACATCCCCAGAAAGGTCAGCTGAGAATATTCCAGGGGGAAGGGTGTTTTATGGGGAGGTAAATATGTCCAGTGGCTTTGTTTTTGCTGTAGGTCAGTGCCCGATGCACGACCTAACAGTGACTGTGATATAGCAGCCCTGTAAAGTGAAATGGCAAATTTCAGCTGGATTTGCACTTCTCAGAGGTAAGAGAAGTGGGTTTGCTAATGAAACTGTGTTTCACTCAGACTTCCCCTGCCACCAGGGATTTCTCAGGAGATCCTGGCACTGAGGGACTTAAAAATGTCACAAAAGCCTTTCGATTCCAGGTCACCAGTTTGGCAGAGCAGGGACCTGATTTCAGACAGTGTTTTAAAAGCCTCCATGAATATCTGCTCCCCTTAGCAGAGACTGCAGTCTGCCAGTGGTGACTGACTATGGAAAGGAACTTGATAAAAATAACAGAAGCTCAAGTCTTTAGCCCAATTCTCTGCAATTGGAAAAAAAAAAAAGTGTGAAAGGTGTGAGAGATTTCTTTTGGCATTCCTTTGTCAAAAATGAGAATGTGAGAACATAAAGGTGCTGCTCTGCTCCTCAGCTTTTTCCACCATTCAAAGCAGATGTTCTGATGCCCTTCACAGGCTGACCAGTCCATGTTGGCAGATTTATTTATCATGGTGGGTGTGAGGATGATGCTCTGTGTTCGCAAATTGTCATGGAGCTTGGGAAACACATACTCTTGAAAATTATTATCACTTTAATTATTAGAATTAGCTATGCATCCCAACCACAAGGGGAAAACACAGAAATGGGGTTTCAGGTTGGTCATGCAGAAAAATAAATATTTTCCAGGATTCACAAATAATCTTTTTATGTAACAGGATGTTCTTAGAGGTTAGCAAAAATGATAAAATTCATGTAAAATCTCCCAGAATCATTAGAGCTGAGGAGGGCTGCCTCAGTCACTGATTAAACAGGATTGCAGAGTTGTGTGTTCTGCAGAACTCAACATTTTTCAGCGGCTGTAACAGCTGGAGTGAGGAAGGTGCTTTTTTGTGTAAAATACAATATCATTTCCAGGAGACAGAGGTCCCAGATGAAAGGCCCGAGGTCTCTGTAGGAATCTGTCTGCTGAACACACCGACTTTGTTGCCAGTAAAGGCTGCAACCTCCAGCAAATGCAGACAGTGCTTTACCTATTAAGACAATCCATAGGGGAGAGACTCAAGGAAAGCAGCTCAGAAAGTTGGGGCTTTTTTTTTTAATGACCTATTTAAAGTTACATTTTTTCAAATAATTTAAGGAGAAGACTTAGTTAATGCTACTTAATCAAAGTTCCCTGCAAATAACTTAAAGGTGACAGGTCAGCAAAGACATGCTTACTTAAAGACAGTATTTTAAGATTTAAAATGCTAAGAGTCTTACCAAGTCTAATCTGCTAAAAATTATAATAAAGCATAAGAGAAGTTCAAAACCTTATTTATTTCAAGATCAGATTTATTATTTTTTTTCCAAGTCCTTGCAGGCAGAGAAACAGACAAGCATTAACACAGCAACAATTTCTGTGAAAGCCCACAGCCTCTGTATAATGGTGAATGGATGGTGATTGATCCCTTCTGTTATCCAAAATATTCAGGATTTCTGATTATTCTCCATAGCCTAAATGGGGTTTTGTGTTTTAGGCAGTTGAAATTACTTACTTTGGGGCTTGGCTTTCTTCTTACTGACATAATGTGACATCTGTAAATACACTGCAGTACTGTACTATTTCTAAGTTCTTCTTGGTTGTAAAGTTATTTTTTAAATGGCTGTTGCTGCAGTTTGAAATTAAAATGGTGACCTTAACAAGCACTATCATTATTATGCCTTCAAGGGACTTGCCCACTCTCTTTCACTCTGAAATTCAATGTCTGACTGGCTTGGAGTTCTGGGTCTATTATTTTGCTGAAATCAGTGAAAAAAAGAAGGGACTTTGCATTGTCCTCTGTTGCTTTCTTTGGGCACATTTCATATTAGAGCAGTGCACAGCAGGATCCTGATTCCAAGTGAGTAATTGGAACAGCATTCTAATTAGAATCACATACCTAGAACTTCACTTTTCCTGAGTCAGAGTTGCATGGTGAATATGTAATTGAAGAACAAACCCAAGCGATTTTCTACTTTTCATCAGGCTGAGAGAAGAGTGTGGAGCATCCAGTGAAGGCACCACAGGCTGCTGGAAGGAGAGAGTTCACTGCTGTAACGTGGTGGGAAAAAAACAAAACAACAAACCACCAGCTAATGAAATGGAGCAAACCACAGCTCAAAATTCTAAAGAAGACTTGACATAAACACTGATATATCACCAGCCTAAACCTAAAATATAACTCAGCCTCACAGCTGGGGCTGGGAGAGTGACAGGGCCTGAACAGCCTTTTTATGTCAGAGCACTCTTGGAATTTCAACCAGCTCAGGAAGGGGAGAGCAGGGTCTGAGAGAGGGGAGGGGATTCTCTAAATCAGAGATATCCCAGCAAAAAATAACCCAGGACACATTTTAGATCCATTTGAAGTTTTGTGAGGCAAATGTGCCCAGCATTTTAAGAACAAAGCAGCAAATCCAGTGAGCTTTTAAATACCGAATGATGTGATTAAGTTTAAAATGAAGCAATCAGTGTTTGGAGAATGCTTTTAATAAAACTGTCTCTCCCTCTGAAATTACCTATTCAGAGCAGGAAATTTCTCTTTGGTTCTTTCTGCAGGTAAACATTGCATTTATTACATCCAGAAAGCAACAGAAATTCAGATGGCTGAGCCTACACAAGCTCCTGTAGCATTTTCCTTCTCCTTTACATTTCTAATAAACATGAATTATATATGGAGACAGCCATGCTTTGTTTAAACTGCTGCACTAAGTACCCCGTGACAGCAGTAAATCAATGCTTTGCTTTCTCATACATTTGAATGAATGTAATAACTGGAATAAACAATTAATGTGATGGATACACAGCAACTCTCTGTAGCTAAGTAGAAGTAGAAGAATAATACTGTTCCATTGTTCATCCATTTGTCATTTGTTGATGGTCACACTTCATTGACTTTACATTTTATTTGTCTAATTATTTGATTCTCACAGTTATTTTGAATAATTTATTCAGTCTTCGCTTAAACTGATGTCTGAAATTTGTTTTTTTTTTTTTGCTTGATCTCCAACTAATAAGCCAATTATGATCAGCTTTAGAAGTTATTAACCAGACTCCAGTTTCTATTTTTGCCACCTAATTAAATCTAATGCTCCTGGTACTATAGCGACACACCGGGCACTCAATGTGTTCATGTGGGGTTTTTTTAATGGTAGTATTTGTATAATATATATGCATATAGAAACAGATGAGATTATTTATTTATTTATTTATTCATTCATTCATTCATTTGTAAATACCAATGGCTCTTTGATTTTTAACTTGAAGGCCCAGGATGAGCTCCAGTTGGGCTTTAAGGCTGTTTGGATGTGTCAGAAGACAATATGGGAGTGAAATTGTTCAGAGGAGCTTCTGCTGCCTGGTGCCCTGGAGGTGCTTTGGCCACTATTAAATTAATGGAGGAAACAAGGCTGGCTGTGCAGTGACATTCCCTGGACAAGCAGAAAACACTGGACAATAATTTCACAGAGCTTGCTCCATTTTTCTCTGGATTTTCCATTTTCTCCTGATTTTAGAAGTGGAGGAGTTTGAACCACTTCAGTGAGAGAAACAAACGCTGCATGGAACGCTCCTTGTGGAGGTCAGTGGGGATGCTGGCCAGGACTCTGAAAGGGGCTGCTGGGGACACAGCCCCCCAGGGCTCTGTTGTCCTCCACAGTTTGGGTGATCCAAAGTTCTTCCCCAAGACCTTCCAAGACCTTCCATACATTTATTTTAATTCCATTCTCCCAGTTGGCCCTTTGCCCTTCCCATCCCTTTTGTCCTTATATGGAATTTCTCTGGAATGTTCTCCCCAGCTCGATGCCCCATTGGCCCCTTCTCCTTGGCCCCTCCTCCTGCCCCTCCTCATTGGTTCTCCAACCCATCCATCAGCATTGTCCCGCCCTCTGGCCCTCTCCCTATTGGTTGCTGTAAACCCCGCCCCCTTCAGTACTTAAAGGGCCAGGTTCCCCTTTTTGGGGTCTTTGTCCCTGGACCCTCCAGGCTACGGAATAAACCCAAACCTTGGAGCCCACACAGAGCCCCCCTGTGTGCTCCTTGCTGGGTGTGATTGTCACCTGACTGTAACTTACCCAGACATTAAATAGGGTCAGTTCATATCTTTGTTCCAGACCAGATAATTGCTGTCCGTGGGTAAAAGGCTGGAACAAGCAAGCAAGGCCAGGACCTCACTCGTAGGGAGAAAAAATGAGGGATTTCCCCCCCCATGAAGCTTCAAAACATTTTTACATCAAAAATATCAACCATAACATCTAAAACCACATAACTGAGATCACAGGAGACATTCCTGGTTTCTTTCTGAGGCTGACAGAGACCAAATCTGTTTGGGACAGGACAAGTCCAAAACATGAGCTTGCCTTTGGGAGGGAAGAGTCTTAATGGATAGCACTGCTGTGAAAAATATTTATCTTTGCTTGCTGCCAGCCCTGTGAAAACATTCTGCATAGTTTCTGTGTAGCCAGTGGTATTGATGTTTAAATGATCAAAAACATGGCTTTGAACTTTGTCTCGAGGCCTGGATAATTTCTTCCTCAGAAACCAAACCAAGCCATTGTAAAGCTGCTGAAAAAAAGGCAAAGAAGGTCCCATGGATGGACTCATGTGTTTAAAAATATATATAAAAAAATAAAATCCCAGAGTTAAAAATTTTATTCTTTTTATCCAGAAAGGAGTTTATGTTTGGGGAGGATGGGAAAAGCATGTCACAAATTCCTTCTGCCTGGAAGAAACAGCATTATTAGGTTCACTGAGTCCTTAGTAATATTTCTGAATTACCACACATATTTCTGTATTGATGAAGGAAACTTGAAGTGTTCTTTAATTTCAATGTCTTTTTCCTCTTTTAAATTCTCTCATATTCCTTTTCCTTGCACTAGATATGTTCATGTTGCTTAGATCCTCCTGTCTGCTTTTTTTTTTCCCACACCCCTTCCAAATCTTCACTAAACCAACAAATTTTGTTTAATGTGGGCTTTTATTTCAGGTCTCACCTCTTATTATGCACCCCAAAGAGAGACTGGAGTGTTGATCATGCACCAAAACAGGCAGAACTCGCTGGCAGCCTGGACTTTCCTCATGCCTGTAAACTATAAACTGAAGGTAAAAAAAAACCAACAAAAAACCCAGACAACAAACCCTCTTCATTTTGTCCTTGAATTCTCAGTGAGGGAGCTGCTCCATGAAAGGCATGGAGGGGTTTTTGCAGCAACTGAGGGCAGGCCTGTGCCATTTGCTGTAAGGATCTGATGCACTTAAATCCTCAGGTTATTCACTGCATCTCCACTTAGCCAGGCACTTGTGCTGCCTCTCCCCTGCCTCCTGTGCTGTCACAGGCACTGCTGTGCTTACAGATGCACCTGGGCACACCTGGCTGAACTGCTGCAGCCAGGAGAAAATCTGCATTTCTGCTTTCAGCTATGGCAAAAAAATGCCTTCGAAATCGTCATAAATACTGAGAACCATATTTGTAACTGGTTGTCTCTTCTCTCATGCCAATTTTAACACTTGGCCCCTCATTTGGTAATATAAAAATTATGGTAATGCTGTGTTTTCTTTTTCTGCATTTCTATATCATTTTCCAAATTGTTCGACGTCAAAAGGGAGGTGGAAAATCTACTTGAAAAATTTGAGGAGCTCACTAATAAAAAACTTCTGAAGGTAAACTTGCAAAATCAAGTAAAAGAGATAATCCAAGTGTGATGGTTGGATAAGGCCGATGATTACAAAAAGCCAAATGACAATGGAAATAAAATAGAGCTTTGAATTAAGACGACCTAATTTTATTTCCCTTCTCCCACTGACTGGCTCTAATAACTTCTAAGGACAAAGCTGCTCTGCATGACCACACCGGGATTGCATCCTCTGCTGAGATGTGAGTCCTCCTCTGCATTTTTCCTGAAATATAGGGAAATTAAAATGACTGATAATTGAGTTTGTAGAACAGCTTGGCAATCATGAAGGTGAGCCTGGCTTTTGTGTGGCCAAGAGACTTGCTGGCATTAATTCTTGTTATATTAGGAGGAAAAAGTCAATTCCAAGATAACATTTCCTGGCTCATCTGAGGCCTGGGTGTCCATACATTTTGTTTAGCCTCGCTGCAGATGTTTGATGGAATGTGGACAGATAATTGAGTGGAGGATCAAGTCTTATTCCTGGAATTGCTTTTAGGGCTACTGAAGTAAATTTTCTCAGTTCGATAACATCAAGAAAGCTTTAAGTAAATGAAACATCTTGTTTTGTGGTCAGAGGCATGAGAGGTACCACTGCAATAACCAAAGCAATTGTATTATCAAGAAATATGCCAAAGGAAGCCAGCAGCATTCTCATTTGGAAATAAATAATAAATAAAAATTATCGTAATCAGAATTCAGGAAGGGAAAATTGATCCCACTTTTGAAATCCATAAAACTGCACGTAGGAATAAAATGTGTTAAATGCAGTAACACCTGTAGTCACCATTTCCTTCCTACTGTACATGTGCTGGAGTCTCTGCCTGCCTCAGTCCTGCAGAAGGTGATAATTGCTTGCTGCCAAAACAAAAAGAATAGCAAATCATTATTATTCTCATGATAGTAACAGGGTTGCTTTTTTGACTTTTTTTCAGTTTGTTTTTTTTTTGGGGGGGGGGGGGGTGCTTGTTTGGGTATTTTGTTTGTTTGTTTTTGTTTTTGTTTTGTTTTTTCAATAAAGGAGCGTGTACACTCCTGACAGAAAATTAGCTGTTTCTCTGGGTTTTTTTCTGCTTCCCAGTCACTGCATTTCCCAGTCTTCCTGGTGCAGGGGCTGACATTGCAGCAGCACAGGGTACTCTGTTACCTTCTGTCACATCTGCTCACATCTGAAGTGACGTGGATGCACTGAGACACGACCTGATGAAACACAACAAGTCCCCAACACAAAGTCGTGCTCCTTCTTGGCCTTGGGGACAAGAGCAGAAACTGAAATTCTGATGCAAAAGACACCGCAGGCAATTGTGCTTTTATTTACTGGGCTCATTGATTGAATAAGAATATTCCATTTCAACGGGGAAAGGAGCTGGTAATATTTAATGAAAACATTTGCTGAACTGTGTGATTTCAACATACGGTTTTTTTCTCATTGCCTGTTTTGTAAATGTTAATGGGAAAGTCATAAATGAGCAGAGGGCCAATCTAAGTCATTGCTACTGCTTGTTAGAAACCAATTGAATATGTGATTAAACAATGCACAGTCCCATTTATGGAGTGAATTTTATTCCGTATAAATAATTTTTTTTATAGGAAGATCATATATAGAAAGCATGCCATGACAGATTTATCAACAAACTCAATTAAACTAAAAGCTAGAATGCCTGGACTAGCAAAATTGCACAAGAGAAATTGCTTCATGAAGTTAATGGTAATGCATTATATCCAGTGATGATCCAGCCTTCCTTCTGATCCAGGCTAAGACTTAAAAGGGAAAAAAAAAAAACCAAAATCAAATCAGAATTCTTTGCACTGTATAAACACAAAAGAATATGACCCTTTTAACTTAATATGAACTGAAGGCTCATAGAGCTCTAACTAAAACCAAATCCTAGGTGTTTATGGCTGGTAGGGGATAATGGATGGGCAGGGTCAGGAAATGAAGTTCCCTCAGTGGGAGGGGGGGCTTTTCTGCAGCCACATTAACAGAACCCAGTGAGGGGTCCATCCTTTGTCTTTGCCAAAACAAAAAAAAACAAAACAAAACAAAACAAAACAAACAAAACAAACAAACAAACAAAAAAACAAACAAAAACAAACCAAAACAAAAAAAAACCAAACCAAGAACCTGCTGAAGTACCATAAATCCCCCTTATGCTGATAGAGGATGAAGATGGACAAGACAGAGATCACAACTAATATTTATGAAACCTTAATTGTTAAGCTGGTATTACTAATAGAATCTTTTCTTATTATAATTAATACTTCCTTATTAATTACAGATAACTCTACATCCGCACACTCCCTCAAAAAGCTGACTCCAGCCATGTGGAGAGCCACAGAGACACCAGCAGCTTCTGGGTCAGCGTGGAAGGGGCCCAGGGGGGTGTGTGGTCCTGGTCTCTGTGTTTGGATAAAGCAGCCATCCCCTCCTTGGCCGTGTTCCATTTTTGATGCTGCTCTGCACTGCTGGCTTTGGACAGAATCAGCAGACCTGGAGCTTTACCCATTTCTGCAGGTTCAGCCAGCCAGTCCCCAGAGCCTGTCAGACCTTGGAAGGCTTTCACAGGATCACAGAATCAATTAGGTTGGAGAAGACCACTGAGGTCATCAAGCCCAACCTTTGACCCAACCCCACCGTGGTCACCAGACCGTGGCACTAAATGCCACATCCAGGCTTTCCTTAAACACCTCCAGGGGTGATGACCCCACCACCTGCCCAGGCAGCTTTTCCCAGTGCCTGGCAGCCCTTTCTGTGAAGAAATTCCCCCAAATGTCCAGCCTGGCCCTCCCCTGGCTCACACCAAGGCCATGTCCTCTCATCCTCTTCCTGTTCTCTGGAACCAGAGCCTGACACCCCTGGCTTCCCCTCCTGTCAGGGAGTTCTGCAGAGTGATGAGGTCAGCCCTGAGCCTAAAAAAGGCTAAAAAATCCTCTCTCTCCATTTATCCTCACCCTCTCTCTGGTATCTCCCTGCCCTCACTCAGGTCACACAACTCCACACAGAGGGTCTGGCACCCCTAAACCCCCAAGGGACACAGACAGAGCTCTGAGTGAGGGATAAAATGCCCTCTGCACTCCTGCCAGGGCAGGCACACAGGGCTGGGTGCAAATTCATGGCTCTGCACTGAAGGGACAATGGTTATGTGCAATCAAATTTAATTTTCCACGCCCTGCTGGATTAACGCATTTGCAGCCAATTTTGGGACGGGTACCTGAATTCAGGTAATTAACGCATGCTGAAAAAAAACCTAAAGAGCTTCCATTCAAATTTATTTCCTAATTTTTAGGAGCCCTTCCCCCTGCCCCCACTCAGAAATAAAAGCCTCTGCTTTTCTATTGGGGTACAGCTGGATCTTGGCTTGCTCACAGTATTCATTACAAGACGAATAAAAATGTTGATTTTGTTATTTGAGCACTGCCTGCTCGTTATTTTTTCCATGTTGAGTACAGGTTGCTGCCTGTTTGTTGAAAGACAAAAGAAAATCAATACAAGTGTTGAAAAGGAACCTTGGGTATTCAACTTTGCAAACAAAGTTCTTAAATAAGCACCAAGAGAAGTAGTAATAGAAAAAATATGAATGCCTGACTTAATTACCAGTGTTCACATGAGGAATATTGCTTTTTCAGGTATAAAGGACCAAGTAAGAAAAGTATTTCCAAGGAAACTAAAAATGAACTGATCCCATATATTTGCATTTCAACTATGGTTCTATCTAAATACTGACAAGTCTTAAATTATTTGTTGATACAGAGGAAAATTAGGAGGGAAAAAATGAATCCCTCATACTTAAAATATAAAAAACAAACCATGATTTTTATTTCAGTTGTTGCCAGGAATTGTTGAATTACGTGTATAATCTTTCAGCTTCTAGCCTTTGAATATCTCAGAACATTCATCTGGGCATTCTGAAGATGAAGAAACTTTAAATAATTTATGATCCTCTCAGGAAAAAAAATGGCAAGTCTGCAATCCTATGTTTTGGTGGTTTTCTTCTTTTCTTTCAGCTAATTCTACAAAAGAAGTAAAACATATGGATATATTCCCTGCCTGCTCCTGAATTAAGACACTGATATAAAAATAAACAGAGGAAACAAGTGGGATACTGAGCATAAATTAATTGTCTGGTTCTTCCGTATTCGTATAAATTTCACATGGATTTTCTCACTGATTTCTAATTAGTTGTAAGAATATATTTTATATACCTTAATTGATATCACAGCACTGAAGGCTTAAAAAAAAAAACCTACAGAGTCTTTTCAGGTAAGGAGCAAAGCACACCATTCACAGGAGAAAAACTTACCTAACAAAAGTAGAATTAATGATGTCAAGTTCCATTCCACATCTAATTTCAAAGTTGCTTGCCAGGACAGAGCTGCCCAGCACAATTAGACTTTCATGTACTAACGAGAGCAGGAAGAGCTGCCAGAAAATTTAAAAAAAAAAAGAAAAAGAAAAGACAAGCCAACCAATCCTGAAATACAAAAGAGTTTTCTGTGAAGATGAGAAAGGTACATCCAAGAGGAGTTGGGGAAATGAGAAGCCACTGATGTGGGGTTTGTTCATTGCCTGCATTTCCCAGGAAATATTAGGGGGGGATCAGAGAGAAGGACAGCAGCTATGAGACATTGATATTTACCACTTCTCTGGCTTTCAATTAGAGCCTTGTAAACATCTGGATTCTTAAGAGAAGCAAGAAGGAGGCAGAAAGAGGCAGAAGAGCTACAGGGATGTGCTACAAGAAGCTTTAAGCTTCTGCTCTCTTTCCCATTCCTTTGTCAATTTTTCCTCCTCCTCCTCCCACTTCCCCAACCTACTTCCTTATAGTATTGAGTAATTTAACCTGCTGTTAAATTCTCTGGTGAGAAATGATAGGAGAGAAGTGTGTTCGTACTTCCTATGGAAATTTAAATAGGGAGAACCAGAATTAAAAACCAGGCAGAGAATTGTCCTCTGTAGATTCATTTGGAATAATGGAGAGAGGAGCTTTTGGTGAGTTTGAAGGGTTTTGTCAACCTCTGCCTTTAAAAAGCTGCACAAAAGAGCCACACTCTGGGCTTAGAATCAGTTTACCTTTTGGTGCAAATTAACAAAATTTGTCTATTAAAGTCATTGGACAAAAAATGTCAAAGTCATTCCTCTACTTCACTTTTAGAAGAAAAGATATTCATCTACAGCTGATTTTGCACAGAATAGCCATTACTTTGGCACTGTAAAACCATGGCTTGTTGGTGGTTTTGAAGAATCTTTACAGTGCACACAAAAATAATTTTTCCACATCACTTTCAGCCCCAGCCAGACGTAGCAGTTTCAAAAGTAACTTGCCACCAATGTGTACCAAAAATGAGAGAAACTGCTGATCCAAAATCCTTTTAATTCAGGCAATTAAAAAGGTACAGTTCTGAGCAAAGGAGTTTGTGTTTATACTCTACATGTTATGCAATTAAAAAAAAATAAATCAAAAGCTCTTCAGGACCGTGCTTATTTTTTAATGAAATCAATGTCAGCATCTAGTTACTAATAAGAAACTCTCAATAACAGATCCTTGCAAGAATGAAAGTTGTTTCAGCTTCAGGCTGATAAAAGGATTATTAGAAAACTCTCTGTGTGAGTGTGCATGGATGACTGTTTAAACAATCTTGAAAAATAATATTTAGAAATCATTCACCTTAGGCCAATATAAAGAAGAGAGTCTGGTCCCATTAAAAGTCAGTGAGGATCTGGATCTAAATGTGATGGATTCAGGAGAGAAGTGACAAAAATGGCTGTGATAAGAACATTCACTCTCACAAATCATCCTTTTGGAACTTTGGTCATGCTAAGATTTTGGAAGAAGTTTCAAAACAGGTTAGTTTTTTCTTTTTTTACACTTACCCACTGCCAATTTCCTGGGATTTTCTGCAATAGGACCCTGCACTCTGTGCACTCTCACTATGCAAAATACCAGCAAAAAAAGGTTGACATAATGAGTCATTACAATTTAAATCTTATTACACAAAGCTTCATTCGAGTCAAAATGCACAGTACAGAACTGCAGGGGTGCATTTCAGCCTGGGGAGAGAGGAGTGAGGCACAAATTTTCTTTCTGGGGGAGGGAAGGGTCACATAATTCTCATTTTGGGGAAGGGGAGGAACACAGCCCTTGCCTCCTGTAATCCCCTGGAAAAATGGGTTTGAATATCACCAGCCCGTGGCTACTACAGGAAACTCTCACAGGAAAATTGCTGCATTCTAAACTTTGGAGCTCATCTTATTCAGATTTTTTTGGAAATGACATTGCATTCACTTAGTGCAAAAATATAATTGCCAGTGATGATGACTCCTAATTGCCACGGGAATAAACGGAGGCTTTCAGGAACTGGGAAGGGGAGGGACATAAAGCACATTAGCATGGATCATGTATTTCCTCTCCTCTCATTATCTTTCCAGGCAGACAGCTAAATTTTCTCTTCCTAGACTCCTCATTGTCCACAGAAAGAGCTGTTACTGGATGTGGTCACACTTTTCTTGAATTTTGGGATATATTTTTAATTATTGCTTTTTAATAAACTCTGCCAGCTTACATGCTTATGGTTTTAGTTGCTTGTTTTACTAATAGCTCATTCCAGCTAATTAAAGGAAATCTCCAGGAAATCTCTTTCCTCTGATAAGTAGGTTGCACAAACAGCTTCAAGGAGAATGCATCCTTCCAGACATAAATCTGTACTCAGAACTGCCAAGTCTGTTTGCACAGGCTGGAGTGCTGTGCTTGTAACTTCAGTTTTATTTCATTATTGTACATTCATGTGCTGTTGAAAAGAGATATTTATTATTAATTACCGGAGGTTTTTGAAAGAGAGTGTTCTAAAATATTTTTAATTATGGACAATGTTGCAGTAGATCAGAATCAGGCATAGATTTACTGGGAATATATACATCAAAAAGGATTGAATTCCCAAAAAAGTGCATCCTAACTTTCAAGTTAACAAAAGTGATTCTTCTTTTAGTACTTCAATGCAATTAAGGGATTTGATTTACGAATGTGAACCATCTGATCCTTCCAACTTTTTAATTTTTCCTAGTTTTTGCAGACAAACTCAATTTTAATTCAGATAGCTTGCACTGCTTACAGAACTTCACACTTAAAGAAAATATCCAATTATCAGAGCATTGTTTTGAAAAACAACTTTGCATCTGTTGTGAAAGCAGAGTCAAAATAATAATAAAAAAACCCCCTAGACTTTAATAAAGATGAAAGGTATCAGATCGTGCGTTTGAATTCATTTTCAAATGAACTCAAAAAGCTCTTGCTAAAGCCTCCAAGAGCAGAGAGGTGCAGGTTAGCAGTGCAGTGCTGCCTCTGCAGAATGGCAGCATCATCAGGAATTCAGCAGAGCAGCAGAAAAGCACCCCTCATCCAAGGGGCTTGCAAAGGCACTTTGGAAAAGAGCAGGATTTCCATTGTGTCTGTGCTATGGGCTTGGCAGAGAATTCATCAGCCATTATTGATTGGGAGGGAGGCACGGCTGGAGTGAGGAGGATTGATCTGAAACCTCTCTTGGCTGAGTTAACCATTGAGGGATCTCTTCACATGAGGATGGAGCACTGAGGAGCGACCTGCAAGAGGGGAAATGTGCATCTCTGTCCCTTTGCTTTGCAGTGCGTGTGAAAAGCTCTGCCAGGCTCCTGGGGTTGTATTTTTCCCCCCTCCATTAGCTTTCAGAAACATTATCTTGGCTAAGTTTAGCATTCCTTGATTTTCCTGGGCAATTCTTTAGGGAATTAAAGAGCAGCACTTTCCTCTGAGATGATCTGGTAAAGGGATAAAGGAGAAAGAGTTATTGACTTCTTATTCAAGCTGCAGCCTTTCTTGTGAGAAACTGAAGGTGCCAAAAGGCATCCAGCAGCAGCCTGGGAGCTCTTAGCCAGCCCCTCGTGTCCCCAGATGTCCCAGCATCTCCCCAAGGCATTTCTGTGGTCACTTCTGCCATCCCTTCCTTCCCCCTGTGTGGGTCACTTGAGAGCTGGACGTGGTGATCCCTGTGAGTCCTTTCCAACTCAGAATAGTCCATGTCTCTGTGGGTCTGCATCTCCTCCAGAGGAACCTGGAATTTGTTATTCTCAGGGACAGGACCACGAGCTAAGTGGCCCCAGGGCTGTCCTTGCTGAGGTCTCTCACCTGGAAAGCAGAGGGCTGGGACTTCACCCACCCAGCTTTGCCCTCCATCTCACACCTGCAACACCTTCCTGCAAATTTCACAAGTCCAGGTTTGGCTCAGTGACAGCCATCTGAAATGTTTCTGCAAGGAACATTCCTCTCTTTACATCCTTTCCCTTTTTTTATTTCTTCTTTTTATTTTTCCCCCCTGTTTCTGCCACTTCCCAGGTAACCCCTCACGTGCCTTCCTGGCCTTTCCCCCAGCTCGTCATTTCACATGAGCGACTGATCCATCAAATGCCACCGTGGATTAGCTTCTGATCTCAGCTTGTTCAGCTTTTCACTGCACTTAGGGACAAACAGATTCATTCTTTGTCTTGTGCTGCTCTGCACAGTCTAAAGGTCCTTGCTACAGACAAGGCCATTTCAGGGTTTTCCCTGCAGGCTTCCTCAGGGAGAAATAAACACCTTTTTTCTTATCTGCTGCTCACTCCCTCTTTGAGGCAAAGAAATGAAAGACATTCAAAGGCAGGACCAAGAAACTACAGTTTTGTAAGCACGCTTTGTAGCAGTTTAAAATAAATATAAATTTGATATTATAATTTAGAATGCTACCTTTAAAAGCAGTTTATTCAGACCTGTCAGCTTCACAAAGGAATAAACAGCAGATAACCTGAAATAAAGAATTAGCATGAAATTCAATGATTCTGAGTACCTTAAGATCTCAAGATCTTTATTTCATTACTTGGAACACCTTGTCTCAAATCTTTTTTATTTTAAGTATTTCAGTCTAAGAAACCTACACATACAAACTTATTTTCCCCACTTATTGTCTTTTACTTCAAATGATGGAACACCAGCTCTAAATGGGAATTTAGTCCCAAGGACCAGACTGAAGTAAATCTGAAGTAAAAGTCCCTCAATGTCCATAACATTGTCCTTGAGTTTGCATTTCAGGGTAAAAAAATTAAATAATCACACAGACCATGCCTTTGAAATTGTTAATCATGAGGAGGAAGGCTACATACCTACATTTGCATGGATTCCTGTGAACAAAAGAAATCACAACCATGCTTTTAATGATTAATCAAACAAAAACGGCTCTATTAATAGTCTTGTTCTTCCTGAAATACACACAGGAAGAGAAATCCAGAACAGTGAAGGATCTGATACATGGCTGACAGTTTTTCTTTCCAAAAAAACTTGTGTTGTGACTCAACAGAAAGCTCAGGCTTCTGAGAGTTTTATTACATTTTATAAACTTCCCATCTTTGCTACTGAAACCACTAGACTTCTTACTGTGTTAAAAATAAAGTGATCATTGTAGGGAGTTCACCTTCAAATCATCTCATATTTCTTCTCTACTGCCTTTACATGTATGAGTTAGAGCATATTGATTTCACCCTTCCCTTGCACTGGCTTTGACTCTCCCTTAATAGACAAAATGACTATTTGC
Source organism: Petroica traversi (assembly GCA_025920805.1). Classification (NCBI taxonomy): domain Eukaryota; kingdom Metazoa; phylum Chordata; class Aves; order Passeriformes; family Petroicidae; genus Petroica; species Petroica traversi. Next base: position 2,026,371 of record JAHLSL010000024.1, on the reverse strand, counting down.
TTTCTATAAATCCTACTATTTGTATTCCTTTTCTTCTCCGCGCTGTAATCTGTGACTTACAATAGGCCAGAGCTCAGTGAAATGATGAGGTGCTGGCTCAGCCTAATATTGTTCCAGTGACAAAGACAGTCCGAGTGCCAGCCTGTTGTTACTGGAGCTTTTTCTCACGGGTGTTCTTTAAATTACCCGGCTCCCCAAGAAGTGCAACAGTGCATTCCATTCACCTGCAAGCTGCTCAGGTAATTATCTCCCAGCTCATCTGATCCCCTCACAATGCCCAGCGTTGCCTCCTGCTCCTTGCAGCTCCAATTTCTCATCCCTCTGCTGTTGTGCTGTGAATGACTGAGTTTCTCAGGACCCTGCGTTGGTTCCCTCGTAATGCACAGCTCTGGGCTGTCCTCACAGTGATGCCTTTTCCTGGTGTTATAAAAGAAGCCAGACACGGTTAAAGGGGTTGGGGTCTTCACCTCAGTGTTTGAATCAGGATCCCGTTTGGTGCATCCACTTCCCCCAGGTGCCAGCGTGGCAAATGCACCCCCGTCAGTCACACACACCAGTTCTAGACTTTGCACAGCCCAGATCCAACAAGGGAGCCCAATGCTGGGGCTGGGCTGGGCTCAGCTGGAGTTTCCAGAATCTGTCCTGCCAGGGGCCCTTGGCTTCCTGAGCCAGCAGAATGTTTGGTGTCCCTGGCTCTGCAGCTCTGGGCTCTTCAGCCTCAGGGCCTGCAGGGCACTTACAGAACACTGAGCACTAAATTAAGTGAAGGGCTACAAGTGTGCATGCTGCTGATACTTGACAGAGAACTGCGTAAAAGGGATATAAAAGACAAAAATCATTACGGCATCAACAACTCCCTCCATCCAATTCTCTTTTCCTTCCAGGACCTTCCTTGGCTCTCCGAGGTGGCTGCAGGTTCTGGGCTATGACCTGAGGGTGCACTGCAAGCTGCGTTTCTCACAGGTGACAAAGGAACCTGGTCCCTACATCTCCTACAGCACCACCAGAGTCCCAGCAGCTCGAGCCTGTCCCCTGGGCCTGCCTGCTCCCTGCCTTGCCTGTTCCCTGTCAAAAGCTTCTGTCACATTTCCAAGAGCACAGCTGGAACTTTGACCATATCCATTTTTCATTAAGGGATCAGGTGAGAAATCAGACCTCGGCCACTTCTGCCTTTTCTACGCTTGGGCAGAAAGAAAAAGGAATTTCAGCACTTCACACCATTGAGAAATACGGGTTTAAAACAATAATTTGAGACAGAACTAGATGTAGTTAGCTCATTATTCTTTAAAACTGGACTGTCTCCATGCTCACCGTAATGTTTAGCCCAAATCACAGTGAACCAAAGTCAGGGATTTTTTTAAACTGGATGAGGAACTGAGTGGAAGGTGCAGTTCCTGCAGGTAGAGCAGCTGCTCATTGCCTCATTCTTAAACAATTTAAAGATTTGGCTGCTGTGGACCACCTCCACTGAAGGTTATTTCTCCTAATGCAGCTTCCAAAGTATTTGTAGGTGATGTCCAAATAAGAAAATGCTCATTGTTGCACGAGATGCAGTTGTTCACTTCAGGAAAGGCTGTGCTGCAGAACTGCACCTGATTTTGCTGCACTGAGAATCCCCCTGTTCCTTGGGCCCCTGCCTTCACTTGCACTGGAGGTGGAACAGAATTTCACCTGCTAGGAAAGCAGCCCTGGCATGTGATGAAAATTCTGTGCCTATTTCATTTAACCTATAGCCTAAACCCTCTTGCTACCGTATAAATTCCATCAGCTCTCAGGGGTGGAGTTGTGAAAGCACAGGATGGGGAACCATCCCGAGGGGAAGGAGCTGGTTTGGGTGGAGGTGCCTCCAGCTCTGCCAGAGGGGTAGGAAGAGGCAGGGCAGCATTGTTATCCAGCAGAGAGATGCAGCAGGGCTGAACAGAGCTCTGGGGCCCTTTAATCTGCTCTTTGATCATCTCTGAAATAGATCAAGGCAGAGCCATCCCTTTCCTCTCTGACAAAAAGAACCGACTGGTTTCTCTGTGTTAAACATCCCCTCCTGCTCTGGAAATTGGGCTCAGGAATGTCACCTACTTACTCCATTTCTCTGTGCTCAGTATCAAGGGCTGACCTGGGAGAGCTGTGGGGCCAGTCCTCATTGAAGAGCTGGAGGAACTGGGGCACCTCCCTCCTGAGCAGGGCAGGTGGGATTGATCAAAGAATCCATAAAAAAAATCCAAGGAAGGGCTGAGGAAGAGCTGAATTGTTTGTGCACCAACGCAGAGGGCCTTTAAAACTCACCAGAGGAATTCTAACAAATGGTGCCAGTGGTGAAAGTTGATATTATGAGGATCAATAGATACCTGGTACGAAAAAACAGTGGTGGCTGCAGTACATTCATCAAAGTCCTTGCACGCCCAGGAACAGATAGTGCCATGCTGTATATTAAAGATGGACTAGGGCACAAAAATAGAGCAGCACAAGAAAAGAATCGATTTGGATCAAAATCACTCTCGAAAAGAATGATAAATAGTCATTGAGAGACTACAGGGATTCTTTCTATGTAGTCCAAAAGGTTACCTTAACCAGTGATTGATATCTTGATAGTATTTATTACACACAGGCACAAAACCCACCTGCAATTGTTTAATTTTCTCTCATTGCAGAGAAATGTTACGGGCAGCAGACAGGGCTGTGCTGTGAAAATTCACTGCGTTCTTCAACAAAAAAGTCACCAAATCCACACAGTGGGATGTTACTGGAGTCAAAGTTTTGGTAATTAGTGAGGATATTAAATGAGGGATAGAAAAATTACCTTGCTGATGATGGCATGCAGTTTGCTCATTTTAAATGCAATGAGGAGCAGAGAAAGGGGGGCCCATGATAACATCTCCAGGGCCAAAAGGGCAACAAAAAAGGTAAGGAAATGTTCTTTCCATTTACTGTGGGTCTCTCTCTTGCTGCATTCTCAGGTTTAATCCCTAAACTGCTTTAAATAAAGCTTTTGGAGATTGTAAAGCACACGTGACCTCTCATGAGGGAGCAGATCTGTTATCCCAAAGCTTTCTCTGGTTCTTCCCCCCATTTTTTTGATACCTGGCAGTTTTTACGGCCCCTGCCATATACATGCACAAATACTCACTTTAGTACCTAAAAAATAATTCCTGTTGCACCTATTGACTTATGGATGCTAAACCCAAAACCTGAAACAGCTTAAAATTCATCCAGTTAAGAGCAGCAGCATGGATACAGGGCATAAATCCATATTCTGACATCCTGAAGACACTGTTAAGCTTTTTGTTATCTTATTAAATTGTACCAGGCTTGCCTTGCAAAGAGTACAACCAGGATTGATAAATGCTTGGCTTCAGCTGCACTCTCCCATTTATTTTCTCTCTGTCAGACTTAATCCATAACTGCTGCTCAAAGGCAATGGGCAGGAGATGAGGCTGCTTCTTGACTCGGCTGGTAGCTGGCTACTGGCAGTCAAAAGATAAAATAATTTGTTGTTATTATTATTATTGTTATTGTTATTCAGACTGCATTTTGACATCATTTATTTTCACTTTTTTTTTTTTAATCTGTTCCCCGAGGATAAACAATTTATAATCACGTTATTTAATTAGTTTTTATTTAGTGTCAATTTGCTTAATCTCATTGACCAGAAAGCGTGGATTGTTATGGAAAGGGAGAAAAAAAACAACTCTTAAACCTAACCCAAACCACAGCATCTGGAAAGCACAAAGAAGACATAAATGCAAAAGTCATCTTTTACTCCAGCTGGAAGTTGCACAGATATTCCTACCCCATGGCCACAGACAAGTTTGATTTATCCTGAATATTTTAACTGATGGAGAGGGTCTCGCACTGGGTTTCACCTCAGATCAATCCTTGACTGGAACCTTCTTCCTTTTCTATCTGATATTTAATGCCAGAGACAGGAACAAGTACAGAAAGCTCATTTTCTCATGACAGAGGCTATACATGCTCATCATCTTTAAAAAAAGTGCATTTTCCTTTGTCTAAGATCTCATTTTGGGTCTGAAAATGGCTGAAATATCACATCCAAAACCACTTCCTTCAGTGAGCTGCCAGAGAGATGTAAATAAAACAACCAAATATGGGTTTTGAGTGTCAGTTCTTCGCAGACAGCAGCGATATAAACTCCCTCTCACTGGAGAGCTTTTAGATTAGATTAGACCAGTCTCTTGATAAGCTACTCAAAATCTCTGGCAGCCACAGAGAATCCCCTTTGCAAGCAGAGCTGCCGAGGAGGAGTTGTGTGAGCCCAGAGTTTCCACTTTTTCATCAAAATCACACCAAATGGCACCAAGTCATCCAAGGAGGAGGAAGAGAGAGAAGCTTGCCTGTCTGAGAGAAAGAAAGGTGTGTTCTGAGAATATTCAGACAGTTCCTGAATGATTCATGGGCAGGAAAACAAAAGAAATCAAACCAGACATAATTTGTCAGTTTACTTCCAAATTATTTCCGTCAGTGGATTGCTCTACTTCCAGCTCTGACTGTCAGCTCTGAACGTGGCACAAGTGCTGTGCTTAGGCTTCTCAGACTAAATATTTAAAAACCTTATTCAAAACAGAAAGATCACTGATTCTAAGAGACTTTCCACTGATTTGGAGATGAGGGATGAGCTGGGCTGACTTGCAGGAAAACTCATGTGGTGGAAAGGACTTCACACTGCAGGGAATGGGAAGAAGAGGGAAAACAAAGGGTGAAGAGGAAAAAGAATTACTGGAACAGACTGCAGAGGGAAATAATAATAATAATAATAAATTATTATTATTATTATTATTACTATTATTACTATTATTACTATTATTATAATCACTGAGCAGCATAGAAGTAAAATGTCCCTGAAGATCCTGCTTAGGGTTTGTTCATGCAGGCAGCTCTGTCACCAGACTGGGATGAGCAGCACTGCTGGAGTCCCCACAGATAATTGTGTGTGAACACTTCTGTTCCAGAAGCTCTGTATTAGGATTTTCAGACTAGGTAATAAAACTCCATGATGTGACCTGGCAGGGACACTTGATGCTTGAAAGCATTATTTTAAATTTTAAGTTAAATACCTATTTTCATAGAGAATGCACTCACAGTTGTCATCCATTCTTTGCTTTTTTAGGGACCCTGACAGCTTTTCCAGGGCTGGTGCTTCTAAAGGTCACCTGCTCTCCCTCCCTCTCCCCCATAATTTGGGAAAATATGTGATGGGGCTCTTTTCCACTGCTCTGCACTGAGCTCTGCATAGGCTGGGACAGCTTAGCACTTTGTCAGCTCTGACACCTGAATTCACTCCTTTTAGGTAGCACGAGATCAATGGCCCTATAATAACATTTTATCTTATTCCTACTTTTAACATGTCTTGCTGCAAAAGTGCTCCATGGGGGGGGAACTGTGTCACCGTGGTCGGATCATAATTTTCCAGCTGCTGCACTGCAAGAGGAGGAACATTCTCAATGCCACAGAGCCTATTTCACTCTTTTAGCAGGTATATTTATTCACAGGGCTTGTTTATTGCCAAGACATGTTAAAAGGGAAAATAAAACAAAATAAGTGTCTCTGCATGTTCCTATTCATCATTAGAATCCATCTGAATTGAAAAGATGCCACTGCATCAAGCAACTATTTCCTTTATCCCCTGAGTTTTTGAGAAAACCTTATTAACAGAGTCTCAATCGCTCCCTTGATTTGGGATGTAAAAACCCATATGCCGATTCCTTAGCAATTTAAATTAATCAACTGCAGTGCATTGTGCACATGCAGAGAGTTTCCTTTTCACCTGCAACTTGCCAAAAGGTTGGCTCATAGTTTTTTTAAATACAAGTGCTGCTCAATCTGCTCAAAGCCGTGGTTTGCAGCAGTTTCCACAATTTTTGAGTGAGCAGAAGAAAATGAACTGAACAATGTCACCTCCTGGTAGGGGGCTGCTGGTGGCTGTCACTCCCCCACCACAAACCAGCAGAAACAAAAACATTTCCACAGGATCAAGCTCTAGCTGAGGAACTTATTTGTACTTTTTCACAATCTTTGTAAAAATGTTCTGCCTGTGAGCACCAGCCAGGAGGGTTCCAGCACTGGCAGGACCAGCAAAGCCCACGTCTAGATCAGATTCCAGCAGAAATCCCCTGTGCTCCTTATCTTCACTCCAATAAGGCATTCAACCACGTTGATTTACCAGCAGTTTTGACCTGCTTAAATTTCCCTCTCCCCAACCAGTTGATAGCTAAGCTACCAATTACCCCGGGGGCAGAAGAGCAGTCGTGATGCCAAGGTTTTGTTGTGCAAAAGGCTGAATGACCCACTTATGTAGACAGAAAAAAAAAAAAACCTGAGACAAAACTGAAGGAATTCTGTTGCAAGCCAGGAATATCAACTCCCACGAAACACAAGCTCCTCCTCACGTTCACTTTTCCATCGGCACAGTTACAGAAGAGCCACTCTGAGGACGGAACCAGCTGATAACCACTGCTGAAATCCCACTCAAAAAGTTGGTGCCACAGCAGAGAAATGGAGCAGAGGATAAAGCAGTGGCAGCTCTGCAGCAATGGGAAGATCTATTCCCAGCCTATGCTCATTTGTTGAGAGAGAATGGTGAAAGGGCTCCAAAACTAAGTATTCACATTCATTACCAGGGAAAAGAAAGGGAGAAAAGAATTTTCTCTTTACTTCTTTTGATTTCAGGAGTGATTAGCTTCACTTGCATCTCTTAAATTGCTCGGTAAGTGTTCTATCTCCCTCCTTACAATAAAAGGGATAATATATGTCATTGCAGCATTTTCACTCCAAAGAGACTGGAATCATAAAGGACCAGGAAGAAGGGGGGGCAAGGTGATATTCAGGATGTTTTAAGAGTTGTTTCACTTTCTGTCTAAAAGCACTTTATCACATCCTGTAAATAAGAGAGCTGCTTCTCCTGAAAAACAGCACAGTGGTCATTTTAGTTTCGTTTATTTTTTTCAGGATCTATTTTCCACTGCTGAGCTACTGCACACAATTCATCAGGACATTGTTCAGCAGCATCAGCCCAAGTTAAACCTCACTGCAGACCCCAGTGCTCTGTCAGAGATGACAGCAGCTCTATGAACAGCAGGAAATGTTCTGGGAGTGGAAATCACTGGGAAATCAGCATGGAAACATCAGAAACACTCAAATCTGAGGGAGAATTTTTTTTCCAGCTGGGCTCTGGAATGCTCTGCACCCCCAGGGTGGGGGCACAGCAGCACCAGCACAGCCAGAGCTCCTCACACCTCACACCTGCAGCCTCTCCTGCCTCTGCTCCATGGGGACACAGAAATAAAGGAATTATTGAGATTTCCAGTGGAATGGCACTAGGCTTGGAATGATAACCTGCAGGGAGAAAAGGTGGGAATTCATTGAGGAAATTGCTAATGTTAGGAATCCATAAAGGTTCAGATTTTGGCTTGATCGTAAGACAGATCTGCAGGATCTGAGCATCAGTTCAGGCTGCTCCCATCCCAGAGTTGGAATGAAAGGAAGATTGGGGTGTAAAACTTTATGGCCTAATTAAATATTCTTCTCTCTGTGACACCTGTCCCCACTTATTTCTAGAAGAACATCAGAAATCGGGAAAAAAAAAATTCAAATACACTGGTTTGGAACAGAACTTTCTTTTAAGGAGAGCATTTGCAACAAATTCCCAGTGCAAGCTGAGAAGGAGACAGCAGACATTAAAATTGCTTTCTCTTATTCATGCATGACAATTTCAACTACTCCTTAACGTGCTCTGACCTCCCAGCTGAAATATGAACAGGCCAAATATGAAATAATTATTCTCAGAGCCACCAGCACTTTGCAAGTCAGACTCCCAGACACAAAGGAGATGGCTTGGTATTTAATAACTTTTAATTGGTTTCTCCCTCACTATCTGGTGGCTCTTCCCAATTTCTCCATTGCATTACAAGGCTGGATTTCCTTATTTTTCTGAAACCAGGAGGAGACAACAATAATATTGTGACTCTGATATCTGCACTAAATGTGTTTAGATATAACTTGGGGCAATAGACATGTTGTCTACTGACAACAAAAAATATAAACATACCTAGCACTATTTTATTGCAAAATGAAATTAATTATCATGGCAACATGGCAACAATGATTTGGAAGACTCCAAGTATAAATTTTACTTCCAAGGATCCATTTAATCCTGCCATCAATTCATCACCCATTTCCCTGACTCAGGGGCCAAGCCTAGAAAGGCACGTGGAGTGTGTAATTTAGAGCAGATCAATAACCATTGTCCTTGGTGTTCATTTCAGAAATCAGTATGTGGGCATGAGGGCAATCTTTGAGCCACGAGGATGCCTTCACTCAGCACTGTCAATCAAGAGTTCCAAACTTCATTAGATGTAAATGAAACCAGGATCAGGCCCCCACATCCCAGCACTGATGTTTTTAAAGTTATGCAACAGCACCAATTTTCCAGAGCATGGTAAAGGTCAGCAGATAAAATATTTGGAACTTTTACTCATGAATATATTTAATTTGCTCCTGCGAGTGATTTCGATTACATTTCACAAAATACATAGCTGCTCCTCGTTTTGCAATTAAAGATTTCTAATAATACAGCCAAACCTTCTTAATCATTGCTCATTCTAGCATAAAGTAAAGCTTGCTGTGTTTAAAGAGAACCAAATCATCTTTTTTGTTCCTTTTTATTTTATGAGATTAGAATGCTTAATAACCTTTGCCATATCTGGCTGCAGTGCAAGTGTGAAGAGGAGTAAAACTCACAGAGTGGATTATATGGCTGGGACCAAACTCAGTTCTGTAATTAGGTTTGGTTCTGTTGCTCAGGTTTGCAGAAAAAGTCAAAATTAATGGTTCTTTGCCTAAGATTCCCCTGCAGAGTCACATATAATAATTAAGCATGCTTAGAGACAGGCATGTCATATGAATATTTGCCAAAAAACATTGATTTATTTTTTTTCTTGCTGGAACCCCGTCATTTTTGAGGAAAATAAATAGAAATACTCGTTGCCTAAACGCTCATCTTTTTAATTGCCAATAATTAAGACACTGAAATAGTCTTGGAACACTCACAGACCCTCATTCTTTTAAAAACGCTCATTCTTATAAAAACTCAAACTAGTCTCAGGTCCTTAAAGTCCAGAGCTGGCGTTGAAGCACCCTCAGCAAAAGTCTTGGGACTGATCAGAGAGATTTTACAGACCCACCCCCAGCTCCCCAAAACTGAGCACGGAGTTCTTTCCAACAGAAGCTTCATTTTCATTAAAAAGGAAAATGCGTTCAAGGCAAGCTGATGGAGAAATGAACCAATTTGAATGTACTGAAGTTCCTCGCCGTGCTACAGTGCTTTTTAAATGGTGTCTAAACAGTTGGTCACAGATTTATTTATGTTTCCATGGAAAGAAAGAAAATATTGTCATTTCCTATATGGGAAACAGCTTCCCTAATTATTTGGCTCCTTCTTCTACTGCATAAACAGCAATTTGTACCCCTCTCCTTCAACTGGCTGCAATTAACAGCTACATTGCAATAAGCAGATTATGTTAATTAAAAACTCAAAACTATGTAAACAATGGGAAAGCTGACTAGCCATTTTCTATTTTTGCCAACTGGGAGGAACACAAGAAAAATTTGTACCAAGCTTAATTTTGCTGTTTATAAATCAACTTATTTGTAACAAATTACAGCATTTTAAAAGTATTTTTCCACAATTAACTGTATTTCTCCACACTAATTGAAGCACATCCCACTTGACAAGTTTAGGACAAACTGGGGGGGAAAAGGGTTTAAAAGAAAAAAATCTAAAAAGGGGTTAGGGGAAGGGATTTGCACACATCATCACCAAAGTGGAATATTAAGCACAAGTTCCCTGCCATGCCTGAGTCACACTCTCAAAAAGTCATAGCTAAGGACAAAAGTGTAACTTAGTTCTGCTTCTTCGGCAGAAATGTGAGCAAACTCCAGGAATAAACTTTACCCAGCTGACGCCAATAAATTGTGAATTTTCCCACATCGCCGCAGTTTCGCAGAGTTTTGGGTTTGTCCTTCCCTTTCCCAACCAGGGTTGTTTAAGGAGGGAGGGAGGCAAAGGTGGAACTGTTAAATATTTGTGTTTCCAGTGCTCCTTTCTGAGCATGGAGTTGTGTTCAGTGGGCAGCTCTGGGATTTTCTGCCCAGGAGTTGGACTCTGATGATCCTTGTGGATCCCCTCCAACTCGGGATGTTCTGGGACACCTCTCCTTCACACTGTGAGGGGATGCCACCACCATGGGAAACAGAGGTACAGAGAGCCTGTGTATAATGAGATTTATTGACTGGGGACTTGCCCTTGACCAGACTTTGGGGGAAAAACCAACCAACTAAAAAACCCAAAAAAAACACCCCCTAAAAAAAACCCAAAAAACCCCAACAGAATAAAGGGCTGCTTCAATTTTATCCAGGAAATACTCCAAGTACATGAGGGAGACAGAACATTTCCTTACCCAGGTTTGCATGGCTTGAGATTGCGGATTGACCACAAAGAGAACACCAGGGTGGGGAATGGTCATGGCTCCAGCTGAGGTGTTGGGCTGTTTCCAGGGGCTCTCCAAAGATTGTGCACAAAAGGAGGATCCAGCACATGGAAAAGCTGGGACCAGACTTTCAGAGCGGCCAATACAAAATCAGCAGTTCAGTGCGTGGTTTCAATTACTGCCCTGAACCCAAGTGCTGCAGAAAATGGGAACGGCCCCAGAGGATGTGAAAGCTGCTGATGGGGGCATCATTCACAGCCCCTCAGGAGGCCACAAATGCTCAGCCACAAACAGGAGCAGGGGGAGCTCGAGGAGGGCAGGAATTCAGCAGATCAGGGCAGGAATTCAGCAGCACTCTGCACATCGTTAGAATCTGCTCCTCCCATCCTCGAGTTGTTCACAGAGAGGGAGCTTCATGTATATGATGTTGGAAAAAAACATTTCCTCTGTTTTAAGGGCAATTCTGATTTCCCATCTCTGCTCCCCGCAGAGCTCATGGCCAGTGGGAGAGCTACTCCAAATAAAAGTGCAGTTGATCATTTCGCTTTTTGTGTTTCCACTGTTTTCCTGTTGGAGACACGAACTTTAAATGAGCTGCTGTAAAAGCTTCTTGGGGTCAAAATAGAGGAAATCACATCCACCACAGAGACAGGCACTGCAAAAAACCCTAATATGGCCATTATGTTCAACTCAGCAGTCTTTTTCCTGTTGGTAGGGTTTCAATACAAGCTTAGCATCAAGCCAGGCTGTCAACACCAATGAAATCTATTTCTGTGACATTGAAAGAGCTCCTGACAAAAGTCAATCAGTTTAGGGAACGGATTTTGTTGTTTTTTGGTTTTTTGTTTTTGGTTTTGTTTTTTGTTTTTTTAATAGCACCGGGAAACAAGACAGGGGAAGAGTTGGTTTTTAACAGAATTGCTGTTTTTTCTTGGTTCGAAGAGGAATATGTGCTAAGTAAACCCATTTATTCGACAAGCAGCACATGTAGTGTTTGATGGTAACAGCTACATTTCAGTCTGACCATTTTCTCACAGTCTTGTTTCTTAACAGAGTGAAGCCTTTTGCCAGGTCTTTCATTCTGAAATTATTGAAAGGGTTTAGACCTTGTTGTGACTCTGTTTCTGGGTCAGCACAGAGCAGCCCTCGGGCTCCTGGGTTAAACAACTTTGGTTTTCAGACTCCAGAAGGAAGGGTAATCCAGATCCTGACAACGGTCACAGCTCTTTACAAGCTCAGTAAGAATTCACTTTCTGAAGTCTCTCCACCTCAGAAGAGGATACTACTACTACTACTACTACTACTACTATTATTATTATTATTATTATTAATCTGTTAAAAGCCAGATGGTGGACCAGGGCAATATTGCAGTTTCTAACAATGGCTGTGATGGGGATTTTTTGTTTTCTTACTGAAACACAGCATAGGGAATGATATTGAAGCAAGGTAAAAGGCGATTTCAGAGTGCGACACATAAAAGTTACTGATAAAATAACTCCATCCATATTTCTCTATGCATGGGAGTTATTGCTGTATCAAACCATCATCCATCATTTCTCCTTTTGGTCTCCTGACAGTGCCTGGAGTGAGAATCCTGCTCAGCTGAAACCCAGTCAGCTGGTGCTGCTGCCCAGCCCACTGAGACACCCTCGGAGCAAAGCCATTGCAGAACTTCCTCAGGGAGTGCAACATTTTCCCGTTTTTGAGAAAGGTTTCATTGTTTTTGAGGTTTGGGATAAAGAAGGGCTGGCAGAGAATCACAACCATCACTCTTTTCCTCCCAGTCCCATTCCCTGCCCCACCAGGGGCGAGGAGGGAATCCAGGGAGATGTGCCCAGCTCACCTTCAGTGTGACAGCCCTGAGTGACCAGAATTCTGAGCTGACAAGGACATAAACTCCTGAAAGTGAAGTGTGTTATTGATTTGTATGCAGCTACAGTGCAGAGATCAGGGGAAGTTCAAGGCTACACACTGTTGTTAAATTCCTCTCAGATTAGGGGGGAAAAAAAATCTAATTACTTTCATTGAGGTACACAAAATGAAAAATCTATTTTAGTATTTTGAATTTAAAATTGATCAATTCCTTTGTGCCATTTACCTCTTGAACTGATGGAGGCTTTGATACATTGTGTAAAGAACAATTATATTTTAGAATAAATTAAAAGCAAACATATTGTTTGCAAAAACTGAACCATGGATGTTCTCTTCTTGTGGGTATTTTAAAATAAATAAAATCAAGATCATGACTCAAAAGGATGCAAGAGAAAAAAAGATGATTATTTAAAATTCTCTCATTACTTTTAATACAGAGGACCCAGGAGTGATTCACCCTCAGAGGAATCATCCCTCACTTTATTTTTAGTAATTTTCAGGCTGACTCCAAGGTCCTTTGCAGCCCCAGGAAGGTCTGAATGGTCTGATGGTTCATTTTTGCTCTGCTCATTGCTATGAGTATTTCATCCACCACTTGCCTTATAACCAAAGCTTAGAAAAATATGCATTCTAAGAAGAACGTAGAGATGAATTAATTCCCCTTGATTTTCAGACTCTTAGGCCTATTTAAAATAATCTCATCTGCCTGATACAAATAAGTCTTGTTTAGCCCTTCCCTTCCCCCAGTTTGATTCAGCTGTTCCCCATTGTTGTGGCAGACCTTTCAGAAGGGGTTTGATCAGAAATCCTTCCTGCCCCATGTCCTGTGCCAGTGATTGACACCAGTCCTTTGTGAGCAAGCATTTAAGCAACGATGCACGGACTCGTTAGGGAGCTGCTGTGTCAAGAAGAGAAACGAACAATAAATCAGAATAAAATGGAATTGCATTTGAAAACTCGGCTGGCGGATTTTGCGTTTGCGAGGACAAAGGACATTTGACAATCTGAGTCATCTCGCAGCTTTGCCTGTAGCAACTGTCAAATTAGTTCTTAATGCTACAGGGAAAGGGATTGAGCCACAGCATTGCTTAAAGTTAAGAGGCTCATCAGTAAATCACTGGCAATATGAACAATTATGAGCTGTGCATTAATATGGCAAAACCACTCTGAATATTATGCTTACAACAGAGAGCCAAGAGGGGAACAGGACTTCGCTTCCATATCCCTTCTCCCAGTAACTACAGCTTTAAATTGGGGTAGGCAGAGCAAAAAGAAGTGAATCAATGCAAGATTTTCTGAACTACATCTCCTCACAGCTATGAAATAAGAAGAAAATCAGGTGCGAAATCTGGATTTAGCGAAGCATAAAAGTGAGGTGAGGAAGAGCAGCGCTTGCCTGCACATAAATTCAAGATTCACATGCTTGCCTGTCATCCCTAAACTCAGCCCCAGCAGGATCCTGCAACGCCCCTCCCTCCTCCTGGGCACCTCTGGCTCCATCCCTTCCCTGCAGCGGCTGCAGGATGTGCCCAGGTGCCAGAGTGGCTTCACTGCCACCAAAACGTGGCTCAGAGACCTCGAGGACATCGTGCCCATGCTGGGGATGGGGAAGGGCTGTGCCTCACACACACCATTTCCAGGCCACCCTAAGAGAAGAACACCAGTTTTCTGTTATTTGTATTAGAGAATGATATTGTCTCTCCAATTTCCACACACACACAGGAAACTCTTAGAGTGTAACACTTGATTTTGATGCCTCAGGTTTTTTTTGTTTGTTAGGCTTGGGTTTGGTTTTCTTGGGTTTTTTGTCCATTTATTTTTCTGTGGGAATATTTATCTGCTTCTGGAAAAATCTCGAACAAGGTCTGAGAAAACAGCTCATTGTACAGAAAATAATTTCCTTCTCTTCTTCAGGAAAATCATATAAGTGTAAGATACATTTCTGAATACAAACATCCATGCTCAAAACCACCTGCCTCCTACCTCCTGTCAACACAGACCCCAAACTCAAGTCATGGCCAGGAATTTTATCTTTATGGTTGCCTTTTCCAAAAGAACCTCAAAGAACTCAGTGATGCTGGAACCTGCAAGTGCTAACAAGGATCTAAAAACCAAACTCTAGACATGCATAAATAAAGGAGTATCAGCAAAAATGTTAAGACAAATCCCTATAAAAAGGGAAGAATGGGTCTATTTTCTCATCATCTCCCTTTTTTATGTTGTTGCAAGTGGAAAATTCCCTTTTTCTTGGACTTTTCTATGTGGGTTAATATTAAACCTAGAAACAGGTTAAGCATCCGAGAGGAACTCAGGAGAAAAACCAACTGAACAAACAAATAATAATAAAAAAATCAAAACGAAGAAGAGTAATTAAAATAATTTGTTTCTCTTGTACTAAGAGCCCTGAGGAAAGGAATCAAGCTTTATTCACTAGCTTGATGTAGGGCCTTTTCTCTTTCCAGGGAAAATATCAATGCAAAACATCCTGAGGGACAAAAAATGGATGATCTGAGTTTAATGAAGGTTGACAATGACTATTATTGATGTCCTTATCCCAAATGACAAGAGGTTCAGGAGACTTTTATAATATATTGACACTGTACTGGTTCAAATGCTCTTTTTTTTTTCTTTTTCTTTTCTCTTCCTTTTTTTTTTTTTTTAAGTTAATGTACTGTCTGCTTCAGGGGTAGTGTTGGAAAACTTGATGTGCAGGATGACATTTGTCACCCTTTGTTCCCCAGCTCAGAGCACTTTCTTCCCATTAGAGGTCTCTCAAACTGAATAACAGCTGCATTAACACGAATTATTCTCTGCCCGTCAATTTGAATTTCAAGAGGAGAAACAAAGGCAAATCTCAAGTGGAAGGAGAATGTTTCAAAATTAAGTTCTGCCCTCCCCTCCTCCCCCCCTGCTTACTTTTGCAAGGATGTGAATTTAAGAAAAATAGGAAGTCTTTCCACACCAACAGAATGCAGATTGGCATAAAATATTCTTTAAAATTTATCCTTGATTTATGTCCTTCAAATTCACTAAGCACTTATAAGACAGATAAGAAATTGGGGAAAAACAAACATCTTCATCTGCAGGCACTGAGTGTGTCCTCAAGAGGTCATCTCACAAAATGTTGACTCAGTTGACTCAGGTGAAATGCCCCCAATCCTCTCCAAAAAGTACCCAAGTGTGAGTCTGTTCCTTATGAATAATCCTTTCCATGTGGAGACTGTAACTGCAGTCACTCACTCTGAAATTTTGTGTTTTCCTACATCAGATTTATTAAAAACCGTTTTGAAATATTTCTGATTTCTCCAGGTGCCAAGCCTTTAAAATAAACTGTCAAAACGGGTCAAGCTTTTTATCTACAACTAGACATGCTGAAAATGTTTTCTTAAAAAGGGAATGATCATACAATTCCTGAAGCTTGAATACGAGCAGGGCAAACCTGAGGCTCAATTGTACAGCCAGGTAACACGACAGTTGTGTGCAGTGTAACACACTCATAAATCATTAGGAGGATCTGAAAGCAGAAGTTCTCCAGCTCATCAGTATTAAAGCCTGGAAAATGAGATTTTATTAAGCAAATTTATCTCTGCATAAACCAAATTCTGCACTGCCTATGACAGGCAGCTTCAATCATCTTTAAGACACAAGAGTTCTCCCTCGATCCATTTTTAATTTTAATAACAAAACTCTTCCTGCAAAAGCAACAAACTCTAATCACGAGAAGAAATAAAAGGGTGCAGTAAAATGAGTAGAACAAAAATTTTTGGCCTTATTGTATATTTTTGGTCAATACCAAGACCTACACTTGTATAGAAGAACAGAATATTACTGTTGATTTTAAAGGGAAGGCTCATTGAGATTAAAATGTGCAGATCAGAAATTGCACCATAAAACATTGACCAAGTTAAACATATGTACCCCTCAGATTGGATACCTTGCAAAAATAATTCCTTTCCATGTGAAAAACCTTTTCTTTTATACAGTACAGGACTCAAAATGTGTTTGAGAATCTTGTGGCAGAAATATAACTTGGGAAACAGTCAAAAACTCCACTCTATTTATCCAGGTTGAAAAGCACTTTAAAAAAAGAAGCTCCTCAGTAATTTTTTCATATTGAAGAGTTCCAGAGCCTGTTTGTCCTAAAATGAGATTTCCCAGCAATGCCCTCTCCTGTTCCTGCTGGCTGGAATGGCTACAGAGTTTCCTTTAGAAAACTGAAGAGGAGGACAAATGTGTGAAATTATTTCGAGGAGCAAAGATCTCTGAAACCCTTTACATAATCAAAAAAATTCAAACAAAACCATCACCTATAAAACAAATTTTCTTCACTCTCACAGACCATCATGACTAAACTTTCAAGAAAATAAATGTCTCTCAAATGAGGGAGAGAAGAGGGGTGGGAGCAAGGAAACAAAATTGGCCAGGCAATAAAGCTGTCTATTAATTTAGTACTTAATACATCCCATCCTGTCCTTAGGTTGTAAAAGGTTTTCGCTGCTCTCTGTCTATTACACCTCACCTATATTTTAAAGAGTGGTGCTATTCCTATTTCCCAGCAAATCTGTGCCGTGCTATAGAATGTCCAGTTCAGCATCTTGATACCAAGTTTACAGCACGCTTAGGCAAGTAATCAAAGAAACCTCAATTGTTGGATGCAGTTCTTTATTTCCACTAAAGCTTTACAGAAATTGCAGTCACTGTGGAAGTAGCCAAGAGTTATGAACTGTCAACAGGCTGATAGGAAAATAAACAATGTACAAGGCAAGGCAGCATCTGAGACTCACAGCATGGCACAGGGCTGTAATGGTTTAAATCATAAGCCAAATGATTGTTATTACAGAGAGAGTGAATGTCATGCTTACAGAAAAATTGTGCATGTTAAAAATGACTGCCATTAAAAAGATAAGTCTCACAGGGGGAAGGGACCTCAAGCCAGAAAACAGACAAAATGCATTACAGCAAAAAAAAATAGCCAAAAATCAGAAAAGGGAAGTATTGTCTAATTACCAGACTCAGCTGTCATTTACAGTACTCTTTATTATCAGGAAAATGTTGGAAGAGACAGAAACAAGGGCAGTAAACTCATTTATTTATTTTGAAGCAACAGAATCCCAGCCACATTTAAGAGCACGGCATCTAAAATATGAATGTCTGAAAAGAGATCCTGGCAAGCCTTTGGCCTCGGTAAGGATTCTGCACACAAACAACATTATTATATAAATGTCAAAATAAACAGAGGGGAAAGCTGGGGCTGACCCCTAGAAACCTGGAGAATTATTTTCCTCCACCATTAACACAGAGAGGTGTTCCCCATCACAAAAGAAAACTGCACAGCCATCCTGCCTGTTACACCCAGAGTAAACCAGCAGGAAAGGAAATCTCTCTCAATCCATCAGTTATCCAGGAACCATCTCAGTTTACTCTCCAGAAGGCCAGAAACAGGAGGCTCCCTCCATATGACAAAATCCAAGTTTACTTTTCAGTGTCCTCCCAGTACCCTAAAATCTGTTGGGTTTTTTTTTAAGTTAGTACTGATAGAGAATCTACAAAATTTTTAAGTTTTTTTTGTTTTCTGTAGTAGCTTATTCAGCATGTAGCATGAGATAAAGATGTTGTGGAGAATCTGCTCTGTCCAATGCACTGAAATTCTCACTGATTATGTGATCACCATCTCCTTACAGCCACAAATATGAATTTAGACACACCCAAGGCCTGCAGCTCTAATCTGGATTTTGAACACACATTTCTTTCTGCACTGGGCTAGCAAATCTTCCTGAGATCACTCTACTGAGTGTCGAAAGCTCTGTCAGGATGGAAGTCTCAGTTTACACATTTCCTGGTGAGAGCCAGCTTTGTTTCCAGTAGAGGAGATGCTCAGACTGAATTTGTTTCCTTACACAGTGGCTTCTCTGAGTATCTCAACAGCAATAATTTGCACTGAGAGAGGCAAACCCTGCTGGAACAGAAACCTGTGTGGCAGGAAAACTCATCCCTCCTCACCTGCACCTCTCACAGCAGCTTTTTGCTCAGCCATCAATGCTCTCACTCCCAGGATTTCCTGAGGAAATGTTCCAATCTGCTCCTCCTGAGCCCTGGCATCACCCCAAGCTCCTGTGCCTCCCCAGAGGGCTGGAGGGAGCAGCAGGGAACAGCCCTGAGTGTGTTGCCCAAATTTCAGTCTCTGTGTCAGTGCCCCGATCAAACGCCCAGCCAGCAGAACCAGACACTCCACTCCTGTCATTTGCCATGCAAAATGAATAAAAATTGGAATTTTTCTATTTGATTCTCTCTTCTCCATCTGAGGAAGGAGCACATCCTCCCCCTTGGGCATTCAGTCAGGCTCACGACTGATTGCCCATTCAAATTCGAGTGGGTTATCCACTGGAGCTGCAGCTTGCTTCCAGAATAAGGCTGCAGGGTGCAGGGCTTTGTGTAAAAAAGTGCTCTTTATTCCTGGGAGAAGAAGTTTCTTGACTTCCAGCCATTTCAAAGGCTCATTATTTACTGGCACTGAAATCCACTTGGAAACTAATATGTGAGAGAAATGCTCAGCACAGAGCAGGAGGTGAAGGGCAAAAATCATCTTTGTAACTTATTCTCAAGGCAATCACTTCATATCTCATTTCATTATGCAGCATATTTTTCAGGTGTTCATTTCAAGTGTATTTTTTAAAAAGAAAACATCCAGCTCACTATATTTTAAGGCTCCTAAAATACTGTTGTACATTTGAAGGATTTTATGCTCAAGGCCAGTAGTTCCTTATCTCTGTTACATGTGAAAGTAGATGAGAAAATGAGATTATCACTCTCAAAGCCCTTTAGGAGAAAACTGAATTAACATGACAATTCAAGTTCATGGAAGAAGATACTTGTGCAAAGTGTGCATGACTTATAAATTCATTTAACATTGACTTTGCAATTAAGTTTGCTTCCTTCCTCTCAGACACTGCAGCAAGCTTGGGAGCGTCGTAGGTAAATGAAGTAGCAATGAAGGAGGCTGAATTCATGCTCTGCCTTTTAACTACTCCTTGGATAAATGTGTTTTTCCAAAGCGTGTCCGTACACTCCAGAAGTCCTCATCACAAAGTTATGACAAACATAAATAATAATAACAAAAAAAGTACAACTGGGATCTTAATGTTCAGAGGGGAAATGGCAACAGCAGAAGGGAAAGAGAAGTGAAAGAGCCCCAGCCTGGGTGGGAAGAGGTACAGAGCCAGCTCAGTTGTTACTGATCCTGGAGGGCAATTTCTCCAACTCTGGTGGTGTCTCAGGGCTGGTGTATAATGCATTTAACAATGCTAATGTGATAATGCAATTGAATTTGCTCATTGCTGAAATGCCCTCTGAAAGACTCGTGCCAGAGGTACGGAGATGGATGTGGATGGGGTGTGAATAGAAATGTGGGTGTGGAAGCACCAGAGAGCAGCAGAACAGACAAGGAAATCATGACCTACACTGATAACAGAGGAAATTATAGAAATAAAAATGAGGAATGTGCTTCTTTTGTCAAACCCACAACCACAGAGCAGAAGAAGGGTGGGAAACAGGATTCAATAGTTGCTGTCCTTTGTCCTGAGCAAAATCAGTTTCCTTACAGACTTTGAGAACAGAAAAAGCAGAGCCTTGAACTTTCACTGGCAAAGAAATGGCTGCAGAAGGAAGAGAAGAGATTTATGCGTCATTTCTTCTCCAGCAAACACCTATAGCTTGTGCTGAGGAGAATTTGCCTTCTCAAAAGTTGCCATGCAGCTACTTGTGCAGGATAAATAGATAAAATGAAGACAAAATGATAATTTTCATGCAGTATTAAGCTTCATTTCACCTTCATGTGGTGCCCTTATGTTTATGTACCTAGATTATAAATCATATTTAGGTGAGAAGACACCTTTGCACAAGCCCAGGCCACTTTTAGCTGAGGTGAAAACTCAACTCTTTGAAAGAGCTTCCAGAAATAAGTAGCAATAGAAAAGTAATAGAAAATCGGTCAAAGAGCAATAAACTCTTGAAATCCAAAAATAACTTTGGAGATCATTGAGAGAAGAAGGTGCTTAGATGAGTGCAGAGTCCAAAAAGCAGAGCCAAGATGGAGATTTCCACCCTCACATCCCCACACCCGGGGGGGAGCAGAGAGCAGGGCAGGGCTTGGCACACTCCATTCACTGAGTCACTCACTGAAAATCTGCTGGGTTCTAATAATCTCCTGATCAGGACAAGAGTCAGCACAGCTGAACTTTGCATTTGTGACTGCCTTGTTAGCTGAGCTCGGTGGTTTCATTTGTGCATTTCTTTAGAGTGGAGTAAACAGCAAGGAGGGAACAGTTTTGATCTTTGATATTTTTTGTCAAATTCACTTATAAAGTCTTTTCCCCTATTTTTTTTTTTTTTTTGACTGATCAAGGTATGAGGTAAGTGAAAAGAGAGATTGGTGATGGAGAGATTCTGCAATGAATAATTGGAAAGAATCAGAAAGGAAAGAGGATTCTGAAAGGCATGGGATGCAGCCTTCTCAAGAGTCCCCACTGCCAAATCCCAAAGACATTAAATCCTGCAATGTCCCCACTGAGTGACAAATGCCAGCTGCACCTAAAGAAACTCTTTTTACCACCCTACAAATATCTCAAAGTAAAGATGTGTTGCAGTACTGAGACTGGAAGGGCTCATCCTCACCCTCTGCAGCTTCAGCATTTAAACTCAGTTTTTCTTCAAGTTTGGAAGCTTCCTACTCTTCATAATGAAACTGCAGCTTGATTTCATGCAGTTTCTCAGTTAAAGAGTGTGCAAAAGTGTAAGGCTTTGCAGTGCCATCTGCTCTCCACAACGCAGCTGCACACAGAGAATTTCACCACAAGGCACCAAAGGTTTTGCCAGAATTCAGATGAATGGAAGCTTAATAACTTTTCTTTGCAGCAGTCATTTTGTACCAAAATGCTAAATTTCTATTTGTGTGCTTACAATGTGCCTTTGAGTCAGAGGAATACAAAAAGAAAAAATACAATTATGTAAAGAGATTATTTCCCTCTTTACTGAGATAAATCCCTCTTTGGCTGATGAGGGATCGAAGACTACACCAAATCAAGAATAATATTATGTTAAGATATAAATCTTTGTAAGCCCAGCAAGATGCATGGACTTGGATTCCAGAGAGACCCAAACCACGTGGTTTAGTAGGAGGGAACACGTTTGGTATTTTGGATATCTGGCCAGGAACAGCACAAATACAAAAGCCTCTCTTCAAAGCCCTGATGGTGCAGCTGCAGCTCCAGCACTCCCTGAGGACACGGAGCAGCTTCCCGGGGGGAATTCTCTCAAGTCCTGCCTGTTGCACTCCCAGCACCATTTCTGAGCTCTGGGGTTAACTCAGCCCTAGCACAGCACAGATTAACTTAAGTGCTCTGCGCTAATGGGATCGTAATGCTGGAAACTCTGACCTCGCCCTCCCTGAAGCACCCTCAGACTGTAATAGGCTTTGAAAGCCTTCAGCGGACATTACTAATTTTAACTCCCTTTTTGGGTTTAAAAGCAGTGGAACACGGCTTTTAGCCTGACTGAGGAGCGTCGGAAGTCTCAAGAAGAGCTCTCTCTCTCTTCTCAAGCCCCAGAACTTTTGAGAAATGTAGAGCCTTGCTGTCTTGGAATGATGGAGGAGAAATTCCCATTGCTAGATTACATATTCAAGTCTGTCACAGAAAAATATTAACTTCAGGTGTAACTTTGTCTTATTGAAGCATTACAAAAAACCCAGAAATAACAATTTTTGAACATGTTCATCACTGCCTCAAACTTGCAGTTTCTGAAAACCATATAGATTTAGGCTCTCACCTGCAAACATCACAGATGAAATTAAAAACTTGTCACCACAGAAATAATTTGTCAGACACCTTTTTAGTATGTTTATATGTAGACACACACAAATAGATTTCTAACAAGCATTAAAATCAGAAAAAAGTCTCCCTCAGAGCAGAACCCCTCCCCTACCCCTGGACATTACAATTTAGTGGTTTTAAGCAGCTGTATCAGTGGAAAAATTTGGGCTTTTCAGTCACAAACATCACTGGCATTAAACAGAGCAGCCTTTTCCTGTCTGTTGCCACATCCCAAAATAATAAAGTGACCTCACAGCAAAGGCTGAGGGCCTCTCACACAAACTTGTGCCACAGCTTCCTGACCAAACGAAGCACTGCAGCCCATCCATCTGCCTTATCACAGGCTCGACTTTCCCTTTGGAGGTACCAGGATCACCCCATAAATCTGTGCCTCCTCCACGCCCTGCTCTCCTCAGCAGCCTCGCTGAGGATTTATCTGCAAGTCCCCCTGCTCAGGGACACAAATGAATTTCTGCTCAGGGAAGGCGTCTGACCCTCCCTGCAGGGAAGAAGTGCTGTCAGCACGGGCCAAACCAGACCCTCTCTGCTCCCCAAAATCTCCTAACATCTGATTAAAAGCAAATTTAGTTGTCCAGTAGATTGAAGGCAACTGGGGATGGGGAGATACATGTTCCCTCCTTCAATGACCGTGCAGTGTGACGTGGGACTATATTTATAGGAATGAGAACGCAAACCCAAATTTCTCACACATTTTGTTTAAAAGTCATGTTGGTGCACTCACTCTCCCCCTCCACCCCACCCCCTGCCTCTCCCGTGCATCTTTTCTGCAGCAAAGATTTAATTATTTAATGCCAAGTGCAATAACATCAGGAGCAAGCAGGAGCATTCTTCCATGGAATACTTCATAGCACTCTAATTAGGGCTCTTCTGAGAGGTTTAACAATCCCTGTAGGCAGAGGAGGGAGCTGGGTCTGATCTCTAATCCCAGGGACTGCCCTCATTTTTGTGCCATGGCTGAGGGGAGCAGAGGGGTTCCAGTGACACCAGGGCTGTTTGTGCCCCACTCCAGCTGTGCCTGGGGGACTCGTCCAGCTCCAGGGAGTTGCTCAGGACTGAGTGGAACCTCTGTGCCTCCTGCAGGTTCCACAGCCTTTGATCCCAGTGCATTCCCAGCTCTGCCTCCCTGGGACAGGAAACTCGTGTGCCCAGCTCAGGGCAGTGGGTGCCACCAGGAGCTCACTGCTGCAGGAGCTCTCTGACCTCTCTGGCCTGGGCTCCCTCCCAAGGCTCAATTTGCAGCCAAAGGAGGAATTTTATTTTTGGCAGAGCACAGAACCAGAGAATGGCCTGAGTTGGAAGCGACCTTAAAGATCCTCTCATTCCAACCCTTCCACTGTCCCAGTTTGTTCCAAGCCCTGTCCAGCCTGGCCTTGGACACTTCCAGGAATCCAGGGGCTGTCCCAGCTTCTCTGGGAACCTGTGCCAGGGCATCCCCACCCTCCCAGGGAAGGATTCCTTCCCAATATCCTCTCTAACCCTTCCCACTGACAGCTCAAAGCCATTCCCCTTCTGTCTCTCCGCACATCCGTCCGAAATCTCTTGCCAGCTCTCCTCAAGCCCCTTTAGGCTCCAGAAGATGCTCTAAGGTCTCCTTGGAGCCCTCTCCTCTCCAGCTGAGAGCAGGGAGGTTTATGGGCTGGGACAAGCAGCACAGGGACCAACAAACTTCACTCCCAGTTCTGAGCTTCTGACCCCTCATGATGCCACCACCACACCCAACCAGTCTGAGTGGCATTTGCAGAGCTGGGGAGAAGTGTGAGCAAAGCAGAAGAGCAGCTCTGGTCTGAGCATTGCATCTGATTGCAATGAAATGTGTTATTTGAGCCATTAGCTTGAAGTGACATAAAGCAAAGGCATAAAAACATTTCTGAATTGCTAATAATGCTCGTTTACCTCTCACCTTATTTCAGATCACTGATGTTGGCAATATTTGTGCTCTCCCTTACGTTCTTCAGTATTGCCATTGAAAATTCAACAGTAATTAGCTATGAAAAGTGAGAGCAGTAAATAAGGACTGCTTATTATTGAAGCATGAAAGACTTTCAAATTGCAATGTTTATTATTGAAATCAACAAGTCTTCCCCCCCCAATTTAACTCATCTAAGAAGACCTTACCATTAAAAAAGAAAGTTGCAATACGAGTATGAAGAAAGTTGCAACATGTGCATTGAGAAAGTTGCAATATGAGTATTGGCTGTGCCACCCTATACTGTTGATCTTTAAACCAGACCAAATGTGAAATTTTAAACACATTTTAAAGTTGTTGCTCTTTGTTTTTAGCAATTAATGACTCTTTTGAACTTCACCTCACAGTACTTATTAGCCTCCTTAAATCTACTGGAGGTGATACATTCTTCATTTGTGTCACTCATTAATCACTGCTCGATAACTGCTGTCAGGAAGCTGCTGCCTTTGATGTCTCATTGTTCACTGCATTCTTTCTTGTTGGTAGTTAATCAAACGCTTCCCTGCTGTGGTCAAAGCACAGCTTGATGGCAGTTCCAGAGGTGATCCAGCATTAAAACATGGAGCTGATTGTAAAGGTCCAGTAGTTTTTTTTTATGCCATGCCAAAGTGAAAGCTTTCATTCCGCAGTCCTTGGCAAACGAGTCGATGTTGTCCTGCCCTTATGACTGGGAAGCTCAGAAAATTGCACTGAGTTCTGCCATCTAACTCGAGCCCACTCTAATGACTGACTAATTAGCTGCAGTTATGGAATGGACTGCAAAGTTTCCACTGTCACTCACAGAGAAATAATGTTTCTTCTTCTTTTTTTCTTTTCTTTTTTTTTTTTTTTCATAAGAGTGGAATTAAAATAATTGTCAAAACGCATTAAAACTTAAGGGGGTGGTAAGTCAAATGAAAGCATCCAACAGAGAAAAATACCCATCCTGGGATAAAATGAACATTTTCATTTCTAGCATTTGTTCAAGTTTGTTCTTTCTGAAAATATTCAGAAAGGGATTCTGCAAAAGCAATAGTGGGCAAACTGAAAACAAGGGAAGTAGTAAATTAGAGGAGAATGAGCAAATTAAACGAGACCAGGACCAATCACTGAAAATTAAAAAAACTAAATAAAATAAAGACTGACCAGTCGAAAATACTGCATGTTTGATAGTAGTTTGGCAGTGCCATGCTTGTTTTAAAAGAAATCATCAGTGTTTAGAGCTTTGCCAAAGACACTGAAATCTTCCTGTTTCTCTTTTCAGAGATCTTATCGCTGGAAATGTGGCATGCCAAACAATTGCTGCTGTGCAGCTGAAGAGATCTCTCATACTAATATGTATTGCCATTTGAATTTGTAAGGCTGAAGCCACAAAAAATAAAACTAAAGAAAATAATCATTATGCACGCTTAGAAAGAAGGCTATTACACTGCCTAATCAATTTATAAATACAATAATTTTATTTAGCAAGTGGTACCTGAGAAGAAGTCAAGGAATTTTTTCCCAGTTAAAAGTCTTCTCTCCTGCTGCTCCCCGAGTTCCTCTCCTGCATAAAATCTAGTGACAATCACCAGTTGTTGAAGCACTCAAATTAGTCAGACAAGAACTTGAGCAGGAAAGGGGGTTGAAAGTAAATGATCTTTAAGGTCCCTTCCAAAGCATTCTAAGAGCCTATGATGTGTCATTTTAAATAAAACATTGTACAAGTCTCTTTGTAGTAGGGACCTTACAACCCAGACATGGCACAGATAATGACAAACCCCATCTGCACAGCTTTGAGATCTCTGTGCTGTCTCACTGTGCTGCAGCTTTCATCAGAGCACAGAGCTGTAATTAAAATAAGAACTTGCTGGACTGTTTAGGGTCTGACTTTCACTTTGTTACCTGCTATTTCCCATTATTCTCTCTTTTGAAACTGAACAGAAAAGATTACGCTTTAGCCCGCAGGCACTTCCTTTAGATTTTTTTTTCAAATGACTGAGGGAACAAAATATTTCCCTTTCTCCAGACACTGGCATTCCACCTGCCTCAAATCCCCGTGACCTCAAGCACTACTTTTTTCTGTGTTCAAGACTGGGAATAAAAGCACTAAGTTAATACTTGGTCTGTTCTTTGTGGTTACAGTGCACCTCTTGGTTGCCTTGTGATCTTCAGAGGGGCAGGGTAAAAGCTTTGGGACAATCTGTACATCCCTGGTGCAAGGATGGAGGCACTGAGCCCTTCCACATGCAGAGGTTCCTTTGCCAGGGCTGCGAGGCAGGAACACAAATCCCCTGGAGCCTGAATGTTGGGGGCTCCAACAGTCCCTGCCCTGCCCTGCCCTGCCTGGAGCTCAGTGCCCTGAGCAGCCTCGCTCGTGGCTCTGGTTTTGTGATGTCACTGCTCATTTTTTGTGTGATGTCACTTCTTGGTGTCTGTGTGATGTCACTGCTCAGTGTCTGTGTGATGTCACTGCTCATTTTTGTGTGATGTCACTGCTCAGTGTGTGTGTGACATCACTGCTCAGTGTCTGTGTGATGTCACTGCTCAGTGTCTGTGTGACGTCACTGCTCAGTGTCTGTGTGATGTCACCGCTCGGTGTCTGCGTGATGTCACTAATCAGTGACTGTGTGACATCACTGCTCAGTGTCTGTGCGACATCACTGCTCATTTTCTGTGTGATGTCACTCCTTGGTGTCTGTGTGATGCCACTGCTCTGTTTTTGTAATGTCACTGCTCAGTTTTTGTGAAATCACTGCTCAGTGTCTGTGTGATGTCACTCCTTGGTGTCTGTGTGATGTCACTCCTTGGTGCCTGTGTGATGTCACTGCCCAGTGTGTGCAACATCACTGCTCATTTTCTGTGTGATGTCACTAATCAGTGACTGTGTGATGTCACTGCTCCGTTTTTGTAATGACACTGCTCAGTTTTTGTGACATCACTGCTCAGTGTCTGTGTGATGTCACTGCTCCCTTTCTGTGTGATGTCACTGCCCAGCATCTGTGTGATGTCACTGCTGAGTGTCTGTGTGACATCACTGCTCATTTTCTGTGTGATGTCACTGGTCGGTGACTGTGTGATGTCACTGCTCCGTTTTTGTGACATCACTGCTCAGTGTCTGTGTGATGTCACTGACCAATGACTGTGCAATGTCACTGCTCAGTGACTGCAATGTCACTGCTCAGTTTTTGAGATATCACTGCTCAATGACTGTGTGATGTCACTGCTCATTTTCTGTGTGGTGTCACTGCTCAATGACTGTGCAATGTCACTGTTCGGTGACTGTGTGACATCACGGCCCAGTGTCTGTGTGACGTCACTGCTTGCTGTCTGTGTGATGTCACTGCCCAGTTTTGGTGATGTCATTGCTGTCACTTACTGCACACAGGAGAAACTGGATCGAATTACAGAAGAAATCAGGGACATCCTGCCCCCGACTCATTGTGAAGAACATCTGACACTTCCGGCGGGCTTTTGGAAAGAGGAGGGAGCCAAACCCAAGGGTTTTGTGCGATTTAAGTTCAAGCAGCTGATTCTCTTTTTTCTCCCCCGGGCAGCACATTTTTGGTGCTGTCTTTGCCTCCAGTGAAGATCCTGAATGTTTTGCAGGAATATCCCAGAAATGACTCAGGCTGAATCTGTGCTGCTGTTTGATGCATCCACCCTCAGGCCAGTGAAACTGCGGGAGGATGAGTTTGGACTCTTGCTCTTCAGGGAATGGAAGGGATTTTGCTCCAGATGCAAAATGACAGACTGCTGATGGCTTTTTACATGTATTTTGCAGACTGAGTTGCTCATAAATAATTATGTCAAATAAAGTAAAGTCTCCATAGTCTTTCCAAGGAGGAAACTCTGAGAACATTAAAAAAAACCACCAGTGATGTGGTAAAGAAAGGAATTAACTGAAAGGTGCTTGGTTTTGGTTTTTTTTTAGATAGAGTTAAATTAAGAGAAAAAAAATTAAGAAGAATGGCATCTCCCCACAGCAAATTTCCAATAGTTTTTCACCAAGGTGTTTAAATGTTAAGATTTTTGCATTCTGAGCCAAACCAAGGAAAAAAAAAAAGGCCTTCTCAATGCTCAAACTGTGTGGAATCAAGAGGATTCTTTTAATCTACTACAGCACTTCTGAGTCTATTCATGATAGGAATAATTTATTTTCTATGTGTTTTCAGGAAATATAATCCCACTGGGAGAGAGAATTTGTCTCAGATTGCATTATTTTTCACCTAACAAATCTGGTTAAGTTCTTTATTCTCTCAGAACCAGTATTCTAATGGATAATTATACAAATATTGAAAATCCTTTTGTTTTCTCAGTTCCAAGCAGTAGGTGAAAGATGCTTTTCAGGACAGAGGCTGTCCTGCTATCTTGGCACAGTCTTTGAGATGTCTTCAGCATCTCCATTGTCTCTCTTGTCTTAAGTTTTTTGTCTTACTGTGATTTTTCTTCCCCTTTTCCCTCATTCTCTTTTTCATTGTTCATTATTCTGCCACACTTCCCTGTGGGCTTCCAGCTGCCTCTCTCCTTGGATTCCATTCTCCTCTCTGCTTTGTCTGCGACCATTTTCATTTTTAAATGTAACTCTCTTTATTAGCTGCTCTCCCTGCTCCAAGACTGATTTCCCTGTGCTGTGCCTGTTTGCCAATCCCATCACAGAGCTCAGCCTGAAACACAGAGCTCTTCATCCCCAGCAGAACCTCCCCTCTGATCCCCTCACCGAGCAGCAGCTCCCTGCCTGCCACGTGCAGCTACAGCACAGGCAAAATTTGACATAAAATCAGCAAATTTGACACAAACCCCACTTAGTCAGGCTGAATTTTATGAAATCTCTCTGCATGCCAGCACCTGGTTTTCCTTCTACAGGGACAAGTTAATTTTCATTTCTGGAACATCTGAACTGCACCCACCCTGCTACAGATCCAGCTCAATTCTGTCCTGCCCCACTCCCAGGAATGGAGAATGTCTCATCCTTATTGAAAAATAATACCTCAAAATATCCAAACCCACAAATTTTTACTAGTTTGGTGTGTCTTATTCATCCCACTCCTCCTCATCATCATTACCTTGGTACATTTTATATTTTTTGCCCTAGAGGTGCTTCCTATTGATAGGAAGAGAGGGCAACTTCCCTCAGAGCTGGGCCTTCTTACTGGCTCCATAACTTCAAAATTTTCCATGCACAGCCCCAAAATCCCCCCTCTGCAGTAAATATTCACTGCTTGTCACAAACAGGAAACTGCAGAAATGATCACATCATCAAGAAGAAATAAAATTAAATGGAAAAGGCACTCTTAGCCTTAATGGTACCTGGAAAACATCCAGCTTAGAAATCCAGGCTCCAGAAATTCTCAGTGGAGGGTGAATTCTTCCAGAGGGAAACCTGGATCAGCTACATCCCAAGGAGTCTGGCTTCTCCTAAGCAGAAGTTGGATCATGTTTATTGTGGGAATTTTTGTGGTGCTGAGGGGGGTTCTGTGTTTTAGGTAGATTTTTTTTTTATACAAACATCTTCCCAGTGACTGTGCAGGAGGTTTTGGAAGTTTTGGCCTAAAGGTGGGAAGTTTAAATATGGTCAAAATACACTTGGACTCAATGGTCTTGTAGGTCTTTTCCAACCTGAATGATCCTGTGTGGATACCCCAATTAATTTGTTCTGTTTCTCGAGGGAAGTCTCTGGCAAAGCCAAGTGCTGGTGGTTACTTATTAAAGAACTTCCCCTCAGTATTTCCTTTACTACAGAAGTAGGAGGAAAGTACTTAGACTGACCACAAACTTACCTTAAATATGATCACCTAACAAGGTACAGTTTCATCAAGGCATACTCAAAATATTAGACTCAAAAATGATTTAAATACATAACCTGCATAAGTAAAAATACAATTCACAAAAATAAACATTGCATGTGAGCATCTCTTCACATAAATCTAACAACAGGTACATGTACACTTACATTAAATAAAACTTATTGGCAAATATAAAATCTGACTCTGGCAGAGGACCAGAGTGCTGCAAAGGCAGTATTTCAGCAGCATGAGGGATTTTTACCCATTCTTTTTTATCAGTTGTGTTTCTAACCTGAACAAAAAGTGTTATCCATCATCTTGACTCAGAACCCCAAAGTAGAGTTTTCACAATATTTCCAATGAGAGGAGACATCCCCAATTCCACCCTGGAACTGGCACAGTTACCTGCCTAAACCTGCACTAGAAGCTGTGAGCTGAACTGGAAATAGAGGTGAATAATTCAGATATTAATGCTGTAATTAATAGCAAGTAATGTAAGCAAGATCAGAGTTTATTTCATCCAAGGATGATGGCACATTCTTCCCCAAAATAAAAATACTTCTAGCTGGAAAGTTTCTGGCAAGTCCCATTTAAACATGGCTAACTTTAGAAAAACCTTTCTCTTTCCATGCAAAACAAATCGATCATTTGAAAATTCCTTGCTCTTTCAACATGACCAGACTTAGATCAGGCTTGAAATTCCTTGCAAGAAGAAAAATGTTTATTGAACGAACAAGGCCATTTCTGAAGCATTCAGTATAATTGAATCATTAGACTTTGGGGTTTAATTAATGGCAAAACTCATCTAGATGAGAAAAAAAAGAATCAAGATAAGTTTTAAAGGACTCCTTTATCATTATAGTTTTCCTATTTTTCCTCAACAAACTATCACGTTAGCGTGGGGTATATAACATTTAAGTTAACACATCAGCACAGTTTAGATCTCAGCAACTGTTCATCCAGTTATTTTATGTGAGGAAAAAGATGTTTTTAATGCATCAAAGAGACAGCTCTTCATTCCTTCCATGCCAATCTAACACTTGTTTTGAGAATTCTTCTCTGGGTGATTTTCAGTAGAAGAGGAGATGTTTTTGGTTATATTTTCATGGGAAACTTCACAATTTTCCTTCCTCCTCTGCCATGGTTTCCCCACAGGTGTGTGCAAGATATCTAAATGATAGAGGTTGCTGAACTGCATTTGGATTTGTGGCTCCTGCAATGCAAATTGGCAGCAAGGGCTGTCCAAGGCTGTCACACAATCAAGGGCTCCCAGCTCCCCTGTTCGTGCAACACAGCGAGATGCAAGCAAGGAGCAGCCAACCCTAATCAAGAAGAATGTTTCTGTAATTAGATGGGATTGTTTGTAAGCCCAAGAAATTAGAGGCAGCTCTTACAGCACAAACAATAACAGTTTATTGCCTCTGTAGTAATTTTTTTCTCTTCACAGTCTCATGATTTGCAATAACATCCTGATTTTCACTCTGTTTGGATTTTGCTGTTCCCACTGCCTTTCTTTTGGGATATAATAATGAAATTATCTTAATAATTCACCATCACAATTTTACTGTGGTACTTTGGGGGGCGGAGGGGGGGGGTTTGTTCCTTTGTTTGTTTGGGGTTTTTTTTCATAAGAAAGCCAAGAGAATCTGCTTTTTTCGATATGTCACCTTCCCTTTTTTATGTCTGCTCGCTGTTCACCAAGTACAGCCATTTCACCATATGAATATGGTGAGCTGAAGAAAGAATGCAGTAAAAAAAAAAAAAAAAGGAGAGGAAAAAAATATTGGCGTTTCCAGATATTTGAGTATTTATCTTCCTAAAAGACTGGAACAAAGCAGGTGTCCTTGTAGCATTAATATCAGATAAAACAGGCAGCTGACTCTTTTCTTGCAGTGGTTTCAGCATCCTTCCTAAAAAGACACCAAGACATCACCTTTGGTGGAGGGAGAAAGGATTTGTGGGCTGCCTGAACTCCCATTCTGCACGGGGATAAATCATCCTGGAAATTGGGATTCCTGCAGAGAAAACCTGTCAGGAGGAGGCAACACTGCTGCAGTTCAGGTTTCTCTCACACTCAGTACATTTTAATGTACTCCAGGAGGGATAATCTCTAGAAGATTAACTGGCCTTGGGACAACAGTGGGCATGAAAACTGGACCACTGTGTGGGAAAAAATCAGTTTTGATGGCAGCTCTGAAATGATTCAGCTGGATGAGGAGGGATGGCAGTGTGACACGAGGTCGTGCAGGTGACCAGGACACCATAAGTTATTTCCTCTCCTTCTGTGGCTGCTGAAAGTTTGATGGTGCTGAATGTGAGACTCCATAAATATGCCTAGAGGGACTTTAGGAAGAATGGCTTCTCGCAGCTGTCTCGTTCTTTTCTAGCTGGGCTTTGTTTCGAGTACCTTATGTTTCAAATTTTTTTCTCTGAACATTTTTATGGGATTTGCCCTTTAAATATCACCAGTTTTTTTCAGTGAAGGCTAATTATAACCACCTCACACAATTTCAGTGCTCACATTGTAAAAGACTTACTACCTCTCCAACTATAGACTTTACACCTTGCAAAGTGACACATCCCAATCCTGTGTTCTGACAAAAAGAACAACTTATTTTCAGTCATTCTTGCATAAATACAAAAAAGAAAAGAAATACCCAAAAGGGAAGCTGAAACAGACATCCAAACTGTGTCTAGAAGTGTTCTAAGGAGTCTTGGTGTGATGTAAATCTGTGTGTGTGAGTGAGAGCCCCCTCTGACCCCTCCAACACTGGAAGCCTGGGGGCCTCATCCACCTCTGGTCTCCTGCAGCTCCACTTGGGCAGGATGTGGGTGAAGTTCCCACCTGAGAGCTGTGTACATGAAACTGGATTTCTGGAAATGGCCCAGGGCTGCCATTAATGAATAATGAAAATAGCACAGTAATGATGAATAGGTGAACTTCCCAGCTAAAATATCCACTGCCAGCCTAAGCCTTGGTCTTTGTGGCCTTGGTGACAAGTTGAATTTCTGCTGTGGGAACAATTTGCAGGAGGATTCTGAAAGATGTTATTGAATAACAACTGTTCTTTGTGTTGCTTTGGGTTTATGGGTGTATTCTGCAGCACAGAGCAGTCAGTTATGCCATAAAACTGAAAATATGATCAGCACATAAGTGGCCAGCTAAGGGTAAAACAGAGTCACACCAGTTCTAAACTAAAACCCACCAGCTAAATCTTCAAGTTAGCACTGTGTACAGGAGAGTCTGAAAGGCTGGGATTTCAGCAGCCAACCAGAGGCAGGTTGGGCTTCAGAATGATCAATAAAATATCTATTTGGGTGTTATTTCTCCATAACTCATGGGTAGCATCTTAAAGAAAGAATCTGCCCTGACAGATGGCCCCTCATAAAGGTGAAGGGGCCATATCTCAATTTTAAGAAGCACTACTTTATTCTTTTCTACCCCTTCAAATAAAGAATTAAAAACATCTTCTCTTACATCTCAATGTACAGTAAGTATAGTGAGTTACTGTCCAATAAAGAAAAAAAACCCACAAAATTTTCTTTTTCAATTTTCTTTTCAAAAAGAAGTTAAAAAAAAATAACAGCTTCATTACAGGATCCTGTAAAGTCACACGTTTCAAACCAAACTTTTCTAATGGGGCAGCACATGTAGAGCTTTCTGCAAATAAAACTAAACTTGCACCTCGACTAATTTAAAATTATCCAACACATTATTAGCAATTTTTTTGTTTCTAAAAGTGACAGAAAGGGACATTATTGTTTCTCTCTGAGGTGGCAGGAAATCTTCAAGGTCTCATCTGAGCTTTACTGAGTGGAGAAGAAACCAAATAAATAGAATTTGAATATGCATTTAGCACAGCTTGATTTAAATTCAGACACAAGCTCTATCTCAAGCATGAGAGGACTACAGGTGACAGCATTTGAAATCACCTTGGAGAGCAAACCAGGTTTCAGGCATTCTGGTGGGAGCAAATTTCCTTGCAGCACTCAGAACATTGCGTAAGGAACAGTGACAGCAGCACTTTGCATATCTTCCAGAAACACACCATTTATTTACAGGCTCAGGGAGAGCCTGGAACATTCATCCAGGCAGCTTGTTATGCAATTTATATGGTCCAATTTGCCTCTGAAATAAAAGAAGAGTACAGACTGCCTTTTATGTCTTTATATAATGTGCCATGTAGGAACTAGAGGCATTACAGAGATTTGGGGTTGGAATCTATACTTATTTCCAATATAGTTAAGTACAGTCATTAAATTCCAAGCCTCTGTGTCCTTTCCTAATGTTCTTTCATCTAGAAACACCCTCCAAAGAAAACACATAGCACAGCTATTTCAAATATATATTTTTTTGTTAAATTTTATCCTCCTGCAGCTTAGTGTTACAGGCACAAAGAATGCACGAAAGGGAGTAATAAACACTAAAAGGCAGAGTCAATGCAGATGCAAATTTTCCCTCTTCTCAAGCAGAGCAAATGTGATTGTTCCTCTCCATGAATTACAAGAGGAACACAGATTAGGTTGGCTATAAATCTCAGAGAAATCATTTATACGGTTATATTACTGTATATCACAGTGATAATTCATGTGACAGCCATAGAAATCACATGAACATCCAGCATCAGACTGATTTTTGCCAAACTTCCTTTATTTAGCTACGACATCGATTTGCATATTTCCATTTAGTCAGCAGAATTTTCAAACTGTTAAGCTAATGATAAATGAGGCTGCTTATTGCCAAATGAGGAGATTATTGCACAACTGTTGATCCAGTGGCCATCGTGGCAATAACAGAGACAATTATTTATGGGTTGGGATTGCTCCCTCTGCCTTGGCTTTGCAGCGTTTCACTGCTGGAGAACAGAGAAACACAAAGGGCCTGCAAAGCAGACAGAATTTCCCACCGTGCACATCCTGCATGGAGGTTTGACAATCTGATTGGAACATTATCACCCACTTTTCCATTTAAAACGCTCAGATAAGCAAAGGAGATTATCAATAGCATCTTTCCCACACAAACAATGCACTGAAGTTAAGTGCTGCAGACACACTGATAAATGTTTTGCCTTTTCATTCTGAGCATTTTAACCAATATAGCCCTGTGCAGTTTGTTCACTGTATTTACTGACTAAAAGAAAAGCACTGCCATTAGAATATAAAGTTACTGGAGTCATGGACATCATCAGAAGGGAAGGAAAGCAACCCTGGGCATCCCAATGACTGCAATAAAAAGCAGCCCTTGGCATTTATTCATCCTGGTGAGACATTGTTATTGAGGAGTTTCACACGTTGTATTTCATGCAATCCCCTGTGCAGCAGCAGCGCACAGCCTGGCTGGTGAGAAAGCCAGGAAATGTTACCTGGATGTGGGAAATGTTTGGAATGCTGTCTGAGAAGTTACTGTGCTGCTTCAACTGCTCTGGATGGTCCAGAAACGAAAGCTCACCCTGGGCTGCATCTCCAGAAGCATTGCCTCAGCTTGAGGGAGATGTTCTTTAAGATAAATAAAATATTGTTAACTGAAAAATATTTCTGGATTCTGTTCCCCCCATCTAGAATGCTGGTTTGTGGGTCTGACTGAAGGAAAGGAAAAACAAGCCTTGGATCTGTGACATGTGCAGTGGAACTATACCTGGGAAATTCTGTGAGTTCAGTGCAGAAAGGGGGGTCAGGTAACAAATATTCATCACAGGCAGTGACCATTTCTTTTCCTGCTGAGCCTTTGTGAGTATTAATCCAAGTTCCTAGAAGGCCAATATACAATGGAGAGGATGAAATTGTGGTTCTGATGTTTCAGAGTCATTCTGATGACTTTGGAAGGTGGCACACCATGTATAAGCTACGGTCTATTTGTCACCTGCACAGATTAAGGCTGAAAAATGTAATGCCATTAAGTCCATGGAAAAGTTCCACTGGCCTCAGTAGAAATAGGATTTACTGGGAAAAATTAATTCCTATTTCAGACACAGGATGAAATTCAGAGTCTCTCTGGCATTTTAGGTTTATATTATGAAGCACAACCATCACCAGCTCCTCAAAAGGAGCCACAAGTGAAGTAGCAGCAGCATTGGATTCAGTCATCGCACAAACAAAAAGAGAAACTTCAGAGAGCTTTAATACATAGAATATTTACTCAAATAAGCATTACTGCAGGTAGCCCTTTGGCCTGCTCAATTCTCCTAAGTGTTATATGATCTCAGTGGCATTTCCTGAATAGCGACCAAATCTGATCCTGTAAATAGTAAATTATTTGATCTCAATGTCAGCCAGAACTCTGGCAGAGGAATCAGACTGAGCTGCTGTGCAGAATCACCACTCTGGGTCCTGTAATTCCTGTATATGGATCCACCCATTCTGGATTCTGTATTTCCAAAGATTTGGTATTCTACCACCAAAACACCATTCACTTCATTTTTAACATCCTTGTGTGTTCTCCATTTTGCCAGGCCTTCTCTTTTCTAAGTATTCTTTGACCAATAAATGGTGTTTATGTTCAACACACAGTAATGTTTCTCGAACATGTCTATGCCCATGTCACCATCCCAGACCTGTGGTGACACCACTAGCAGTTTGAAAGTACAAAGGCACAGCAGCAGAGAAGTTGAATTCACAGCTGGCGATGAAGAAAATTAGGGACCTGCCATGGATGAATCATTTGGAAAAGGAAAAATTGCAAGATCAAAGAATTAAAAAAGAAATAACATTTATGAACTATTTTATATCATGACAAGAAGTTTAATACAAAAACTATTTCTAAATTTTTTATCTGTCCCTTCCACTTCTGCAATATTTCAGTTGAAGAACTGTGGCACTACTGAGAGTTTTCTTCTCCAAAGCACCAAGCAGTGAAGTCCAGGTCTTTCTCCAGGCAGCTCTGGGAGCTTGACCTCCTTGTGCCTCCCCCTTTGAGAGAAGATCTGCAGATAAAGGAGGGAGCAGCAGAGCCACGGCCTCCCAAGTCATTTTTACCTCTCCATCCATCAGAATAACTTCTACTGGAGGAAACTTTAGTAAGTTCATCCCTTCCCTCACAGTTCATTCCAAGAAAAAATAGAGGAAAAAACTCTCAAGGTTTATATAGTCTCTATTGCTATTGATCTGGAAAGAAGCTAAAAATTCTAATGAGCTTACAATTGTAGCTTTGCCTCATTTAAAATCTTTTTTCCTGGCTGAGATATCAACAACAACGAAAGATCTCCCATATGCTGGATCTTCCCAGCTCTTCCCAGGCATATCTTTTAATCTAGATGTAAGTAAGGCTGGATAAAAATAGGGTTTAACATCCTAGCCAGCCTCTGCCTCAGGTTTTGTATAATCTAGAAATCTATATACATCCATTTTTTTTTTTAATGCCAGTTGAAGCCAGACTGGGACAAAACTACTTTTAGCATGGAACAGATTGGATGGATGGAGTTTAGTTCAGGTTCTAGTAGAATACAGGCCAATATAAATTTGGGAAATTAATCTAAAGTGAAATTTAATAGTAGAAAAGGCAAAATATTCTCAAAAAAGAAAAAAGTTAAAGAATCATTATTTACATATTGATTTCAGTTTCAAACTTCAATCACAAAACTGATTTTAGGGTTCCAGTTCAGCAGAATTTTTAGACATAGCTATGAACACACTTGAAAAATTGTTGTATAATCTTTAACTGAGATGCTTTAACAGAATCAACAGGTATGACAGGAAATTCTGCACGATCTCCTTTTCATTTTACCAGGTTACTTATTTAGTACAAACAAGAATAGAGATGTGATTTTAAAATAAATTAGAGGGGATTTCTTTAGCTCTGAGCAGTAGTATTTGTATTTCTCAACCTATTAAAGTGACTTGGAACAAATATATACCTCCACCTTCATGAGAAAGAAACAAATGATTATTTAATGTAATTACAGAGAGAACAACTGAGAACCATAAGACTGTCTTAGGCAATGATTTTTAGAAAATCCTTTTGTTCCATCCTTTGCAAATAATTTTCCATGATTCATCACATAACTTGTTATTCAAGTCTTTTCCAGGGGAGCTATCAGACTTATAAATTATTTAATGGCAACTCTGTGTTGAACATGTTTCTCTCCACTTCATACTACAGTATAATCCCATTTTTGTCTGGAAATAATCACTCAGACCTTCCTTGACTATCAGAGTGAATCACACTGAGTTTTTTAATCAACTTAAAAATGGATAAAGTTAGAAAGAGAATTAAAACTACATCCAGAGCCTATAAAAATGGGGAATCACAGAAGCATTTCTGTTCTTTGTGTTTCCCTTGGAGCTGCACACATCAATCATGCACTCAAAATAAAAAAGGAGGAGAATTTTAAATAAG
The DNA here is from genome assembly GCA_025920805.1 of Petroica traversi. Classification (NCBI taxonomy): domain Eukaryota; kingdom Metazoa; phylum Chordata; class Aves; order Passeriformes; family Petroicidae; genus Petroica; species Petroica traversi. The sequence continues at coordinate 1,988,074 of JAHLSL010000024.1, read as the reverse complement.
GAGGTGAACAGGTAAGTCCAAGCAACTGCACCATTCTTTTAACTATTTACCAGATTGGTCTTGAATTGGGCTCCATTTAAAGCTCAGATGTGAAGGGGAAAATGCTATTCCTAGGGGGCACAGGGAGCCCAATAACTTCCTTCTTCATGCTTAATAATCTTGTATGTGAGGGGACCAATCTAATTTGTGGAAACAGATTGTACCTCAGGGATATGTTATTTCAACCCAAACTGAATATATTATTCATTCCAAAAAGTAGCAATAAAGATTATATAAGATGTAATTCATTATTTTTTCTAAATGTTCCACGATCCCACAGGGAGGCGAGACTTAAATAGCTTACAGGAAGCCTACCTTAATTAGGTTGCTTTTCAAATCAAATATAATATAATTTTAACATTAAAAAGAAAAAAAAAATTGTCACTCAAGGGAAGCATTCCATTTAGGAGGATGATTAATGGAATTTAAAGGGGAGAAAAGCCACCCAGATCCGTGGGTAATGAAAGACGTGGAGGAATCTGGGAGGGGGAAGGATGCACATGGAAATGGAGTGTACAAATCTGCAAGGTGCTCTGGGCTGTGTGCAGATATCCCTCTCACATTCCTGCATTCCTGCACACACTCGGAGTAAAAGGCAATTTGTTACCAGAGCAACCTCGGGCAGTTGGCTTTTTTGTCCTCCATCACAGTTGGTTTGCATTTCTGTTGAGTCATTTTAGCCAAAGAACCTCAGAAAAATTGGTGGTGTAAATGGATTTATTTAAGATTTGTACTCACGTTTACATTTGTTAAAACTGGCTTTTCAATTTCCATGAAAAAAAAAAAGAAAATTTAATTTTTTTTAGATATTTACAAACAGTTCATTGTAAGACAGTGAAGGTATAATTGAGGCACTTTGCCTCTGTGTTGCTATTAAAATATTGATGTGTTTGCCATAGGAAAAGTCCTTGCTTTTCTGTGCACAGAGTAATGCTTCCGTTTCTCAGACCCCACAACACATTAATTTCCATAAATATTGACTTTTATTGAGGGTCGTGGGCAAGGATTTAATTTGGGGACTCCAACTCTGCTGCCATTTATGTAGCAACAATAAACTGAAATTCAGGTTCTTTAATTCCCAGTGTCTCCCTTGCTAAAGACACTCAGTGTTAAGTTTTGGAAACCTTCAAATAGCCTTTAAATGAAGAGCTTGAATTAGGCAGAAAAAGCTGAAACTTCTGGCCTTGCTCTGTTTGCATTTCCTGGGGTATGGGAAACACTCCAGGAAAATTCAGGCATTCAAGGATTTATCCGTCGTAGGGAGCCATGGTCCTGGGCTGGAAGGTGATAATTTAAACCACTTACAATTCTTTATTTTTTCCTATCAGGCAAGAAACTCATTGAGATGAAGAATATTTTGACTAAAGAATGAGTGAGGGAAGAAAAAGCTGTGAATTTAGTGCTTTTTTCCTATCTTTTTGTTTCTTTGATTTTTGTTTTGCTTTGGCTTCTCTGGATTTTTTTAGTTTGTTTTGTTGAGTCTGGGCAAGGACCACTCCCATCTTCTCTATCAGAAACAGATCCATCCTGTAAGTCTGGTCTGTACTTTAAACAAAACAGACTAATGTATTTAATTAATTACAGCCTACTCATCAGAGACACTTTTCCAGTAAATAAAAATCATATTACCTCCAGAGAAATGACATATATGAAGTGGTTAGGGGCTGCAAACAGTAATTTTCCTCATAAATGGCAAAGGGGATTTTGTAATATGATTTCGCACACAGCTCAGATATTTCAGTTTATAATGTTAAGATGTACTTCACTTGATCTGTGAAAAAAATGTTATTAGTTTTTGGCTTGGTGAGAGACTACAATTTTTAATCAATTCTGGGTCAATCAATTTCTAGTTTGCTTAGAACAAACAACAGATGTTGTTTTGAGTCAAATGAACCTTTGTTTTTAGCTATATACTTTAACCTTAAAGCCTGCTGTTTAGTTTTAGCCAGCTTTAGATGAGATGTTATTTCAAAATACATGTTTTTTTAAAACCTCTGTGCCCCTTTTTAAATTTTGAAATGTATTTCTGGAATTTTAGCTGACTTTTTCATATGGATAACCCAATGGATTTGCCAAATAAAAAATAAATTCCTCAGAAGTCTGTGTCAATCTAGACAAAAATGAAGTCAGCCTGGACAATTCACCCCAGTGCAGACATCACAGGTCAGTCCTTCCATACTTTCAAAAAGAGGAGGCTGAAGTAATAAGAAATTGTGAAACCTTGTGAGACTTAGAAGTAACAGGACTCTCTTGTTAATGAACTAAAATAAACAATTAATCAGTTCCAGGCAGAGAGGCAGATTGCCATGGCCCCACACCCTGATCCCATGTTTGGAGTACAGTGTTCTCTGTGTGTACAACTGTGCAGATTTAAAATAAATTACAGCTTTTGTTGTGATGTATTTAATGGTGTCTGACACATTGGATGTATTTAATGATGTTTGACAGATGCCAAACTTTTTCAGATTTTTTTTTCATGTATCACATCCTCTCCATGGCTGTTCTTCAGTCTTCTCCATGCTATTCGTTAGGCAAATACAGAAATATGGAAAAGCAAATATGGAAAAGACCAAATTAAGGACTTTTGGAGATATCCCAGTCACCCCACAGTGAGTCCTTGGCACATTCTCACTGCAGGGCTGCCAGCACATGGGAATGATCCTTTCCTGTAGATCCAGGGGCTGGGACACAGAAGAACTTCCTGGAACTCACCACCAGCACTTTTGGAGTTTGGATCTCCTGAGAGGCATCACCCAGCTCTCCCTATGCCCCTTTAGAAGGAAAAAGAGCTTTGACTTTTTTCCTGGTTCAGATGAATTATTTGGCATTCAGCCATGGTCACAGCAGTTTAGTTAAGTGTGGGTCACCAAGGAGAGCAAAATAAAAGAGAATTTCCAGGAGAAATATTTTTTCAAGGGAAAGGAGAGTTTTCAGCTGTCGGGTTTTATTTCCTATGATTTTACAGCCTGCTCTTTGATTTTCTGTGCAAGAAACAGTCTGCCTGTCTTATCTGTGGAAGAAGATAAGGGCACATCACATCACAGTATTTTGAACCAACTCTTAGCCTTAGACTCTGCTCTAAGGTCTCATTATTCCCAGAGGATATAGATAGAAATGTCTGTCTCGGGCACATTTTTTTCCCCCTTCAAATTATATGACAAGTCTTTAAGAGAAGTTATTTGTCCATTATGCTACAATATGTGTAGGAATGGTATCCATCATGAGTGAGGGAAAATCAGTCATTTCTAGAGCTGTCAGTCTGAGCAGACAGAGCAGGGAGGCAGCTCAGCATGGAAAAACAGAGGCAGCTCATCCTCCATTAAAGTTTAGCACTGTCAAGGCACCTCTGACATCCAGAGATCCTTCTTCCTTCCCAGCAGTTCCTTTTACTTTTTCTCTAACATGAAGTTCATTTTTCCAGTTGGGCTGCAGCAATTTTAACTCTGATGGCAGCAGAGGCTGACAAGGACTGGGGAAGCTCAACTGCAAATCTGCCCTTGAAAACAAGCAGAGAGCTGTTCCCAGTTTATCCCAGTTTGTGACATCCCAGTGAGGATGAGGCAGGGAAAATTCAGAATAGAGGTTATTAAAGACTATTGCGCAGGTGCAGCAAAATCCTCTTGTTTTGGAAAGCAGAGACTCGTCCTATAAAGTGATGGTGGTGTTAAATGCTCCTCACACAGAGCTTTTGTGTCAGACTCCAAGGGCTCACAGAAACACCAGCTCTGATCATAAAAGCTCCATTAATCCCCCCTGTAACTGAGATTTCTACGTGCATCCTTAGATCAGATTACACAGCAAAAAGAAACAGCGACAAAACTACAAACAAACAAAAAAAACCCCAGAAAACAAAACACCAGAAAATTCTCCAGGTTTTAATGAGAAATCCAGTTGTACAGGTTAGTTGGAAATAGAAATCGTGTTGACATCAGTTAATGGGCAATCATGATATTTTAAAATGTTCATTTGCAGGTTGTTCCACACGTAATGATGAGACAGGCAATAATTATCCAAGTCCTTAATCCTAACCCTTCATGAATTAGGATTCTCTCTCTGTTGCAATTTCTCACCCAGTTCCACAAGGCCACGGTCCTGGCAGGAAAAATTTCTGTCAATGATGGATTGATTCCACAGTATGAATATCTTAAAGTAAGTCACCAAAAAAAGGGAAAGAATCAGCCAAACCTGAGATTTAGATCTTCCAAATTATAGGAGCAGAAACATCAGCCTTCATGCTTCACTTATTATGGGAATGGAATAATTTCCACTAAAAGGTGGACTGCAATTCATAAATACAACTTAATTAAGCTTGTCCTAAAGTAGTGGACATTAAAATAAATCAAAGAAACAAAACAAAAAAGAAAGCAAGCTTGAATTAAAGCATTTTTGTCACAGAAAACCACATACAACAAAACAAATTGTATGTGTAATCGTATTTTGACCACGTTCTTATTATCTATCATAAATCTTGTGTCTGAGTATAGACATTGTACAATTACTTTCAACATTTGGCATAATTATTTTCATCTTAACTGTTATTCATTCTGAGAGAAAAATACAGTGGATAATAGGAGATAACAAAGGGAGCATTTATGAGTAATGATGCTGCTCAACAAACCCATTGTCACTCTCCCATTTAATAACCACAGAGCTACAGTAATGGTTATGTTCTGTGTGTGGCCCAAATTATGTGGCAATTCCCAGTCTAATGATACAGCTGTGGTAAATCTGCAATCCCTGAAAAGCACAGCAGAGAGTCTAAATAAAAAACCTCCCTGTGTCACCTGTCTGTACCCAGATGTTACATTAGTAATATTTCAAAGAGGAAAAAAAAGCAAAAAACACTATTAAGCTTCTATATCACAGCAGGTGATATCCAATTCACCTAATTTTAGCCACCAGAAAGTGGAGTTTAATTCGAAAATATCAATTTATTGTACCATCAATTACCTGGAGATAATTAATTCCTTCTTAAAATGTAGAGGCTGGATTGTTCTCTGGGGAACGCCTTCACTGACTGCAGTTCACTTCCAGACAAGTTTTGCAGACTTGGCGCCAAACAGGAGCAGAAATATTACTGTGATTCTCTGTGTCATTTGGCTCCCCTCTAACAAACAGCAACTTCAATGACTCAAAGAGTCTAAATTCTCAGAAAACCCTCTGCAAACCACCAATAGGACAGAAAAAAAAATCCCATCAGACCACTGCTACCCAGCACAGCATTGATTACAGGAAGTTTTTCATTTTTAGGTTGTTCATTTTGGGGTCTATTTCTCCAGTTACCTCTGAAGCAGTTTAAAGCATTGATATATTCATAATGAGCATTACAATCTTTCCTAACTCCCTGCATTTCTGCACAAGAGCTCCGAGTTCCTGAGCACAGCGTGTGGCCCTGGTTCTGAAATGCACATCCCTGTGCAGATCAGTATTCAGTTGTGACCACTTAATTAAGTGCCCTGGGTCCTTCTCAGAGCAGATGCAGCAGGAGAAAGGAGGAAGATTAATGGAGCTGTAACTTGTCCCCTGAGGAAGGAAGGGCTGGCACAGGGTGGGCTCCCCTTGCTGTGGAGGAGCCTCCTCACTCAGGTCACCAGCTGACCCAGCCCCTGCTCTGGGTTAATGTCCCTCATTCCCACCCTTCCTCACCACAGAAATATTGTCCCGTTTGCAAACTTTGCATATTCTCTGTCCCCAGCAAACAGCAATTACTCAGTAACAGCCCAGGGCTTTCTGTTCTACCCATTAGCAACTTAAAGTTGTTTTCTGTGAGGGAGTCACTTCTAAACCCGATCTATAAAATACCCTGTCATTGCCTTCAATGAGAGTTTGTGATCACCAAAAAGCTGGAGACATCCAGACACCAAAACGCTGCCCCTTCTGACCAGGCCTGCGAGTTTGTCAGGATGGAACAGTACAGAAAACATGAAAAGATAAATTGTGTAATGTAATATTCAGCATTGTAATAATTAGGTGTCTTAAACTCCCAACTCAATTGTCCCTTTATTTTGTGTAGAATCAATATCAATCCAGTTGAGTCTCAACTCCCAAGTCATGATTTTTATCTTATCCAGTACTGGGGCAATTTTATAACCTCAGTTTTTTGTGCAACCCTTCTTTTTCTTTTCAATGTTGGTGTTAACCACAGTTAGTTCTTTGCCTCCAGAACTCCCTAGACCAGAAGATTACACACTCTATTTTAGTAAAAGTAACCTCCTCATCCTCCCCAGTTAGAGCTGACAACATTTTTATGTCTCCAGGGTCAGAAAGAGCTTCTTGATTTCAGATCCTGGCATGACTTTTGTTCCTTACACTGGTTTTATAAAGCTATTTTTAACCCTAACACTGTTTACTTTGAAAAACCTTCCTTTTTACTTACTCTATTCACTATTGATATCGCTGTTATATTTTTTCTTCTCCTTAGTAACTGCGTGAACCTTTTAAATAGTAACTTGTGTTTACTACCTGTTTCCTGTTTTTATAGCCCTTATCCTGTTTTATTGCTACTCTCTTGTGTCCTTTTTCACCCAGGTGACTGCCTTGCACACTGGAGCTTTATTTAGAGAACAATAAAGAGTATAAAACATGTGTAAAACTTAATTATTTCCAATCTGTATCATTTACAATATAGTAAGTTTTATATATCTTTATATCCATGGGAGCAAATATTCCAACCGCTTTAAAAAATCAGGATTCCTGCTCCTTTTGCTGATTAAGATACAGCAGCCCTCAGTGGCTTGGCAGGCACAAAATCAATACAATTTTGCCCAGTTTGGGGGCTCTTCCACCTGGGTGAAAATGATGGGATACCACACGTGGCTCCATTGCTGCAGGACTTGCATTTGCTTAATCCTGCAGGAGCTGCTTGCTTTGAGTATGGATCTGCAAATAATTCTTGACTTTAGTTTTAATCTAATTCTTTAAAATAGCTTACTTAATAAAGTAGGAGAGATTAAACACATCTGAAAGAGTGATTTTTATGGGGGAAATAACTGCCTCTCGTATAAGTGACAAGCCTGTGCGCTACAAAAATAAATAAGACTCAAGATAAAAACACTAAGGGGGAAGAAAGGATATTTTGCCAGTGGCAAACCAGTCTCTTAAAAAGAAGAATCACTGGGAGAGGAGCTGAGCATTAATCTGCTTTCCACTCCCATCTGTGTGAGATCTGAGCAGAAGGGAGGGCTGCAAGAGCATCCCAGCACTCTGAGCTCCTGAACTCCCCTCTTTTCTCTTTTAATTCTTCTTTTCCAGCCAGGATTTCCAGCCGAGGTTGGGGCTCTCAGCACACGCTGCTGCCTGGCCCAGCTCACCTGGGTTTGAGTGGTGCTGGAGAGAATCAAAGGATGGCAGAGCAGCCGCTGGGGCAGGCCTGGAGCGGGCGAGATCCTGGAGGGGAGAGAAGCTTCACAGCTCTTAAATTTTCTCCCTACAACAGGAGAGATAAGGCCTGGCTTTATCTGAATGCTCTCTGGGCCAATTGTTTTCTCCTCTTGCTGTCCTCACAACACCTCTCCTCAACTCTCAAGCCAGGTACTTAAAGTCTTAGCAACTTTAAGGCACCAGTGGCTTTGGGGAGGCTGCAAAATAAAATTAAGGGCAGAATTTAACCTGCACTGTTTTGCTGTGTGGTTACCAGGAGTTTTACAGTGCAGTGACCTTTCTATAAATCCAAGGTTTAATTATATACAATTACAAGGCACTTACTAACCAGGTTTACACGTTCTGCATGGCACAGGCTCCTCCACCGAGGTGAAAAAATCCCCAAGCAGCATGTACATATAAATAGACTCAAATTTCTTTAATGCAGGCATCATCATTTAGTGGATATTTCGCTGCAAAACTTTGTGCCAGACACAAAGACATCTTCATCCATAATGATCAGCCCCAAAATAAAGGGAGATAAATTGTGTTTGACAATATTAAGCTTGCGCACGTCTCTCTCCTCCTTTACTCAGTTTAAAAGAGATTCTTTGCACAAGCCTTGCAATTTATTTTCCTTGGGAAAAGAGTAGAGAAGCTGCAGTAAGGAAGTCATTATATGGAATATCTAGTGCGGGATTCCCACATGTGAAAGCGCTCTGGAATCCAGCTCTTTATAAATCAGAGCTCCAGTCATTTCTAATTCTGTTTTGGATTTTACCCGAGCACATTTCCTGTCCTTCCAGCACTTAATGTGGTATAAGCTTTATTAAAGTCGCTTTTGGAAGCATTTGAATTGGAACACAAAGTCTCTTAATAATAATTATCTGATACAACACATGAATATTGAATACCAATATGATGCTGCTCGATATTTCAGTGGAGAAGCCATTTAAGTATGATGTAAGTCTGGAAATGAATTAATCATGCAGTCATGCTTAGGCAACAACATCTTATATATAAGGAGGCAAGAAAAATCTGCTCTACAAAGATTAGAGGGCTGAGAGTTAATTGTGCTCCAGTGACTGCTGTGCAACACAGCAATATCCAAACTCATTTTAACCCTTCTCCTTACTGGTAAAACCGTGCAGAGCATTTATAAAATCTTTGTGTAGAGCAGCTCAAACTCCCAAAAGGCTCTTCTGCTCCAAAAAATGAGAAATGTCATAACCCTGATAAAATATTTCTGGGTTTTGTTTGGTTTTTGTGGGTTTCTGTGTATTCAGATTTACAAATCACAGGAATATTCTAATAATCTCATCTTTAACCTCTAGTAGGGGATTGGGGGAGTGCATCACTGTGCAGTCAGAGCTCAGCTTGGAGGCTGCAGGGTGTGAGGGCAATTTCTTTCCTAGGCCTGTGAAACACAGCAAAAAATGGAAGCAAAAAATGGGTTTTGGGGCATATTTTTGCTGTCAGATGGAGGATGGACTGGATAAGAACGTCTGTTGAGCATTTGTCATTTTCTCATCAATATCAAGTCCCACAAGTCTGTGAGAACCTTGTGTACTCACTAAAGTTTATTTCATATACTCAAAGGATGGTTCAGGTTGGAAGGGACCTTAAAATACTCTAATTCCAACTTTTTTTTCTGTTTTTTTTTTTTCATGTTTCTCCACTTTTTGCTTGTGCTGTCAGTGTACTAAAGGCCTGGAAGCTGCCTTGTGTCTGCAGACTTTTTGACAGAGCTGCTCTCTGTAAAACTTTCCTGAGATGAGTGGAAGAGTGAGTAAAAGCCAAAAGGCATTTAGAAGGAAATGTCCTATGGAAAAACAGTGCACAGGTCTGGGATAATGGAAAGAACAAGGTGTTTTTGACAACCACAGGGGAAGAAAAGGAGAGAAAAATCAGAAGAAGGTGAAGTGAGTCCTTAGGCAGCTGCTTCTTGTTGCTATTTTCCATTTTTCCTGACAAACTGGGCTGGGAGACAGCAGTCAGAGGGGCCTGGCAGGCTGAAAGTTAAGAAACCTCTGATTTTTACTCTGAGTTTCTCCCTTTCCCAGTACCCTGATTCCAGCTAAAACCTCAATCAAACTCATTTGAACTTTCTGCTAAAGTCTTTCCCTGTGTGCTCTGCATCTGCCAACTCCCCCACTTCATTTATCTCAAAACAAATGATACTTTACATTAAAACCTATCAGACAAACCAAATGGCCTGCAGGATTGTATTCAACTACCTATTGACTTGAAAACTAACAGAAATTAAATAATGCATCATATGAAATTCAGCAGCTCTGTGTCTGAACAAACCCGGATCACTCAGAGCATCTCACAAAACTGTTTCAAATATTTCCTGAAATAAGGTGACAAAAGCATTTAATAATAAAAAAATCCTTTCTGTTTATCATTGCAGCATTTCTTTATTGAAAATTCTTAACTTTTGCACATTCATAGACTATTCAATCCATATTTTCTAAAAGTATAGTGAAAACGAAATAATATAGGCTAATAATAAAAGCACAACCACCACTCACCAGCAAAGTGTAATTCCCTGCACTCATTCAAGCAGCAGAATTACATTTTTTTTAAGTATTACTGATACCCATGAACTATTTCAAGTGATAAAAATTCTGTTTTACACATAAATCATTATTTAGTAAGAAAATGTTTGTCTTTATTGAGATACAAGATTTCATTCCTCTGAATGAAGTGCCCAAGTTCAGAAGGTGCTCACACACTTTATACCTAAAAGGAGAAGCTGGGTTTTCTCTGGAGGGTCCAGTGCAAAGCACCTAAGTTAAATTCTTACTCTGAACTGCCCTCTGGAGAAATCTCTCTCTTGTCATGAATTTCACTGGAGGAATCTCCCTCTCTCTTGTCATGAATTTCACTGGAGGCTTAAGAAGATTAGTTTCTGATTTAGGCACCAAAATCTCTTGAGCTAGATGGTGCAACTCTCTCTTTTTGTGCACCAAACAGGCTGAACTAAATACATTGAACCACACTTCCTTTTCATCTACAAATGTGGACTTAACAAGCCATAATTAATTTCCAGTATTCAAATTAAATTAAACAACTATTACTTTTTTTTTTCATAAATTGACAGTCTGTTTGAGTAAAAAGAAAAGGAAAGTGAAAGTGGCATTTCCCATCTTCTTAAGCTGTTATCTTCATTGCTGAGGCTGGCGAGAGTGCAGGAAGCATTTGGACTATTGAAATCCTTGCTATTTTTCCATATGGATTGCCAGCAGCATTTACAGCACCCCCAAATCCATTCCTCCAAACTGACTTGTGAAACAGAGCAAGGGCATCCGCCCTCTGGAGGGAATGTGAAAACGAGTTAGCAAACACTTGCATAAATAAAGAAAACTCAGAGGAAGCAGAATCACCCTGCACTTTGCACTGGGTGAGAGACCAAATATCGAGGTGAGCAGGTGATTTTTGTGGGGAGCAGCATCAGCACCACCCAGCTCTGTTTTTCTCTTTCCATTCCTGTCAGCCCTCCATGAAATTCGCTGTATTTCAGGTGCTGAGCAGTGCTGGGTGATTTTTGTGGGCAGCAGTATCAGCACCACACAGCTCTGTTTTCCTCTCAGTTCCTGTCAGCCCCCTGTGAAATTCTCTGTATTCCAGGTGCTGTCTCTGGCTGCCCTGACACAACCCAATGATTTTTGCCCCATTCAACTCAGCTCCTGTGAGAACACCCCGAGCTGCTGGCCATGTGTCAGGGGCTGATAATGGCATTGATCCCCTGGCCCTGGGCTCAGCCAGGCCACTCTGCTGGGCACAGGGCGAGCAGGGCACAGGGCTGGTTAGAATTTGGGAATTTGACTCTTTGCCTAGTGTGATTCCAGTCAGCCTTGGCAGAGTGGTGCATGAAACGGGGAGAGCTAAACATGCCAATAAATGAATTACTTTTCAGATTATGTTGCTGGTGGAGATATTGATGAGTGGGCTTTGTGAGCTGAACGTAGCAGTTTGCTACATTCTGTTTCCTATTGAACAGGCGAATGTATTCTGATAAAAGGAAGAAAAGAATTTGCTCGTTTCTAGACTTTTTTAAAAACAAGTTGGTCTTTAAAGAGCACTATAGCACAATAATTTTCATTCTTCTCCTTTAATGTTCCCATCAGGAGAGAACTCTGAGTGAGAAAACCTTTCCCCATGACAGTGGACACTCGAAACCAAAGTTTTTAAAACAGGTAAAGACAAAGCTGCTGGAAATCCAGTCAGAGTCCCATCATTTTGGGGTACAAGATCACTGCTAGCTGTTCCTGCAGCAGAGCCCAGTTCCTAAGTTTTTGTTGGATTTTTTTAAAAATTGTTTTTGAGATAATCTAGCTATCAACTTCCCTGGTTAAGTCCCTGAAAAACTTTATTAAAAAGCCCCAAATAATCACACATAAAGATGCCAGCAGGTAATTAAACTGTCAATGTTCAGTCCCTCATTTATCATACAAAGGGATGATATAAGGATTTATCATATAAGGACACTCACACTTCAGACTTCTAATTTCCACAATTCTCATGTCTCTCTTGGTTTTTTCTGACATTCTTTTTGAGCACAATGCCTCTAAATCTGGGAAAATCCAGGTGCAAACGGAGAGATCCTCAGCTCCATTTTCCAGCTGTGTCTGAGCACCCACAGCTCCACAGAACTTTCTGGAAGGTGCAGATGTTCAGCACCTGTTGAGGAGCCCTGCCAGGAGCATCACATTTGCAGCATGCCAAGCAGCCAGGAGCATTTGCAGGACTTTTGGAGGTGTTGAAACTTGTGTTCAAGTTTTGGACAAAACCCGGTGTTCTGCATACTGAATATTGCAAGAATCAAATTTTAGTATGAATCTTGCTGCTCTTTAGCCAAATTTTGCCAGTTTGTTTTGCTTTGCTGAGCATAGATACAAGGAAATTGCATCAACAGCTTTAATGGGGTGGTTTTGAAGGAAAAATGTAATTTAAAATCAGTGGAAATACGAGTTTGATCCATAATCACCTAAACTTGTAAATCATAATTGAAAGTCAAACTCATGAGACCATTCCCCACCCACTTATAAATGCATTTTAAAGGAACAAATGTTTAAGATCTAATTTTTTACTGCAACAAAAAAACTCCACATAATTACTCTGTAGGCAGAAAACATGCTCAAAATCACTTATGGACACTTTAACTGCTCTAGTAAAGTTTTTGCTTGATGCACTTATTTGATATTTAAAGCTCAGCCAAAGTGACCGGGGAAAAAAAATGTGTGCTCTTATATTCTGTTGTTCAGTGGTGAATGTGACATATGTGTCATGTTGTTTGCACTCAAATAAGTGAAATTCCAGGACTGCAAGAATATCAGAATTGAATTTGCCATTGGACAGGTATTTTCAACAAAAAATTGCATAAATGAAAGTAATAAATAACTAGATGCAAATCCTGACTGTTACAAAACACGGTCATTAATTAATACATTAAGAGCTGTGATCTTCTTTTGGAAAAAAACAAACCAAAAACCAGTGGGTGTATCAGCATGGATTCATTGGCAGGAAATTACATTTCCAAGAGGAGAAAATTAGGATAACCATAAATCCTATGGTTTGTTAATTCATCCGCACAGCAGGATGAGCTTAAATAGCAACTTGTTGAGCACTTGTTGAATCAATGAGACTGGGTTGAGTTTTACTGTTTGCTCACCTCCAGGAGAGGTGTGGAAGTTTCAGCTAAAAACCAAAGCAGGTTTTCAGGTGGAGCCTGGTGGAATATTTACTGAAATGAGAAGGACAAAAAATTTAGGTTAAAGTTCTTCCAATGCACAGTCAAGAATGACAAATCTCACACAATTTATTTTGCTGGATCAGACGCCTACTTTACCCATAGATTTTAGATTATATGTGGAAATATGGACAATTCTGAGGGTGAAGCACAAGATACTGATTTTTTCCCTTCTTTGGTTTGCTTTTTAAGCATCAGGCACACACGATTTATTGTAGGATTGATTACTGGGCTGAATTCAGTAATTAAAAAAAATACACAAAGCTTGCATTGAAATTAAGGTACTTAAGATTCATTGAATTCAGCACTTTGCTCCTCTCACAAAGTCATAGCTGGACAATGAGAAAACCTCAGGAAATTACAGCCAGGCTGTGCTCGGGGCAAGGTTCTGACTATTTACCCTGCTGGGTGATTTCAGCCATGCCCAACATTTCAATATTCCATGCTCAGGGTGGATATTTGGGCTCCCAATCGACTCTCAAGGCTCTGTGTTGTTCCAGCAGCTGAGGAATCGTGCACAGGCATCCAGTGAGGATTCCTGGGCTCGTTCTGGGAGGGTTTGGCACAAAGCAGAGCCCTGCCCAGATGGTTCCTGGGGAGCTGCACCCGATGCAGAGCAGCCAGGCAGCAGCTTTGGGACCCAGCTCCCAAAACAACCAGCACAGCCACACCCTCTGCTCAAAAGGCAGCTCTTGCACCAAACACATGAGGCAAAGAGATGCTGAATCCATCCAAGAGGAGGAATAAGATCAAGAAATCCTTGTGTTCCATCTACACTGATTTTTCTTTGTGTTTTCATCCACGTTGTTTGACCTCAGTGCATTAATTTTCATGGATGTGTTCCCTCTGCTGCTGGTCTATTCAGCAGGCACAATTTATGGCTGCTCCCAATTAAAAAAAAAAAATTAACTGCTTAAACCTCTGATATGAGAGGAAAAGGAAAAATATAACATGGGATGTATAAGCTGATAAAAATGCAGGCTGTGAGATGCAGGACTTTGCAGATCTTGTCCTACAACCACTTCTGCTTCCAAAGAGCAAATCATTGCCAGAAGGCAAGCACACATGAACTGCAGCTTGGCTCCATTAGGTTGCCTGTCTAAATAAAAAGTTTCTGCCTTTAAAGGCTTAAAAAGGACTTTGGTAGCATGTGTAAGCAGAAAAGCTGTGATCTTTAAAGGGAAATAATGGTAGCTACAGTTGTAGAGCATTTTTTAATATATGGAGTTTGGAATATCCTAGTCTGGGAGTCTAAAATATACATATAAAATGTGTATATTTTCTCCAAGGAAGAAGAGAATTATCCATGAGCAATCTCAGGCACTAAGACTCTTTCTGTTCTAGTATCAAAGCTGGTTTAAAATTTCTGCCTGACCACTAAAAATATGCATCAGTGTCAGGCGTGAATCTTAAAGAACTCCTATTTATCTCATATAACTGAATGTCTCCATTATTAGTTCATAAGAAAGATCTGTACATTGATACACAGATCAGCTTCAAGGCTGCTCTGAACTCATCCACGTGCAGAAATTTATGAAATAATGCACTGTCTATAATATTTTAATGAAAAATATTCATTAAAAGTTGGTCTCAGCAGCTCAAAAAGAGTACTCAGCCAAAAATAACAAGAAACTGTAAAAAAACACATAAATATAGAAAAATATCTGATACTATCAGATGAAACAGCACAGACTACAAAGCCTTGAAGGCCATTGTGCTGGGTCTGCACCATCTTCTCTGATGTTCTTGGTTACCAACATAGAAAATATTTCCACTTTCACAGTTCCCTGCCCAGATCTTTCTCCTTTGCAAGTGCCACCCTCCTTCAGTCTTGTTGTCCTCTCTAAATAACTTTCAGAATGTCAGTTTGAAGTGATTGAGTGCAATATTCAGTTTTTTCATGGTGCTGCAGCTGGAAGAGCACACAGGAAATTGTGGCATTCTGTGGAAAGGCACCAGATAAAATAAATAGGACAGATATCACCAGGAACCTCTGTCCTCATGCTGCTCTCAGCTCTCACTGCTTTTGTGGAAAGGATGGCTGAGAACAGGGGGAATTGCTTATGCAGCCATCACTTCACTGGATCAAGAATGGATCAATGAAGGTTTGTTTTTATGTGAGAGCACCCTCAAATTTTGGCTGTATTCTTACAACTGTATTTAATTTCTGTTATTCATATCTTTTCAGGTAATGAGAAAAAGATGCTGTTTTTAAAAGCTTTCATTCCTGGTGAGAAACTGCTCTTCTAAGAACACCAACTGAACTTCTACCAGTCTTTGTTCGTTCTTCTCTCAGAGAGAAGTTTGGATTCCGAGTTACAGGGAGACATGAATTACCCTGACCCTCTGGTTCACATTATTTTTTGAGGATGGAGCTGTGATGAGCTGGGGAGCTTGTGCATAATTTATGAGCTCCAGCTTCAATATGAGCTCCAGATTTAATAACCATCTCCAGGCTGCTTACACCAGTGGCTGTGGGATGGACTGGGAGGCAGCAGCCTCTCCACTTATTAAACTCACTCAGCCAGAGCACAATTGTTCCTAGCAGGGAACTGAAATAATTTTCGAGTGCAGAATCCTTACTGAGACTTCTCTGGTGAGTTTTAGTTTTTTTAGGTTTCTTTTCACTCTGTTTGATACTCTCCAAATCTTCCATCCTCTCTGAAAGGGAAGGAATGGGGATGATCCTGCACACCACACTTTGCTGTCATGAAGAGCTTCAGAGTGGGGAAGATTTTGAATTCACCCTGCTTAACTTCCCAAGGGCAAGATTTTCCAGTACAGCCTTGGGATAAGGCAGCTCCCTGCTTTCTACGTGGAAATCACTGCTCTGAGTTTGGAAATCTCTCCATGCACTGACAGAAGCTCAGCTGGGTTGGATTCCACTCCAGAAACCAAAATGAGCAGCTACAAATGGGGCAGAACTCTTGTTAATCTCAATCAGCTTGAAGAATAAAAGTTTGGACACGTTTCCATCCAGAGTCAAGGGATAACAAAGACAGCAGAGAACAAAGAATTATTGGGGTGTTGGGATTTTGTTTGATTGGTTTAGAGCACTTCATTTCTTATGCCATATAAAATGGTATATTAGTAAATAATTATAATATTAGTATATTATTCAGTATATTAAATAGTGACTATATATGTATATAAATACTTTTTTAGCCATCAGCTATTGCTGAAGAAGTGAATTATAAACAGGACAGGAAAAGGAGATGTTTAGCATTTGGATAATGGCAGAAATGCTGAAATTTGTCACTGAATAATGACAACTTCCATTGCCATAGAGGACAATTACCCCAAGTACACTTAAAAATGAGAGTTAGAATCTCATTTATGTTAATCCCATTTATGTTAAAGCACAGAAAGAAATCAGATGAAAGTCCAGTGAGGGAAACATAACCAGCAGTCTGAGAAAATAATTGGACAACAATGAGTAAATGGGGTTTTTTTTCTTTGTGTTTATGTCTCTTTGAGCTTTCTTTCACTCATCTAAGCATTCATTGATTCCTGAATCACAATTAAATTATAACTAAATCATATTTATTTAAGATATTTTCTAAAATTATAGGAGAAGCTCTTCAGTTTTAGTTCATCTCCAATGAATCCAGATTACTTGGGGCATTTTTTAATGGGAAAAACCAAAATATTTTAAACTAGCTCATTGATGATTTCACTCAGATTACAACACAGGAAATCCTGCAATGTAAAACAGAAAGCTAATCAGAAAAATGGTAAGAGGAGGGAAACCAGATTGTCCTTTATCTTACAACAATTTACGCTGCTGAAGTCAAAGAAATCTGAGCGGTGAAATGAAATGATGAATCAGACCCAGAGCCTTTCTCCATTGCAAATTTAATGTTACGGAAAATGATATTAAAGTATAATACCCCTACTTTAGGGCTTACCAGAAAATGACTCATGATAAACAGAGTGCGTTTGCAGAAATGGCATTAAAAAAAATAAATTTAGCTTCTCTCTCAGGCTCATTCAATATTTCAGGGTATAATTTAAGTATACATCCTTCATTGTGTTCAATAATTCTTCCTTGTGAGTGGGAATTCAGAACTTTAATGGTAACTTTCACACTCATGCATAAAGTTATCAGCGAAACTTGAAGTTAAACGGAACATTTCTGAATGCAGAAGTGAGGTAACACAGGGAAAGGCATGTTTCTCTTTCCCAAATTGCCTTTGAGTAAGGCAATTTAAGTGACATGAAAGATAGTTTGGCTTTTAAAAACTGCATTTAAGTGCCCATTCACCTTGATTTGAAAGCATTTTTATTGACTTGAACCTGTGCGAGTTCTGTCAGATAAATGACCAAATAAAATAAATAAATAAACATTAGACTTGCAAAGAATGTAAAAGGCAGGACTGACCATCAGACAGAAGCTTGCCTTGAACAGAGCAAGTGGCAATGAGGACAAAACCATTTTTCTCAAGAAAACACCCAAACTCTGCCAAAAACAAGACAAAATAAAACCCCAAACCCTTTTTGGCTGAAGGCTGCAAGGTTAAGTTGGTGTTTCTGAGTGTTTGAGGATGACATGATCTGTTTTATGGCCAGATAGACTCTTTTATGGAGCTCAGCTAAATGAAGTAATAAAAACTTCTGCTTTCCCACACTATCATATCAAGGATATTACTTTGCACTCACAGCCCTAAGAATATGTATTGTCAAGATTTAGAGAGTTCAGTGCTTTTGTTAAGCCTCTGTCGTGATCTCAAAGGAAAAGACTTAGGTAAAACTGAGGAAAAAAAATACACTGAAATCAATACACATTAAATTAACGTCAGCCAAAGAGTAGGAGCTATTTTCTTTCTACCATCACTAATGCCTGTTGCAGAAATTTTTTAAGCTTTTTTCTTTTCATTCTTTTTTTTTCTTTTAAAGGCCAAGTTTATTAATTTGGAGAACAAAATGCTCTTCAGCACTGCACAGTCACAGATCAACTGATACATTCAGGAACAGCAGGAACGAAAATCAATCCCTGCAAAAAGTTGCAGGGGTCACTCCATCACTCCACTTCCCAAAGCCACCGTGCAGAAGAAGCACCTGCAGCTGAGGAGGATTTCTGGAGGTCACACCCCATCCCAGAGCATCAATTTGGGGATCTCCCCACTGACAGCACAGGCCAGGAGTGCAGAGGATTCACTGCAGGTTCCCTCTTGTGTTTGCCCTTCCCCCCCGACCACAGCCCCAGACAGCCCCAGGAGCAGAGTCTGAGTGGTGCCTCCAGCCTTCTGCTGGGGCTGTTCCCCCACATGAACTGCACAGATTTCATAAAACAAGCCCACAGCCAGACATTTCCATGACAACACTGCAGCAACTAAACTTGTGCTTGGAACCAGTTTTCCTTTTAGTTCTTAAAATCTAAAAGTGGCTCTAGACTGTGCTGGTCTGAGCACAATCACCAGTAGTCCATGATCTGTGGTTAGAAAAAAGTGAATTGGACATAGGGAGCCAGCCCCAAGTGCAACACATCCAGTACTTTGCAGTTATTCATCATTTTGATGTTAATTTTGAATCCTTTTGCTGGAGACCCAGCACGGACTGATCCAGCACCTGCAGCTGAGCTCTGCCCTGTAGCACTGGCAGGGATCTCAACCATTTCTGGTTTTCCTCGATCTCGACACAGTTCTTTTTGTTTCTGTAATTCCACATGTCCTCTGCAAGGAGAGCACCCATCCCTCCTGGAGCCAGGTAATAAAGCAATAAAACACAGCTCACCCTTTGCAGCCTTACATGGGTTCCTTTTGTGTTTCTCTCTCCTGCCAGTGCCACAAAAGAGAGACAAAAATTGTCACAGAGCTCAGAGCAAGAGCTGGGTGACTGCAGCCATTCTGTAGGATGGGAATGTAACAGCCACATTTCCACCACACACTCTCAAAAACCTGTTTGCTGGTATTAAACTGCTGCCTAATTGGAAAAAGGGTTGAAATTGCATTTTTTTAAACATTCAAGCATTTCAGATTTTATAGAAAACCCGTGGTGTTGCTTTGTGCATTCTCTGGGGTGAAACCTTTCCTTACTCCAAATCCTGCCAGAGACACTTCAAAGAATTTGTGGTTTAGGTTTCTTATAAGGCTTTAATTAGCTGGGAAAAATTTTCCTAAGTGACAAGAACTCTCCAGACAATGGAAGATGTCCCACAGCACCCAGATATTGAATATATTGACTAACATGGTTAACAGATGGATTTATTTGTTTGCAGATACCAGTCAGGACTCACAGAGCTCCAAATCCTGACTAAATTGTTGGATTGCTATATGAAAAGTAGACTGTGAGTTTAAGTGCTTTGTACATTTCTTATAAGAAATATCCCTTTTTAGTTAATTCACACAATGATCAAGCAATTATTTTGCTTCAATATAAAAATCACAGAAGCATTAATCAAAAGTATTTAGTTAATAATAAAAGAGAAGACAAAAGCCACTGGAATGATAACTTAAAGAGTTTTGTGCAAATTCTAATACAATTTTAAAAGAAGTCAAATGTTTGATGTATTTTTTAAAAAATTCCTTTCTTGATTTGAGTCAATATTAATCTCTAATTGATGAAATAAATGCTGCTGCTGTTTCTCTTTGAAATGAATGGACACAAAAATGTTCAAAAGGAATCCTTTATAGACATCACATGTGGTCACATCAGAAACCTTAGGAAGTTAAACTACATCAGAGTAGGAGCATTGATAGGGGCCTGAAATAGAGGCATTGATCTGTTCAAACTGAAAGTAGACCAAGTATCAAAAGAAAATCCTGCCAAAATTATTTCCTTTTTGAAAAATACAGACAATATATAAAATGTGACTATTCTCTAAAAAAAACCCAAAACAATCCTAAAAAAATCTTAAAAGAAACCTAAAACAAACAAACAAACAAATCTCACCCTTGGAAATCCTTTTTAACTATATATTTTTAAATTTTCAATTGTCTAAACACTTAAGTTCTGCTGTAAGAATATCCTGAGTTCTGTTATAAAATACCGCCTTATTCTAGATGGCAGCAACAACTTATATTTACAGAAACTGAAATGTAATCAAAATCTCTGGGTTTTAAAGTGACTGTTTTTTGTAAGGTGCTCAGCATGTCATGGGTTATGCAACCTTAGTTTTTCAAAATTCTGGAAATGAAAAGATTTCTCCAGCCAAGCATATCCCCCATTCAGCCTCTGCAAATGCATCATGAGAGTTTTGCTAACACTCACTCACAGATTTGGTCAAGGAGTTGTGAAATTCCATTTCACAGAACAGCCAGGCCTTTCTGAGCTCCTGCCCAGAAAAAGCCACACTTGAAAATGTTCTGGGCTGCTGAGAGCTGCCCACAGCAGATGCTGCAGGAGGCAGAGAGGCAGGGACAGGAGCCCTGCAAGGCTTTGCAGACCTGGGTGTCTCCATTCCAAAGGCATTCCGAGGAGCCAAATCACAGAAATGCCCTTTCCTGTTGTAATTGTGCATTAGGGAGGTTTTGAGTTGACAGCAGTGCAGTGTTTTGCAGGTCTGGAACAGTTCAGGATTGAATTTCATGCATTTTTACTCACCATTAATCTGAATCAGTGCACGTGCTTTAGGTGGTGCTTCAGCAGCAGGGATGGTGCTGGATTATTTTTCCTGCCACTTAAAAAACAACCACCCAAAACTTAACCTTGATCTCACACCCCTAATTTTTCATTTTACCTCATCCCACACAAAACCCTGAAGCCCAATTGCCATTTATGCCAGAACCTCCATCTGATTACAGAAAGGGATGATGTTCCTAATAGAACTCAGGATAACCATTCTGTAATGTCCTCCTACTTGTTCTACACTGGCATTTTTATAATAATATAAACAACCCAGTATTTTAAATGCTTTTATTCATTGTTACCTCTTTCACAAAGACATAAAGAGGAGCCACTCAATAAAGTCGTCCTAGCTGCATGGAGAACTCTTTCTTCTTGCTTTTCATTTTACAAAGATGTCAGGAAAAGTGAGGCAAAGCTGAAGAATTCCAAAAATTGTGATGGAATTTGACAGTGAATTTTTTTCTGCGCCTATTCTGAGGTTGTCAATTTTATCTGTCAGTTTTATCTGTGCCATTGTTTGCAGCCCCTGCAGCAGCTCAGGCACTTCTCTCACATTCTTGGGGCACAGACTGTTCTCCTCTCCAGCAGGCGAGTCCTTCTGGAACTTTCAGGATCCTCAGGCACAGCTTCCTTCCCAAGCTCTTGACACCAACACATTTCACACTTTTACAAAGTCTTCGTTGCACTCTGCAAGTCCTTCCTTACATAGGCAGCAAAGGGAGGACAATAGTACCAGGCAGTTTTTTAAAAGCCACTTCAGCGTTTCAGAGTGGGAAGCAATTTATGGGAAACTGTTTTCACTTCCTTTGTTGCCCCTACGTGCAGAAGAGGAATAAACACCGAGGCTCTGCAGAAATGTGAATTCTTTGGGAGAATCAGACCCTTTAACAACACCCACCCAGAAAACAACAACAACAACAACATGAGTTACTTGGCATTGAATTTACTTTAGACTCAGACTAAAAAGGCTCAGCCTAGATGGGCCTGAGGACCCTGATTAGAAATCTAGAGTAAACACCAGGGACTATTAGGCTGAATGGTTTTTAACAACAAACACCTTCATGGTAACTTTAGACTTTCTGCTTTCCTGAGGATAATGAGTCAGTCCAAACCAGTTTTCTTTTCTGGTGCACAAGTCTGTTGAGTGGAATACAGAATATTCTCCAGTGGAGCAACTGGTTTCCGTGGATACAGCTAAGATTACCCTTCAGCATATTTTTCTTTCAATTCAAAGTCTAGAGGAGCTCAATTTGCCTTATTAAGGAAAAAAAAATTCTTTAGTAGTCTGTCCAAATGCAGACAAAGGAAAGCAAATGTAGCATTCTAAAGCAAGAAGTCTTGTGGGGACTGCTGCCCTTTTAGTTAGAGATGATTAAAAAAAGGTTGCACACTTACAGTAATAACTGTAAAAGAAACATCTAATTTAGACATTGGAAGGATGTGTGCCATTCTAATAATTATTTTGAAAGTATAATATGCATTTAAATGTTTTTCCTCAAACATTTGAAGTATTTTTATGGATATCTTGCCAAAATACAGAATATCATGCTAGGTGGTAGATCTACTTTTCTGTAACAAATAGGCTGTAACATACCAGAGCAGAAAATCTGTACTTGTGAGACCTTTAACATAAGGCAGGATTAAAAAAAATTAGCTGGAAATTAATATTTTTTTTGTTAATATTCTGAATAGAAGAAACCACATACTTTTCAGTTTTTTCCTTAAACCATTTGGTGACCCAGACAGATTTTTGTCCTTGCATTTGGGTTCACAGACATATTCCCATGCCCCATTATTACTCCAGAATAGAAATATTAGAGCATGTTAAATAGCTCAGTTACTCCAGCTTCAATTACTGCGTTGCCTCCTCCAGTACCTGCCTTTCAGCAAGCTCTGTTTTGGTAGAAATTGTTAAGCTGCACGTCTTGGCCCTACACAACAGCCACCTGCATTCCAGTGGTATCTTAGGGCAATTTCCCATAGATTCTTGAATTTGAGCACCATCTTCCAAGATTTTGCACAGCTCCCAAAAATCCATCATTTTTAGCTGCCAGGGAGTGAGTGGAAAGCAGACTTCACCACCATGAGAGGAAATTCTGCTTCCAAAGACATGACACAAGCGTTGAAGAGAGAAGCTCATGGCCTCTCATAAGTTTACATCCCCTTAATATGGCTTTTATTGGGATCAATGATATTGATTTACATCAAACAGCCCCTGCTTTGCTGTGCCCTCCCCAGCCTGTTTAGAGAACACACATTTTATTCATTCCCAACAAGCCTGAAATGCTGAATGCTTTCATCCACTGAAGGATATTTCCCGAATTTTCCTGCTTTTCTCAAGCTGAATCCCTGCACAGCCACTCCCAAACTTCCTCCCAGTTTGCCAGATCTGGCCCAGCTGCTGTGGCCCTGCTCCTTTTTGCCTCTGAGCAGGGTTTTGTTTGCTGATTAATCCAGGAGACAGCTCTCTGAGGCTCCCCAGCTTCTGAGGGGCTGGCGGAGTTTTTGATCCGCATTTCTTATTCCAGACAATGTCAGGACAAAAATTCAGCACTGCTCAAATTTCTGTTCTTTCATTAGGGCTCCCTTATCTATATAAACATTTCATGTTCTTTCTTTCACAATGCCTGGAGGTTTAGAATAGTTTTATGCATTTTTTTTTTTTGCCACTTCTATCTTTAATCTTGATCCCAGTTAGTTCTTTATAGTTGCCAGAGGCTTGCTTTTTTTTGCTTTGTTTTTGTTTTGTTTTGTTTTTCTTTGTTTTTAACTTCAAACACAACTTTCTGTTTTATTTCCTGAACTCAATACTGACAGGTTGAAAGGGAGGAATACAGGAAACACAAAAAAATCTGCAAAACCTATTGCAGATAACTAAGCTGCTGCTTAATTCATATTCTGCCAGGATGAGGCCAAACTATGAATTCCAATAAATATCTAAAATACAAAAAATGGGGGAATAAATAGGGAACAACTGCTTGTAGGGCTTCTTAGATACTTTGTTCATATACCTTCCAAATGCATTTTAAAAAAAGTTATCTTTCATGAACACATTTTGGTGAATATTTTGCAGAAGGTACTTATATTTTAAGGAAAGGTTTGGTGTTTTTTTTGTTTCAATGGGCTCAATAACTTTGTGCAGCTTTACGTGCCCACCTCATGAATATATATGGATATATATCATTACTATATTTCTCTTTCTGAGAGAAAAAACAGTCAAGAAACATATGGTGTCTATAATTGAACACCAAAGGAGACATGTAAGAGACCCAAATTATAACATTCTGTAATATCTTATACTTTTTTACCTGAGAGGAATTTTAAAAAATCCATTGCTTTTAAATTAGACTCTCTAGAATTAAAATAATTCTTCACTTACCATTCCCTTACTTGTAATCACCCATTCCATACCCATAGATCTGAGAAACATTTATTCCACTGCTTCTGGTAAAAGTGAAATATATACCTGGGTTATTAACTTCTTCATTTTGATGCATTTAATTTACATTTCTACATTTGTAACTTATTACTCATACTGCAAGTTAATTTTGTCCCAAATAGCACTCCCATTAAAAATCATGAGATTTCTTCCAACCTTAGAGATTTTGGTGAAATTGTTGGCAGTTGATTCAGGGAAGGGCATTTTGCTAAAATCCAATATTTAGGTTACAGAATGTTAAAAAAAAAATATTTTTCTTAAATTATTATATTAAGGGTACAAATTGGTGAAATATCCTATTTAATTCAAACAAATATTTGAAGACTTTTTGCCTCCTGGTATTTTTCATCTCAGATATGAAGTTTTGTCATCATCACTGTGAAATTACATCCAATCTGCTACTAAGCCCTGCCTCCCAAAAATAGCGAGTTTTTTATTTTCTTACACCCACCAACTCCAATTTTCTGCCAATTGTTAACAAATCTCGAGTCCCTGGGAGAATTAAGGCAGCTCATTTTGTAGATTCTGTTTCCCCCCTGACCTCACACAACCTAAATTACTCTCCATGCCCACAGCAAACCAGTTATTGTCCATCCTTTAATAATTTGTATTTTCTCTGGCCTTTCTGTTCGGGCCCAGCTCTGTCTTCACCCCAGGACCCCAATTTTATTTTTAGGCACCCTGATTTGATTTGATTTGCAGGGACCCTGATTTGATTTGATTTGCAGGGACCCTGATTTGATTTGATTTGCAGCACCTTATGCAGTGGTTGTGCACCAGTTTCTCTGCAAGAGGCACCAAGGGGAACCTGTCTGCTGTTGTTCTTCAGCAAAGCATTAATCCAAGTTCTTCCCCATCCCCTGGACACCACTTGTCATCAAACTTGCAGGAACTTAATTATCTCTGAGACTTCTGTCCCTTTGTGAAATGGGGTTGAATTTGGCCAAGAAATTCCACATTTACCAAAGGGAGCAGGCAGAGGATGCCTTCACACCAACACCCTTTCCTCAAGACACCAGGCTAAAATAACTGTGCAACAAATGGTTTGAGGAGACTGGCTCATGAATGTACCAATTAAACCTCAGACAAGTGATTTCTTTTTGCATTTATTATCATGAATACTCTGCTTTACCCCTTGCAGGATCTCATTTAACCGCGTTCATTTTAAAAGAACGATTTCAGTCCGAGCTTTGTTTTTGTGCAGCACTGAGGAGAAAATGTTCTCTTATCTTCAAATGTTATTAACTGGAAATAAGTGTAACCTATGCTTTGAGGTCCTTATTGCAATTTAGATAGACAATTAGATATCTGACACCAAAAAGAAGGAGAAAACTTTGTAGCAGAGATTTTTCTCGTGGTGCCCCAGGTGACTGCAGCAGACTTCCTTCTGTGCTCCAATGATTAAAAACTACAATATCCTTCAAGCCATTTTTAGAAAGCTATTTGTAATTGCACTATCAAGTAATATAACTTCTTCAAAATTAGCTCGTGAGATTTACATAGGATTGAGCTTTTAACAGGAAGGTGAGTTGTATCCTCATTTGCAATAGTTCTGCTCTTTCTTCAAGGCTGGAAACTTGCAATAGAGGAAACCAAATCCTCCCTTCTCTTAACTGGATACACAAAATAAAATTTCAACCTTGGAGACTTTCAGTGGCTTCCACAGCAGATACACATCACTTTAACAAATAAAAATACATGTGACAAATCTACCCTTTGGGACAGTGCTGAAAATGAATTGCTTTATGCTGAAAATTTAATTTTTGTTTAAAGAAAGCCTTTCTGGTTAGATCTTTGAAAGGGACAAAAGAGTAATATCTCTTTCCTTGTATCCAGATGTTGTCAGCAGCTACACTCATAAAGACTTTACAGACGGAAGGGGCTTTAATGATTTAGTCACAGGGGACCCATGAGAAAGTTTGTGATGTTTTTGTGGCAGTTTGTGTGTTGTAAATGGGAAACAGCACATACCCTGAATAAATACTTCTTTAGAGGATAAATGAGCTCCAAAATTAGAGGCATAAAGCCCTATGAAGCTTAGTTTAAAGAATCTGCAGAATCATTCACTTAGAGGGCTTGATTTAAATGTTGTTGTCTTACACTTAGGAAATGTTGCTGAAAGGAGCCAGAGTGGAGCAAAGAATAGAATAAAGACCATTGGAACTCCCTTACCAAAAGAAAAAAAAAAAAAAAAGACAGGAAAAGGAAAAAATCACAAATGCAAATTTGTTTTTCTTTCTCCTAATTTGTCACTGAATTGTTGAATCACGCATTTTATCAACTCAAATGTATACTCTATGAGCTTTACAGGAGCCGCTCAGAAAATACCTTCATTTTTCACTCACATATTTGCATCAGCCTCAGATCTGAGAGCATACAGCATTGCTAAATTCATATTTTCATAAGCACTGGAAATCTGCATAATTTCCTTTTGTTAAATGACTACTTCAGCACGCAGTGTGCTGTGGGCAACTCATTGCTCCCATTTGATAATTACCTTTTGTTTAGCATCACTGTGGTGTGGTTTTGTAGGAGTTGAGGGTGAGAAGACCCTGAGATGTGTGGGGATGACCCTACAGAATGTCCTTGCTTTACCCAGAGCCCCAGAGTCCGGGTGTTAATTGGCCACAGAGAGTCATAGAAATGGATAAATGGGAGCAGTTTCCTCTATGAACGGAAAAATTTATCTGGCAATTAAACTCAATTAAAAAGAATAAACACGGGCAGTTTTACTAAAATAGCATTGCAAAAATCTGAATACATTAAGGAATATCCAAAGGTCAGCTTAAGTAAGAATGAGGTGATATCTTCACCAGGTCAACTTCTTCTTTTTTCTTTTTTGGGATATCTAAAAACTACCTATTGGAAGGTGAAGATGTAAAACCACCAGACTAAAGGAACAGAAGAATATGTGCATCTTTTCAGAAATCCAAGATTTCTGGAAACAGAGAGAGGATGTGAGATTTTAAAATGAGAGAATTGAAGGTAATCAGGAAAACAAGCTGCTTTACTCTGGTGGAATTTGTGCTTTACTCCAGTGTTTTCTGCTAAAGAGCACTGACTTCCTTTTTACCTGCATAAAGAGGATTTGTCCATCGCCTTTATTTGCCGTTTTCCTGGTAGGTTCCAGATTCAAACCTGAAGAACTCATTAAAATGCAGAAGATGCTGCCCTTATCTCACGGATCTCAGCCATTTAGTGTCACCCACTGGATCTCAGTTTGTCCCCACAATAACCTAATTTTCTTTAGCTGCAATTCCTGAAACAGTAAATTGAAAAGAGTAATAAGAAAATACTTTTAAATTAAAATTTGCTTTGCAACTTTCTAATGAGTGACTGCTCATTAGAAATCTGAACTCCAGGTATGGATAAGCATCACTGTCTTTACAAAGGTTTTTGAGCTATCTAACCTGGCCTGTTGTGGGGATGCTGCATTTATGTGTGTGAAAAGTCACTTTTCAACAAAAAAAAACGGGATTTGACTGACTGCAGAAAGACAAAGAGAGTCATTAATGACACTCCAAAATGTGATAAGAACACAAACATATGGAAAGCCATAAAACAAACCAGAGCTTACTCACTCGACACAAGCCAAAGGCCCATCTAAATGTCAGAGGCGCTGCTGGCAGATGTCAAACCAAGCTCTGATTAACTTCAAAGAGCTCCACAGGAGCATCCTTGACTTTCCTCTTTCTATTTGACCTTTGAAATCATTTGGCCTCCTTATTTTCCTCATTCCTCACTTCATCTCTCTTCCCTGGTGGAGACAATGAAAGAGAAAATGCCTTCCCTGCGGGCGGGGACTCGGAACTCCTTGGATTTCATTGGAGTCAGCCCTGGAAGAGGATTAGAGACTTGGGCAAGAGGGAAATGTTCTGCAGGACTATCGAGCTCCTCCATGGAGAACATTAAAGAGCTCCTTCTCTCCTAATCCTTTCAGCCATTGTTGGCTTCGTGCATAATTCTCACACCATGACAGACTGGAAATTGCGGCGTTAATGTGAGTTTGAGGAATCAATGCAGCTCTTAATGACAAAAGAGTTTTCTATGAAACATCAAAGGGTTTCTGGCAGATATTGTGGCAGCTGCCATTTTCCTACCAGATCATAAGTAAATGTGACTGACAGTACTTTGATTTTAAATTGTATTTTCCTGCCCTTTAGACAACTTGGAAAACTTTTTTGTCACCTAAGAGCAGTGATCCAGTATCTGAAACTAATCTGAGTTTTATTGTACAGTTCAATTCTTAATTTGTCCCTATACTTTATCATGTTTGTAGGAAAAGAAGAAAAAAATTGCCATGGAAATTGTATTTTTCATTTATTTACTCCAATATTCTTACAGCACCATAAATGTAAATTGCAATTTTTTTTTTAATTTCCTATTAAAAAACTTATGACAAACTCCAAGGGTAAATGGCTCATAAAGGCAGATTTTATGTATTTCAAAAGCAGAAAAAAAAACCCCTAACATCATAACACTGATAAGCTGATAAAATACTGACTAACTTGTATTTATTAGCAATAAATCTTCAAAAAGTAAAACATGAATTTTCAAAATGGAAGCACCTATCTGTGAATAAGGACAGTTTTTATTATGGTACTTTCTAACGGCAATCCTTCTCCAACATCAGAAAACATGATCTTTCCTAATCCTGACACATTAACTCGTGCTTCCATTTTCCTGATAGAATTCCTTTTATTTCCAACTAAAGCAAATGCTGGCAAAATTAAATGTCTCAGGGGAGGACACAGACTATTTGAAACATATATCCTCAGTTTAATGGAGTTGTAAATGCTTTCATGCTACATGGTGGAAGGTCAAGTTCTTTAACATTTCCCTACACACATAATAGAAATAAATTGCATTCTAGTTAAATCTAGCTAGTCTGAGTTCCTAGAAACTCTTGTATCTAATTTTAGGATCTTTTATAGTCTAATACCGAAATTTTATGAACTACAAAAGCATTGCCTTTAATCATTGTGCCAGGTACATTTTAGAGGTGTACCTTGTGAGATTGTAAATCTCACGTTTTTGTTCTTACCTAAGATTTTTTCTAGTGTGACTCTTCCAGCTAAGAACATGTAATTTAACTTTAAAAAGAGACACCAGGGAATACAAAACCATTAAATTGTATACACAATCATATTAGGTATTTTAGGTCTTGCAAAGGTATTTCAAAATCTTATATTTCTAACAGGATTACCAGTGGTTTTGGACTAATTGGTTAAATTATCTAAAAAAAATCATATCAAAGATAGATATGGTAAATATTCAACAGCTTAATTTCAATTTGCTCTAAATGCCATTATATAACTACTAAGCAGCCACTGCAAAGAGAATCTTTGTACATTGGTCCATTGCTAGTAAATGGCTTAGCCTTATTTAGTAGTTTTTTTTTTAAGGAAATGCCTAATCCTTAAAGATATTTCAATGTTTAGGGACAAGGTGTAACAGTCAGATAAAAAATTAGATATGGAGTAAATAGAGCTTTCTATCTGTTGATTAAGGAACCACCACACCTGTACATATGGTGCTGGTCCTCACAGAAAAAAAACCTTAAATTAATCAAGAATGGGGATTTCAGCTTTTAAATGGAATGCCAAAAAAATAACACAAGTGGTCAGCTGCTTCAAATATCTAAACATCAAATATTCTAGTTTATTTCTTAAAGAAGTGTTAAGAAGGTGATGTGTTTAAAATGTAGCAGAATGGACGTTATGAGTGAGGTGGAAATGAAAACCACATTGCAGTTTAGCTGTTTGTGTTGTTGGCTGTGGGTAAATATAAATATTCATTGTGGAGCACAGTCCTCGTGAAAAACCTGTGTTCCTGTGATATGAAGCCAAATGATATTTAACATGTGAACTTCTGAAAACCCTGCCTTCTTAAATTGTGAATTAAAGAAAGAAAAGAGACAAAATGCTGCTAAGAGATCAGGGATGGCACTTGGGCCTCACTGTGGAGGACATCAGAATTGTACTGAAAAGAAAGAAAGAAGAAAAGACGGAATTTTCCTTAGAAAACTTGCACCATTTTATAGAAGAAAGTGGAAATTCTCATTGTACATGACATTAAGAGGTCCATGTGGGAAAAGCCATCTCATTTAGCAAAAGCAGAGAGGCTGCAGGAAAAAAAAAAGGAAGAGGAGATTGGGTGTGAAATCCAGCCCTCTTTGAAGTCAATGGGAGTTTTGCCATTGATTTCACTGGGTCAGGATCTCACTCAGGGTGGATGCTGGGCTCTGTGAGATCCATACTGAACTGAGGTTCCTCATTTCAAAAGCTGTGTTAAAGTCACCCCCACGTAAAACTAATACAACAGAGTACAGAAGAAACCCCATCACTTTTTAATGGGCGAAAATAGATTACTGTTAAAACCTTGCTGTTAACTCAATTAAAGGCAGACAGAAGGAAAGAATGTGTATTTCAACATTTGCTTCCTGTGTCTATTTTGGTTTTTTCTCTTCTTTTCCCTCACTGAATACCCTTATGTCTCCTTGCTTCATTCTTTATGCTCCTTTTAATAATTAACTGCAAATTCCAGTGGCAAAATGGACAAATCCCAAAACTGACAAAAACCTACACCCATTTTTGTACAATCCAGCCACTTAAACTGCACTGTTCAAGTTCTGGATAAAGTTTGTTGCACACAGTTTTAGATATATTTTATATACATTTTTCAGTGAGAAAAAAAACCCCCACTCTCAGGTGCTTCTTCTGTTATTATAAAGCAAATTCAGATTTACAAGTAGCATATGAAAATGTCAGCTTTGAGTGATGTGACATTTGATGTAAAAAAATAATACTGCAGTGCTATTTTCACTATTGTGAAAATGCAATAATAAGTATAATTTATTAATAATATCATAAATAATACTCTTTACAATGGGGTTCTTTCTTATGAAGATCATTCAAATGTTACAGTAAGCCTCGTGCTTTTAGGTAGGTTATCTTTACTCATGGGAAGATGCATTTTCCTTTTCCAAAATTGCACATATCATAACAGGTAATAACTTTCATAGGGACGTTGTCCAATTAAAAGTGAAAACAAAAGAAAGAAAAATAAAATCTTCTGTGCTGTACAAAAATGAGCCTTTTTTCTAATTAAAATTACTTCTTGAACCTAAAGTTAAAAATGTGTGTTCATTCCACACACGTATTTAATGGAATCAGTGGTGCTGTTTAATCAGATGCTGGAGATTTGAGCTGGAAACATGAATATCAGGCTGGGAAAGTACTCAAATATTCTTTACCTGCTCCTTTCCTACGGTTTGGTAAATGTATTTTTAATGCAAATCCATCAGGGTGCTTTCATCTCTCTGCTGTCCCTGGTGAAGGCAATCCCACGAAGGTGCAGCTCCTTCCCTGCAGTGGCAAAAGAACAATTAAACTGTGGCCACCATCATTTAATGATCCCCACCTAAAGCTGGCAGATCTGTGTCTAACATACTGGAGTTTAATTTAAAAATATAGCTGAAAAATTCATAATTTAATCTTTCTTAAGGCCTGTAGGAGTATTTCTCCTAACCTTTTCTTGTCTGCAGTTGGAGACTGGAATTCTTGAACTGAAAAAGTCATCCTTTGGCTTTTAATGTTCACAGAGTCAAACATATAACAAGTCTCACTGAAAATAAAGGGAAATCTACTTGGCTTTGAATTCTGGAGATTGCAAATCTTGACTTTTTTTGGACAAAATTGCCATTGTTTTAGATGAATCTATAGGAGCTTGCTGTGATGATGAAGAAATAAATCTCTTTGAACATTTGATCCTTTTACTAAATGAAGGTTTTTCTGTACAAAACATATTCCATTTTCTTTTATTGAAAAGTGAGTATTCTGAATTTTATCTTTTCTCTTTTCAAAGTTGTTTCCTTTCTAGTGCCCTTGTGAAAAAGTTGAGCCTCCTCAAACATTTCCAGAGGCATTTGCCACTCATTCAGCCTTTAACTGTGTTCAGTTTAATGCTGCACATCAGAATATTCCAGCCCTTTCCCAAAATTCAAAAAACGCTGCATGCAGTGGCAGCTAAGGCAAGGCACTTTCTACCAAGGGTTACACTCAATTTTTGAGCCTAAAATATTTTTCAAAGAGATTTGTAAGACCAGAATCATGTATAATAGGTAATTGTCTTCAAGTTGCTGAAGACATTTACAAACTAAAAGCACACTCTTTATTTCTACCAGAGCTTCAGCGTTCAACCTCATTTGTTGCTGAGGAATCAAGGCAAAATTTGTTGGCATTCCAGGTTCCAGAATTACTTTAAGCATAAGCTTAAATACACAATAAACTTAATTTATTGGCTGAACAACTGTAATTTACAAATACTTTAGTGATAGCAACCACTGGGGAGAAAAAAAACAACCAACTGTTAAAGCTTCTGATAATGCTGTCCCATCAGCACTAAAGCAAAGAAGAAATTCAGGCTACAAACAAGAAACTGGTTTATAACTCCCAAAGGGGTGAGATGCTGAAGCAGCCTTCTTGTGGGAGGGGCTG
This sequence comes from Petroica traversi, assembly GCA_025920805.1. Lineage (NCBI taxonomy): Eukaryota > Metazoa > Chordata > Aves > Passeriformes > Petroicidae > Petroica > Petroica traversi. The sequence continues at coordinate 1,955,418 of JAHLSL010000024.1, read as the reverse complement.
AGGAGGAGCAGAGGAAAAAGCAAAAGGATGCCCTCACTCCAAAATAAACTTGACAAACTCAAAGAAGCTTTTCTTGGCTTGTGATGCCAAAATGCTTAAAGGGTTTGTTGAAACACCTCCAAGCCTGCTGAGGTGCCCAGGGAGAATTTGAAGGGCTGAGTTCAGCTCAGGAAAGGCACAGAGTGCAGGCAGGACTCTGCAGGCAAAGCCAGGCTCACCTACATGTGAGTCAACAAAAAACCTCTCAGCTGGGTAGGAAATGAAACAACCCCCGGGTTGTACAGCAAATTCAACAAAAAACACAGTGAATGCTGGAAGTGGAGGGACTGGAAAGAAAAATGAGTATCATGAAGGTAAGTCCTGTACCAATCCATCAGGTGGTTTGGGTGCCTGCTGTATTTTCTGTCTGGTGCTGCTCTAGCTCTAAGCATCCAGCTTTCCTACAAACACTGCTCCTCTTAAGCAGCAAGGTGTGAATGATGGAGCATTTGGGCTTTAACAACATTGCTGTGGTTTTAACCATTCCAGAGCCTTTTGTGGGATATTCAGCTACCAGTCCAGTCTGCTCAGTCTGACTCAAATATGCCAAAAATTAAATTGTTAGTGAAATTAAGGAAAAGCGATTTCTGTTATTGCAGTGAAGGACTAAGGCAAATTAAAAATAATAAAAAAAAGGCTGATATTCTAACCAATACAAAACATATGCAAGGAATATAACAGAGAAATTAATATAATCACAAAATAATTTATTCCTCACTAGATTAAAAAAACCCGAACTATTAAGAGTTATCTCATTACAAAACACCAAAGGTCACAGTTAATTGTTGCAAATTATCATTTGCCTTAGCTGCAATGCAAAAGGAAATAATCCTCCAAAAAAAACTGAATGTGTGGGTGGTGTTTCCCACGCAAAGGAGGAGCAGGCTGTGGGTTTCACCTGGCAGAGGAGAAATGCCGGCTGATGGCACACCCAGAGCCAGCTGTCTGAGCAGGATTGTCCCCTCCACCACGGGTCTGACACTGGGATCAAAGCCGAGCCTGAGCACCACGGGCTCCACACCAGCCAGGCCTGGTGGGCCCGCAAGGATGGATGTTTTAGGCTGCAGATTGCCATGGCAACCCCCAAATTTACATAGGGAAAAGCTGCAGAAGTTAATGGCACTCGGTGCCAGCATTCGCTGCCAGGGGAAGGTTTCAGCTTGTTAGCAGGGACAGAGCTCATGTGTGGAAGTCAGGAGCTGAAATGCTCAGGCAAAGCCTTTTGAGGTGCCCAGCCCTTCTCTCCTTGCAGTTTGTGCCTTAGGTGTGCTCCCTGCTCACCTGGGCACTCAAAACCCAGATTGCACTCATGGAATAGGATTTTTTTTTCCTGTGAACTTAACCTGCTGCACAATTTGACACAAACTTTGAACTGTAGAACAGTTTGGACTGAGGGACTTTGAAGATCACCTTCCATGGGCAGGGACACCTTCCACTGTCCCAGACTGCTCCAAGTCCCATCCAAGCTGGCCTTGAACACTTCCAGGGCAGCCAGAGCTTCTCTGGGCACCCTCTGCCAGGGCCTCACCACACTCACAGGGAAGAATTTCTTCCTCGTATCTAATTAAACCTGCCTCTGTCAGTTCATCCTTGTCCACAGTCCCTCTCCAGCTCTCTGTAGACCCTTCAGGCCCTGGAAGGAGGTCTAAGGCCTCCCTGGAGCCCTCTCTTCTCCAGGCTGAACCAACTCAATCTTCCTCCCTTGCCAACCCAAACCCAACCGTTTCTTGCACGGAGCTTGAAACCAAAATCAAGTTTCTTGAGCAGGAGCCTTGGGCCTGCTTCTGTCCTTAATTACTTAATTCAGCCTGACACTGCAACTTCAGCATCTGGCTTCTGGGAGCATTTCAGACATTTCACCGAGCTAAGGGCAAGACACAAAAACTCGCGAACTCTCCAGCAATATTTATTAACATTGTGTAACTAGTCCTAATCAAGAGCTACTGCTAATATGCATTAATTCCTCATCCATACTTTTGTAATCTTACATGCACTGACACACCCATTTCTCAAAGCAAATTTCAACGTGTGAAGGAACGACTGAAGCAGGGCTAAACAGTTTTGCAAATACACAAAAAAAGGATCAAAGACCAGATGGAAGTTCCTCAGGAAAAAGTCCAGGCAGTGTTTGAGGCTGGGCAAAGCACGAGCCAATGTCATGGCACTGGTGAAGGCAAATATCACACTGGGATCTACAAACAGGAGTTCATAGTTGCAGGATATATTAAGCGATCCCTATTTACACAGCACTGAGAGAATTTTTGCTAAAAAAGGAGTTTCTGACATTGTGTTCCAAGGCATACGTAGAGGAAAGTGATGGGAGGGAGGAGAGGTCAAGAGAAATAGGTACTAGGAAAGACAGAGTTAAGTACAGTGTGGCTGGGAGGAAATTCTGATTTTTTATGAGTCTAAGAAGCCCTTAAAAGAGGAAGGATATAATCTATTTTCCATGGTTCTTTCTAGAATGAAAAATGTCCATATAATAAATAAACATAGTGAGGTTATCCTAAGAGTAATTTCTACCTGAGGAATTTAAATCTCAGCAAAGACCAAAGGAGAATATTGCAGCTATCTCTACTTTTCAATTGAAAATAAATAAATAAATAAAAAGTCAGAAATAGTTTGGTGAAACGAAGTGTGAGAAAAAGAATCTGAGTTTCTGAAAAATTAGCCAGAGGCTATTTAAACAGGACTTGTTTATTTTCTAACCCCAGGTAAGCAATTTCTAAAATTTAATCATCTCATTTCCAAGTCTAAAAGTTCTAAAACCTTCCGGAAAAATAACAACTCTCTATATATATATATATATATATATATATATATATATATATATATATATATATATATATATAATTGAAAGAATTATACTTCAGTTAGACTTTCTTATATCTATTGATTACAGTGTTAAAAAACATTCTTGAATGGGGTTTCATGTCTACACACATAAAATACAGGGTGTTTTTTAAAAGAAAAAGGCATCTTTTAAAGAGGCTCTGCACGAATATTGTTATGCACAATTTTCTTGTTATCCACAGATAACATGTTAAGCTTCACATTAAACCTCTGGAAAAAGAACTTGGTCTTCTCTTCTCAACCGTCTTCTAATAAATACTTTATGTATAGCTGGAAGGTGTGTGGGCAGGAGCCCGTCCACTGTCTGGTCTCCTGAAAGTCTGATTCAATAACTGACTCAACCAAAAATCTCTAAAGGATATTGAAAATATATGCAAGCTAAAGTGGCAAGTGTGATACTGAATAGAACCCTGCTCTTGGTTCAGCTCTGCCGAAACAAAGGCTCCAAGATTTGGTGCAGGGGAGCAGACATGACAAAAAGCATTCTGTCTTTGAGGAGCTTTAGAGTAAGAAGAAAAGGCTGAAATATCTGTGGCTTATTACCAACTTAATAAGATTCAGATTGTTACATGGAGAGAAAAAGAGATTTCCAAATTGAAATTTTTTTTCCGGAATACAGGTACAATTCCTGGTATATCAATAGCCCAAGGGCACAACATATTGAATGACTTATTAAAGATTCATGGTACAAATTTATTTCCTAACAACACCGTAGGAATGTGTTGTTTTCCATTACGGGCAGCAATGCTTCTCAAAAGTGTTTACAAGTCTCAAATTGCAAAATTTAATTTTCAAATCAAATGAAGCATAATGAGCTTCACGAGCTGCTCATTCTTCACCCCAGGTTTAGCTACAAACACAACACAGCAAAGCAAATTAGAAGGAGCAAAGCAGGTGTAACAAGAGCTCTGATGGAGCATCTTTCTCTTGACCAAGAGCAAGCCAAAAGGGTTGTCTAAAAAACAAGCTCACAGCCCATCCATTTTCACCTCTGAGATGAGAAAAAAAATGACCTCATATGTTCTTTGTTGAACATGGGTGAGCAAATAGGCTTAAAATTAAAATTTATTTATATCATCTCACATAAAAGCAGCTCATTGTGAGGTGTGTATCTACATATAACCTGTATCTAAAATCTTTACCAAAAACTATTTTTCTGCTATAAATATGCTCTTTTTTTGCGTGCTGGCAAGGAGAAACTGAAGGGAAATATTTAGCATAATGAGAATAAGAAGCACCAAACAAATTGCAGATAGATAAACTGGATAATTACCAAATCTAAGCTTTTGAGCCCAATTTTAGCAGTGAGGCTGATATTGTTGATCGACAAAATTCAGGTCTGCTTTTGTGTGGGTATCACTGATTGGAAATGTTGAAATCTAGTTATTTTTATTGATCCAGGGGAAGAGAATCAAAATAGGAGCACCACTACACTTTTCAATGTGAAAGCTGCTGTTGTTTAACAAAGAAAACTGATAAACCAACCAAACTCCTGAATGTGTGTAAAAAATAGACATAACTGAAAATTTTCAGCCTTATATGCTTTTATATATTAATGACTTAATAAAATATTATAGTACAAATTCTTAAATCAATTTTGAATTAGTTTTCCTTGCTTTTTTATCAATTGTGTCAACAGATATTTCTTCAGAAGAAAAAACTCACAGAAAGTAATTCTAAACTACTCGTTCTTCTAGAGTAGCTTTGTGCATATATTGTTCTTAAAAAGACCAAAAGACATTTAACTCAAAAATTAGGTTCCATCACAAAATAATTTAAAATATTTGGAGCCTTTCTTTGTAAAGAACATTGAAAATAGCTAAATAAGCCCAGGCAGAAATACAAAACCAACTTAAAAACAAGTGCCAAGATAAATCCCTGCCTCCAGGTGAGTTCCAGCCTATTGTACACCTTTCTGAACAGTGGCAAAATCTTAATAATCCCTGCTGATAAAGGAAGGTTATTCCAGTCAAGGGCCTGGAAATCTGTTCCCTGCACAGTTTGGATCCTCTGGGAGTGTCCAACATGTTGAGACCCTGTCTCTCTCTCCTGCCCAACACAACTCCCCAGGACAGACACATCTCCCCTCTCTCCAGGCACTGTCATCTCGCTCATCCCTCCTCCACACCAGAAATAAGATGCAAATTCAGAACAAAGAACTCAGCCAAATGTTGTCTGTTCTGTGGCAATTGGGCAAATTCACACGGAAACCAAGAAAAGAGACGAGGTACGTGATTTATGGTGGAGCTGGGGATGCAACTGCACAAATGAATTGTAACTTTTTCAGAGTGTTATTAAAAAAAAAACACCAACCCCCAACCAGATAAATTTGCATAAAACTTCATAAATGCCAATAAGTGTCTTGCCTGTGACACAGCAATGTATAATTGAAGAGAAGCCCAGGAGAGGCAAGAGCTGAGTTTTCCCATGGCACTCATTTCCTTCTGGTTATGCCGTGACAGCTGGAGAGTGAGCCTTAATATTTTTCAGAAGTGAATTTAATTGCTTTAGAGAGTCAGTTTAGCATATCACTTCAGACATCCCCCAAAGCTACAAGCAAACCCATTGTTAGCCAAAGAGCTTCTTATTTGTGAGATTCCTCGTTTACGACTGTAGTTACCAAATTGTGCTTCCAGCACCTCACTGGGTATTCCACAGGTGGCCTCCAAATCTTGTCCCCGTTGGAACATTTTCAATTAAAAGTTTTATGATAAGAATCCATGATAGGCTGAGAAGTGTTGATGATAGATAATGGGCTATAATCCAATGAATTTGGGAATCGGGGGATTAAAGGTTATGTTGGCAGCAAGAACCATCCACTGGGTCCAAGCAGTTCCAAGGGAATAATGGTTTAAAATATGATAATTTGGGAAGGAGTGGTAAAGTTCCTCTTTTGCAAATGATAATGGTTCTCAGCTTGAAAGCAGCTTATGTCAAATGAAACAAATATAGTTTATAATTAACAGTCATTTACCTCTGCTGAGAATACAAAAAAAAAATTAAAAATTAGCATTTCTGGTTTAATCGTAGAAGGTTCTCTAATCATTCAAATATCTCACCTCCATGTTTTCAACTATGTGCAATTCTGATATAAATGAGTGATAGATACTTTCTGTTAGCAGATTAGGGGTCACAACAGACAGCTTTGTCAACTGGAGGCATGGATTTCCAAAAGCATCCATAAGAAAATCAGTATTGTATATTTCAAGAAAAGACTCTAAGGTGACACAAAGTAGTGCCATGCTATTATGCTGTATTTTTTCTCTGGGTATTTAACAATTCTTAAATTTAATCAATGTGTGTCCATGCCTAAAATCATATTGATATTTGTGACAGTGACAAGAAGTTTCTTAATATCAGCCTTACCATTTTCCCTCTTTTCTGTCCTTTAATTTTTAGAAGAAATTTACAATACGTGGCAGTTTTTTTCAGTAATGATAACCAAAAAGACAAGACAGCTCTCCCAGTATTATTCTAAACCTATAAATTGTGATGACTAAAATTTTCACAGTCAGATTTTTTACCTCCAAACAAAGTGTGCTTTAAGGACGCATGAACAATTCTGCTGACGTGTGCAGTGAGATATTCAGGCCCATTTATTAATTTGTATTTTGCATGAGGGAATTTAGTGAAATACAACTGCATTGAAATGTTACATTTGTTAGGTACAGGCAGTCTCTTTACAGCTATTTATAGAGTACATCATTCTAATAATCTCATTTGCCTTTAGCTCAGCATAGAGTGCCCTGATGTGTTTTAGACAGAAGGTTATTCAGATCCCATTTTTGGGGATTTGAACCTTAATATTTCTGTGTTCCGGGCCAGCAGGACCCAGTTTTCAAATATGCTTTGCTGTGACCATCAAAATTCAGTCAAAAGAACACCCAGAATGTCTCTCACAAACCAAGGTCACCTTATTACAGCTCAAGGAGTGGAAAACACCTGGTAAATGCAGCATGCAATGAGAATGGCACCATGATACTTTCATTTTCTCACAGGCATGAAGGGCTTTCTGCACTACATTTAACTGTCATCCCACCAAATTTCAAGTGCTGAAAGCAGATTAGTGATCACAATTGCTTCAATACTTTCCTATCTACTCTTATAGCACTCCTTGCCTCATCACAGGCGAGCAGAAATTACTATTTCACCTCAGAGAAACAGTCTAAAAATTTACTGTCCAAACTTTACAGAAAATGTACAAAGCCACCTCACAGGACAGTTGATGAACACTTCATTTCTAGCAGCAGTTTTATTTCTTTGCAGATTTGAGCACAAGGCTGATCTCTAAAGCTTAGCCCTTCTAAAGGAATTTAGGACAGTTTCAGCCACCTAAGTAGGAATTAAAGAATAAACGTCTGCTAATTCATAAACATACATTGAGTGTAAAATCCAGGTAAGATCAGCTCATCTCTGCTGTTTCTTTCCTAAGCTTACTCTTAAATTTTTTATGTCTTGTTCTTTTTTAGTGTCTCCTCCAGCCAAAGGCTTTTCCATAGCCAGGACTGTTTGTACCTCCATGACTCTGTCTGATAAACATATTGTACTTATTTTTGTTTCAGCTCTCTCTATGATGATCTGTATCAATAGCTCAGCACTAAAACTGTTTCTAGCCATAAATGTGTAGGAGCCCCCATTATTTGTCAGGCCATATTGGCACTTCAATAGTTGACATTAAAAGGAAAAAAACCCACAAAGCCCAGACAATCTAAATTCAATTCATAGTCTGTCTTGGCAGGATCTTCAGAACCACATTGCCATAGTTTAGCAAGAATATAGCAGGAGTTACCAAATTAGCTAACATTCCTCAGCAAAAAAACAAAATAAAACCATTGATTCTAAATGGGTGAGGTGCTAAGAAGTGAAATAAAAGAGCCACCAGGGCTGGTTCAAAGATTATATACACATTTACCTTTTTTTTTGAGTTGCATTGTTTCAAAGTCCATTTCTCACATGATGCTCTAAATTGCGAGTTTAACAAAGTCACTGATTTTTTTATTGTATTTTGAAGTGATTTAATTACATCAAGAATGTGTTTTCATGACTCAGGACAGACATCTACAGGGTTCTATTCATGCAGAGCTTTCATTTGAAAGGCACCTAAAATGATCATCCAGTCCAGATGAATACATGATCATGAATTGCAATCTATAAACACCAACATCACCACAAATGCTGTTTTATTAATTAGTTGAGATGGCAACAGATGAATTAAAATAATGGATAAAACCTTCGGTACCAGAATGAATTCTTGGTCACTCCTGGAGATGCTAAGCCTGAGTTTGCATAACAAACCTGGGAGAGGAGTTTTCCTGTGAAAGGACATGATCTTGAGCATGGCCTGGAAAGTTTTTGGAACAAATTATATCCCCAATGTCTTTGATTAAATTTTAACCCTGTTTTCACTGATCTGTGCAAGTGCTGTTTCAGAGCAACATTAAAAGGCAGGAGCACACGGGCTGAACAACAGGAGCTCTCTACAAGCTTTCTATTTAAAAACTGACAGAAGCAGTGAAAATAATTGCCAGGTTCAGCAGAGAGGGGTCACAGCTTTGTCCTCACATTCCCACACAACTGCCTGGGACCAAGAGGAGGTGAAAGAGGAAATATATCAATAAACACTTGCAGATTTTAATCATTCCTTTCAGCTCTATCCAGAAAACGTGGCAATGTTCTGGAAAAAGTTTCCAGATGAAAAAGTAGACACTAATAAAATATTCTACCAGCAGAATTAAAATCTCTTAGGGCTGCTTTCAATGAAAAAATATAAGTAATTTAATACCTGGTCCTCAAATACAAAGTTTTAATGCATGTTTATCTAAATTTAAACTTACTAATTATACAGGGATTTGAAAGGCACCTTCAAGCTGTAGCTGGAAATCCCATTAAAACACAGTGCACAGCTATGCTTATATTTAAAGACCAAATATGCATCTAGCAGTTATCTGAATACTTTTGAATTCCAAATAAACTATTTTGTAAATGCTGGACATCTATGAAGAAAAATAAAACCTGCTGCATAATTTTGGCATAAATAATAGCTGTCCATGTTCTGTCATTTCATAGCAGAGGATTATTTTTTACACCCAGAGTAATCCTGGCAAATCTCATGTTTTGGTCACTGCTATCTGCAATTTGGTCACATTACAGAATGTTATTTACTGGGAATTCACAGAATAGCTTGGGTTGGAAGGGACTATTAATCCAACCCTCCGATGAACAGGGATGACTTCAACCAGACCAGGCTGCTGAGCTCTGTCAGATCAGCTGCCAAATTATATCAGCATGTCATTAAAACATTATCTTTACATTTTACTGCCTGTCTTAAGCTGATTTATGAAATCTGAATTAGGTTTGGGATCAAGGACTGGTATCTTGAACCCCATTTGCAGAACTGACCCTGAGATTTCACCATCACAAACCTCAAAATTCTATAGGAAAACTTTCAAGGATAATTTATTTTTTTTAAGCCTTACATATAAATTAGAGAGGAATCTGGAATGAAACATGTATTCTTCAGTGATGAGTTCTTCTCATCTTGGGGAAAAGGACTTCAGGAAGACTTTCTGGGGGATGTGTGAGGTGAGGAGATGCAGGGAGTGCACAGCACAGCTGGAGCAGAGGCGTGAGCTCCGAGCTCAGCATCCCAAACTCAGCTGAGGCAGCCACACCTCCCGTGTTAATGCAAAGCAGCACAATTCCCAAGTGATTTTTATGCCAAAGTGAGCTTTTCCAAGCAGGTTTGAGCAGAACCAAATGGAAACTCACGGCCTCAGCCAGAGCAGAAGCTGAGCTGGGAGTTGTGCACTTGTGCTCCCATGGATGGATTCCAAGGGTTTGCAATTGTCTTCCCCCCAGCTCTAAGCATCTGAGATATTTTTATTCCTGTAAACTACACCATTTTCCATCACCTTTTTTTTTTTTTTTAAATAAAATTTTCCCAAAAGCTGGCTATGATTGAATTCATGAGTGCCCCCCAGGCAAAGAAATCACTTTAGAGTTCCAGAGGTACTTATCAAAATTGTCAGTATCAAGGTTCTGTCCAAGGCATAACCTTTTTCTTGGGGAAAACAGCCTATCTGAATATTCAGCTGATTTTATTAAATCACTTCTTTGAGGCCGTGCTCAGATCCTTTGGGGTGTTTGATTTGCAGGAACGTTTGAGTGACGAACTTATTGCCATGCACATTTGGGCAAAGTTAATTTCAAAGCACTGAGAACCAGGATTTGCAAAGGGAAAAGAAAATCCACACACAAAAGTGTTTGTGCTGGAAGGGCTTTACTGCTGTGGGACTTATCTGATTGACCACCAAATCCCATCCTCCAGTAGTCAATACCTACCTTGCTACTCGGGAGATCTGCAATTCAAAATTATTTCAAAAGCTTGGTTATTCAAACCATTAATATATGTCACAAAAAAATTAAAATCTGCTCGTACAAACAACCAAAAAAAAAAAAAAAAAGAAACTTAAGGTTTTATAGTGAATATATGAACGACTTAGCTCCATCAAAATTCAGCTGTAATTTTAGTAGATCCAGCATTCATGGAGAATAATTTTTTTTAAGAATACTATTGAAGAGGGTTTTTTTCCTGTTTACTTTTTGCATGGGAGCAACATAAATCCAGGGCTAGTTCCAGTGCTGTTCTGCACACTCCACATCCTTCCTTTCCTTCCATATCAGCCCCCCTAAAACCAGATTAATTTTCCCCCTCCAGAAGAGGGAAAGAGCAGGTGATAGCTATTGAAAATACAGCCTGATTTGATTTATTGAGTGAATCATTTCTTCTCTGGGTCGTTACATTCCTCAGCAAGAAAATTCACATTCATAGACATTTGTCTCCATTTTCAAGCAGACATCCCAGTTGTGTTGCTCTTCCACTTTCAGAATAAAGGATGAATTAAAGCTTTAATCTATGCAATCATTTTCTAAGGGAAGCAGTGGTAGTTTTAGACAAAATCCACTTTCTAATGCTGTAATCACAGTTTGAAGACCCTCTCATAAAATCACACTGAGCTGAGGAAGAAATAGAGCCTCAAGACTTGTCCTTCCAGAACTTTACTATCATTTTCTGAGTTCCTAAATGACATTGGGAACAGCTCCTTGCTTATACCTTCACTTCTGAAATATATTTGGATTTTAGCAGCCGTGGATACTGTCAGAAAACGTGCAAAGTATAAAGAAATAAATTGAGTTCAAGAACTCAAATCAAGGTTTATTCAGGCTCCATGTTCTCACATGGAGATGCTTTTGTTTTACTCATCACTGCCTGATGTGTAGGAAAGGAAGAAAACAACACATTAAGTTCTGCTTCCTTGCTTTTCTGTGAGCAGTGGAAAAGATGAGCTTATTTTTACTTTATATAAAGGTAAATTAAATAGTCGTGGCAGAAATGAACTTGGGTTCGCTGTTTGGGATGGAATCATCACGCCAAATATTAAAGATGTGAACACTCATTGCTGTTTTAACACTAAAATCAAAGGCTGGGAGACTTCAGGAGAGAAGCAGGCTCCTCTCTCTTTAAAATCTGCATGGAACAGACCGGCAGGGAGACGCTGGAATTCGGCTTTTCCTGAGTCAGGGAGGCGTGTAAAAGAGAGAATGTGAAAGCAACCTGGACAGCTCGTTAGGAGAATGCCTCCAGCACTCCTGGGCTGCTCTGCCTCTGAAAAACCCTGCACTCAGGCACAGCAAGTGCCTCAGAAAGCAGCGTGTCAGAGGGATTATTGGCTAGGCAGGAACCTCGCCTGGGGAGAATTGTACCCTTTTTTTATCCTTTTTTACAATGTTATGTGCAGGGCTCATGGAAAAAAAACCAAAAAGCCCTCAGACCTGAAGAAAGGAGAGATGCTAACCTGCAAAAATGTGAAAGAAAATAAAAGGTGCTCTGGGAGCCGGCGCAAAGTACAGAAGGAGAGGAAGATTTCTTATTCAGATCCATGAACGTGGCTACATTTCACTTCCCTCACACAGAACCATCCCACTTCTGTCTGTACTCCTACTTAACACAAAACCATCCCACTTTTTCTGCACTCCCACTTAACAGGCAGGCATCCCCCTGGGAATGGTCCCTCCAGGAGCTTCTAAGGGGCAGTGTGGGTTTTGTGACCTTTACTCTTTCCTGCTTTGGGGTCTCACCTCACAATGATCAGGTCTTCAGTCAAGGACTGGAGGCTGCCAGGCAGACTTGGTTAACACCACTCCATCCAGCCAGGTCAGCTGGTGTCCCTAAGGAATATTCAATTTGCAAAGCCAAAGAGTGGCACATCAAATTCTTCTCCCAAGTTCAAATTTGATATCTGATTTTTGCACTTGAACACAGTTCATTAAGAGTCATCAAACTGTGAAAGTTTAAGGACAAGCAACGTTATATTTCAGAGCAAAAAACCCAAATGCATTTAGGAGAAGGAGCAACTTTTATTTTGATATTTTGCAGGTATCAAGTTTCTTATGGGTGAAATGTGACTTGCCCAGTCTCTGTTTGCCCACATGATGTCTGTGATAAATCCAGCTCCAGTTAAGGTCAAACCCTCAGTCATTCCAGCAGTAGATGATGAATGGGAGTTGGAGGAACACAGATAATTAGCTTTTCTTCCCTATTATTTTGTCCTTCCAATTTGCATCTTTTTCTTTCTTGACTCTCCCCCTCTTTCATCTCTTCCTGTTAGCTCTGCTGACACACAGGGAGAAGTTCCAGGACTGAAAATATTCACACTGGGGTCACCTCCTTCCCTTCCCACCATTATAATAATTTTTAATAGTTTTTTGAACGTTACTCACAATGTTTAAATGGTATTTCCTGTGAATATAAATTGATCATATTTGGTAAAAACAGGTGTTTGATCTGAAAATAAGGCTTTGATATTTCAAAATGCACCAAAAGGTAGAGGAATAGAAGCTGACTGAGATACATTTTCTCCTGTCATATACAAAATTCTCCCTCTTTTGGCTGATTCTTTATCTTTGCCATAAAGAGGAGCTGCCTTGAACCATTCACTTTGACCTCACAGGGTTATTAATTCATCGTTGTTGTGTGTGCAATTGCACAAATATAAATTGGAGGTTGAAGTTGCCTTTTAGCCAAGACTGCTCCAAAAAGTGGAGTTTAATGTCCCCTCTCCATTCTGGGAACCCATTTAGATACTGAAAGGGCTGAGAAAAGCAAGCAGCCAACAGGTAAAACAAAACTCATCCTCCTCACACACAGATATCTGAAAAAAAAAATAACAATAAATATTGCTTTAAGCTAAAAATGATATACAAAGACTTTGAGCCTTCAAGCTACAGATTTTCCTCCCAGCAACTGCAACCACCAATGAATTTGGATTTCTCGTGACCCTTCCAGGGAGCCCCTGGGGCAGGAAGCTGGAGGAGAGGAGAAAACGCTGCCTGATGAGAATCCCGGGGCAGGGGATGTCGTGCAGAGCTCCAGTTGATATTTATTGACTTATTGGTGTTTGGGAGCTTTGCAAAGATTAGGCCATACCTGGCCCCTGAGGCTCTGGCAGCAGCAATGGATGTTCTGCAGGGATTCCTGCCTTCAGCCTTGTCATCCTTTATCTTAGTAAACATCAAAATCGGAGCACAAAAGACAGAAAATGAGCTATTGATTTTCCAGTATTGTCTTAACCTGCAGCTTAATTGAAGGTCAGGATATGTATTGCTGCCAGAGCCAGACTTTTGCTGTTCATGGAGGGTGTCCCCAGAGGCAGAGCCTGGAGGTGTTGTGGGCAATCCACCCAAGGGGAATGTGAAACCCAACGCTTCCAAACATTCCCTGTGGAAAACTGAGCATGGAAAGGACAGAGTGCCAAGCAATGGCATTAGATGGGGAAAGCTGCACAGAAAGGAAGGGGAAAGGTTCAGAAAGAGAGGGAGAAAAAAGGAGCAGAAAGAGATGAATGCGAGTTTGTCATTATAAGATGACAAATAAATTGTCTCCTTAGAGAAAGCAGGTGACTTCGAAATCTCCCTCTGTGCTCTCTTTCTCATTGAGTGATGTAAAAGTGCAAATTCTCCTTTTCCTAACACTGTAAGATGGCAGGTTCTGTAAAGAAAAGTACTTGGTTTTATCAGAAGACATATGTAGAATGACAGTAAAACAGAAGTTGTCAGATAATAGATAGGAAAGAAAATCCACATCTTTCTCTTCCTTTCTGTTATTGCTTTGGCTTTGTTATCCTTCACCATCCTCCTGTCATGAAGCATCAGATTTTGACATTTTATATCTGTCATTCAAGGAGTTCAAGATTATTTCTCAAAAATAAAAAAAAAAGAAAAAGAAAACAAACAGTAATAGATACTTCTATTTTTAAGATATTCCAAGCCACTCATGAAGCTTGCACTTCTCTGTCATTATTCTCATTATTCTAAGGGTATTATCCTCTACCTTAAATGAATTAATTTTATCCTATATATGTCAATCAACAGCATCATCATATACTCATCCTGCTTCCCTTCTGGTGCCTGAAACCTGGAGAGAAGAGCAAAGGAAAAAGCTTTATGTTTATTTACCTTGATGCAGCAGTGAAGTGCCTCAGATGGTGACAGTCAGCCTAAAGTGTTCTGGTAAAATCAAACATCCCAATAAAGCCCTTTCATTTCAGTCTGGATGAGACTTTCAGGCCATTGTGGGAGGATTTTGTGATCAGCAGGACCCTGAACAAAACCAACCTTAAATCCCTCACATTTCCCTGACAGGGTGTGAGGCAGCAGAAGACACCTGGCCCTGCTGAAACTTTGAAACGTGGATTATTTGGTGATGGGTAAAGCAATTGCATTTATTTGTTATTTGCTACAGAACAAACACAGAACTGTTCATATTTGAGTACCCAGACCTTCTGTGTCAGGGTTTAGAAAGATCAGGTTTGCTTTTATTCATTTATTTTAACTTAATTGCAGTGACTGAGTAAACACCTCCAAAATCTCAGTGGTCTAGAAACGTTCTCTGGGGAAACTCAGTGCTCAGGCCCTGGAAGGACAAAAGGATATTAAAGTGCTAAATATCTCCAGACATCAGAGCTCCATGGCCACACAGGCACAAGACAGGAGGCAGATGTTTTATTCAGAAAGGAGGAATTTGTTTTTTGGATCCTGATTTGATTTTTCATTTGCCCTCTAACCAGCTTTGGACCTTGCCTGGCTCAGCTCTTTGAATAAAGCTGGAGTGGAGGGCACCCTCCATCTCTCAGAATGGGGTTATCATGGTGAGTTTGCCATTGCAAAGGTTCTGAATTCTTGCTTTACGATGGCTACCACAGAGTTTTGGATGCTTATTAAATCTGTTTCTTATTTAAAATAAATAAATATATAAATAATAAATAAATAAATAAATAGAGTGGCTATGGCATTCTGGCCTGGTTTCTTTATGCCTTCCCATCCCAGAGAAGAGAAATGCTTCTCTTCATTTTAGTTTACTTTGGAATGAGTGTATTACTTTTTCCTGAATGTTTGTCTCTTGTCTTAATTATTCCTGTAGCCATGAGAGGTGCAAGCCATATCCTGGGGCAAACCACAACCTCCTGATTTAGATAGAATTAACCAAAGCTACAGAAACAAAGAGAGCTGAGAACAAAACCCTTCCTAAACACCTCCACAGCCAAGGGAACATGAAGTCCTACAGGATGCTGTCAAATTGGAGCAATTCCCTTCGCAGCAGGAATTCAATACAAACATAAATAGGATACTTCATCTCGTGGCATTCTCCTGATGGAATATTCATTCTGCTGGGATTTCTTATGGCTTCTTTGGAAAGCACTTTTCTTTTTTACCCCTCTGGTCCAAACTGTGGGTTGTGGTTCCTGCAGCAGAAATTGGCAGCAGGAAGGTGTAGCTGCACATCTTTCAGCCTGCATTCCTGACACCCCAGCACCTGGAGGTTTTGGATTTAATACAGTGGGAATTGAACCACTGGGAGATTCTTTTTGGAGTTTTCTGTCACTTGTGGGATTGCCTGGATTTGCTATCCGGGCTCACAACCCTTCACACTCATTTATGACAGTAGGATTAACCCATGCTTTTTCTGAATTAACCCACAGCATGTGTTTTATCAATTACCACAATTCCCAGTATTTTTTTCTACTGCCCACCAAGCCCTTTTGCCTCCTTTTTGATCACAATATTCAAACCACAGACACAATGGCCACACCTCAAGTGACACGTCCTGCTTTTGAATTCGGGATAATTAGTTTTGATATTTTTAAGCTTCTCACTTTTGTTGACTGGTTCGGTTTTCCGTCTTCTCTGGTGTTGCTTAAAAATATCAAAACAGGTTTACCTTTCCAAGTAAAACACAGCTGAGGTGCAGAAAGCAAGCTGTTCTCCAGGAGGTGATTGTGACAAACAAATATACACATTCTACAGCAAGGCTCAAACTCAGAATTATAAAGTGACAGCCACACCAGAGTGCAGCGAGGAGCTACAGAAAATTATTTCATACAGAACCAAAAGCACTAAGTTGGATATTTTTTTTTTCCTCATGAAATGATTCTGCTCCAGCATTATAAAAATTGTGCTGAAATGCCATACCTTCACAGTGGGAGCCTGCTTTTTTTCCTTTTTAATTACTAGGAAGCTGGAAAAGACTTGACTTCCCAAGAGAAAAAAGACTTGAAACTCAGCCAGCCATCTCCAAGTGATCCTACAAAGACAGTACGAGCTGCATTTCTACACCATGATCAAAAGCCTAAAAGAAATGACTGGGAATGCTCTGAGTTTAGAAGTTCCTACTTCTTCTTTCAGATGCTGATACAAAAATCATAAATGCTCTATTTCGCCCCTAAATATCTCTGCAAAAAACAATGTAAAGTGTAACAATTTATATTTTATATCTATTTTTCTTTTTAGTTACTATTTTAAATTACATTTGCAATTTTTACTTTTACATCATTTTTTCGGTAAATATTTTCAGATTATACTCAGGATTTATTTATTCTGTGTCTCATCACCTCTCCCTGACTTTCCCTTTCCTGCCTCCCAGCTTCATACAACTTTGTATCCATCACAGATTCTGAAGTTCAGTCTTTTTTTCTCCAGTTTTGCGGAGTTTTTTCCTGCCCCATTGCCTTCAACATGGGCTTGGTTTTGCCTGGCTGCATTTATTAGGTGTGTTCTATAAACAAGTGAGCATAAACACCCAGGGATGCTGCATTTGAGAAAGAAATGTCAGCCTGACAAGTTTAAGGGGGAATTTCTCAAATATTTTTGGGTTTGGCCACACTTAAAGAGTCTGATCTCCTTTCCCAGCTGTAGCTATAGAGAATCAGACAGGAGAAATGGGGAAAAAAGTGAATGTGTGGAACCTCCTATTCTTATTTTAGAATAATTTTTAAAAGTAAATAAGTTGCATTATTTAAAAAAAAATGTTTCAAAGTAAAAACAAAAGTAAACCATTCAGTCTAGATGAGATAATGAAACATAAATATGTGCTTTGCACTGTTTTAAAAAGGGTAAGGTTTTCTTCAATAGTAAATGAATTACTGGAATAAAATAAATAGAATAAAAGTACAGAATAAAAGCAGCTCCTTGCTCCCAACTCTAACAGCACTTGGAGTAGCAGGAGAAAGAGGGATTTTATTTTTTCATTATTTATTTATACAGATTCATTCTTTCAAACATTGTTATAATAAATATCAAGAATGCTCCCATTAAGGGATATCCTTAACTCAGGCAGGTTTTGGTGCCCGTTCCCTGGGTTTAGGGGATAAAACTTGGTGTCAGTAGCTCTAAAGGGAAACAAATCTTTTTACTTCAAGGAAGGGTAGTTGAGCGACCAGACAAAAGATTTCGTTTTAGCTCATCTGTGCAAAGCCTTGGACTTTTCAGCATCTGGAGGAGTTTTGGAAGGACTTCACCAGGCACTCTCTGTAAAATCTTCTCTGCCTGTCCCTCTAAGCTCCCAAAATCTCCTTTGCACAAACAGAACCAAAGGTGCTCCAGTGTCAGTTCAGATTCTCTGCTTTAGCTCCTCCCAAGGGACCTCTGAATGTTCAACATCTTCTCCCTCTCCTGCTCCTTCCATTAAATTCTGTGCCATGAGAACATCTCCTTTTCCCCTTTATTTACCAGGGGCCCTTCACTGCTTCTAAACCGAGATTTCCAGAGAGATTCTGGAGTAAAAACCTCCTAAAGGCTCTGGAAACAAATGTAAAAACCGTTCCTGCTCTCAAAGCAAGAGTTGGTTGCATGAACAGATATTTTCCATCCAAAAACAATACAGAGTTTTGGATGAGCTTCCAAGAGCCCCACATAAAATTCCTTGGATTTCAGAAACATAACAATTTTGGGGACTCAATGCACTGAATGTGAAAAAAGAATTACATCTATTCAATATTCCATCCTCATATCTGGCTTATTTATCAGCTTTTCCTTCTTAAATTGTGTCCTTTCTGAAAGACCTTCTCACCTTGCTTCACTTGATTGGTGAAGCTGCCTTTTTACTTAACTAACAGTTGGAAGGACTTTTTTTTAGTTTGTTTTGTTTTGGAGGGTTATTACAGTTATGTTTTTCATTTTTATTAAAGTTTGAGCACTTTGAATGCATCTCCAGACAAAACTTACATAGAGACTCCTCACAAGTGAATATATTAAGTTAAAAACTCAAGTCATGTTGAAATTGCTCAGCGCTGTTCTGCGAATTATATTAATTTCTCCAATGTTCATTATTTAACTGCAAGTGGTTTCAGTCCTCCACACTCAGTCTTAAATAAAGAACTAAGATAAAACAATATTCTTTGAGGCAATGTAATAAGAGAAGGAGAGGTTTTTGTTCCTTCAGCCTGGGCTGGATTTTCTCATTTTGTAGGCCTTACAAAGTGATCACCATCAACACCCCCTTTCTGCCTGGGGGTTGATTTTTCATTAATAAAGCATAAAAAGTGTGACTTCCAACCTGTTGAAGCTTTCAGCTCTTCAGTCAGTTTGCTAGAGGTTTACTCAGTTCATTAAAAAAAAGAATAAATCTATTTTTGAGAAAGCCAAATCAGAACCACACTTAGGGGGATTTGTGTGGATAACTGCCCCACCCTGACCTTTCTACACCACGTGTATCCAAAATACTTGTACAGGACATGCTCAAGCCCACCTCTTTACACAAAATTCACTGCAGGAAATTTAATCACTAACCACAGAGATTTTCTGAGCTGGGATGGTTTCCATGCCAGCTCTGAGGAATTGGCAGCTTTGGGGAAAGCACTTGGGAGCACAGGAAAACAACGGAGCTCCAAAATTGATGGTTAGAGGTCAGCACCTGTCTGTGACCTGACATTCACACTGCACTGAAATGCCAATTTTCCCTGGCTCCTGCACAGTTTATCACAACCTTTCTGCAGGCTCAGGAAACTTCCTGGAATTCCTCTCTGAGCTCCTCAGAGCTACACCTGAACCCCCACCCAGGCACCAGGAGAGCTTCACCCACGTCACTGGCACTTGGCTGACATTCAGCTCTGAAAGAATGGGAATCCACTCACAATTTAGAGTTTATCTAAGGAATAGGGGGAAAAAAACCTGAAACTGATTAAAACTCCCACAATAAGCTAAACAAAAAAACCCCTGTGTAGTTCCAAGTCGGTGTTGAAGGTAATTGTCCAGCACACAACCTCGGATCTCTGTGACTGCAATTACAGATAAAAACTCGGTGTAAGAAGGGATTCGATGCAGATTTCTCAGGATATCTCCATTTGCAGTGCTGACCTACCTATAAAACGTGATACATTATGTTTACCACACCCGTTATTTAACACATTATAAAATGCTTTGAGAAGTGCAAATAGAATGCAGAAGATGAGGTCTCCCTGTTTTACAGTTATCAAATTCTGAAGCCAATTTTCCTTTTCTGACATGGGGGGAAGCTTTTTATTTAACCTTTGACTTTCACTGAGTGAAAACCACTAATGGAAAAAAAAATATATATATTTTCCCGGGTGCATTAATTGCAGTTTTCTGCAGCTATGAAACTTCCTGGCAGTTCTGGTGATTCAAAGCCCACGGAATCTATTGACACTCCTCGGGCTCTTGGCAGGCACGAGGCTCTCCTGAGCTCGTGCACAGCTCTAACAACTCTGTTTGAAGCACCAGCCCTCCCTAAAGTCTGATGGATCCTTGCCCAGGCTGCTCCCTTGGCTCATTCTCTGGAAGAGAGAGTGGAGCAGGAAAAGCACAGCTGTGTTGGTTTTTTTTTTTTTTTTTCTTGGACAATATAGCCCTGGTCCCAGAGTTTATTACATTTATCTGTACAGAGGCGAGGAAAAATATGGTATTTTGTGTTTTGCCTGGTTTGCGGTGGCAGAGAGGATTTTGGCAGCTCGTGCGTGACCCTGTCCTGCAGCTGTTCTGCCCTTTAACCTCTGGCACCCTTTGCTTGTCCTCTGACCCCTTCAAACCCCACCCTCACCTCCAACTTTCCCTTTTACAACCTCCCTTGAGGCTGCTCAGCATCTCAGAGTACCAAAATCACTGAGGAAAGGAATCCATTCTCCAGAAAGCAGCTGTTGTCTCCTCCTCCTGCTCCTCCCAGAGAGCTGGGAAACCAGAATAAATTCTGACACAGAAGAGCACTTGCAGTGCCTGCAGTTGCAAGCCTGCCCACTCTCCCACCCAGCACAGGAAAGGTCTCCAGGGGAAGATGGCTCTTCAGCTCCTTCTCAGGCCAGCTGTGAACATCTGGAGTGCTCTCCAAAGCACACAGGAGGCTGTGGCATCATTTGGAGTGCAAGGGAAATGCACAGCACACGGCTGGGTCCAAACCCAGCCCTCCCACAGGTGACCCACACAACTTTTGGGCTTTATTTTACATTTATTTTACATTTTCAGAGCTGAGGCCAGTTGAGGGATGGTTTGGGTTGGGAGGGACCTTGGAGCTCACCCAGCCCCAACCCCTGCCATGGACAGGGACACCTTCCCCTGGACCAGGCTGCTCAAAGACCCTCAGGCTGAGCAACTCCACGCTTACAGAGGATTATTTTGTTTCATTAAAAGCCTTCTGGAGAAAGACAAATCTTTTTTGGGCTCCCTTGGAAGCAAAGCCAGCAGAGTCCACACTGCTGCTGAAGCTTTCTGCTCTGCATGTTCAGAAATAATGCATTTGGAGTCAAAGAAAAAACCTCAAATGTGTTACTGAACATGCTGCTAAGGCTGGAAACTTCTGTCTGGATGAATTGCTTTCTTTTGGAAACTATGCCAAATTGTTTTCTTTCAATAGTGGTTTATTTTAAAGGAGGTCCTGTTCTGTTCATTGAGAGGAAACTCTTTTGGTAACAGCCTGTCTCGTGCAGTTAATTGCTGCTTGTCTCCTTGGTTATCATCATTTGCATAATTGTGATTCTTTTCAATAAAAAGGGATTATATAATCTTGGAGAAGCAAACATCATAAAATTTAAATTTACATGAAATTAAAGGAATAAGTGTTCCATGGTAACAGTGCTATTAACTTGCACCAAAGAATAAAGTCTTTAATATTATAAAGTCAATGTATTTACAGAAAATCACTTGAGTTATGCTGCCTCTCAAATGTCATGCAAAATTAAAACATCAGACCACACTTTGAAGCAACATTACTGAAATAAATATTAATGCCAACTTTAAATGTTTGTAATAAGGACACAAGGTGCTCCCGAGGCCAGTTCTGTCTTTCTGAAATGGAAAATTTGTAAGCCTTGTAAGTGAAAAATAAGCAGTTGGATCGAAATTTTATAAATGAGCGTGAATTTTGAAGTATAAAGTCAAAGTTTTTCATGCTTTCCACCAGACACATTTCCTACCCCATTGTTGCATAAAAGAACTGCAACAAGTGCCAGTGAGGCTCTGAGGTTACAGCAGAGTTTTTCCTGCCAGGGGAACCAGACCATTTATTCCTTCCTTTTTTATGTATGGATTAATTAATTGTGTTTGTTCTCATTGCCACTAAAGCTGGAATTTGCCCAGAGCCTGTGGCGGGCTAATCTAATTAAGAAAGTGCTTTGTAAGCTGAAGAACAAAACCAAATATGTTCAAAGGTCTGACACTGACGAGTCACCAGCTTGGATTCCCCAACATTGTCAGTGTATTATCAGTTCTTTCACAGTTCACTGTAGCACTTTTAATACTCTAAAAATTTAATTAGGTCGAACCCTGGTTTAAAAACAGAAAAACAGCTGCTTACACCTTCTTTTCCACCTTGCACCATCCAACTTCTCACAAAGTTTCTGCTTTCTGGAGAGTCAGATATGGTTTATTTCCACTGAATGCCAAAGACAGCCTGGACTGTCATTCATATCTGCAAGCTCCAATCAGTCAGTGAGGGAACAGCGCTGTGCAATGTGACAGCACCCAGCACAACCTGGAAAAAATAAACTGTCACTTGTTGAAGCAAGATGATGGAGACACAAGACATAATAGATATATAAAAAATAAAAAATAAAAAAAATCCAAACACTTTGAAAATGAAGTGCCTGCAAGTTCTTTGAAGGTCACAAAACTCACTGCTCCAGCTTCATACGGTGCTTTTCCCTTAACCTGTTTGTAGTTTTAAAGGCTGACAGAAAAATCAGCAATGCCATTGTGGTCTGAGGGTGAATTGATTGCAGCCTGTGGCCTCAGCACACACAGCTCTTCAGCCTGGCACAGTGAGAACTCCCCAGAAAAATCTACTGCCAAATATCAAGGAGCCCTTGTCTTCTGGAAGGTTTTCTGAGCTGAAGAATTTTCTGATAGAATGGCAGAGCCTGTGGGGCCCACCCTCAGTGCTGTATTTTAGTTGGATCCCCAAATGCCAAATCCTTTTAACCCAGCAGATGAGAACATCCCTGCCTGGCCCTCTCTGCTGGGAGGGTTTGGGAATCCATGGATTGATGCTCACAGTGAAGCAATTTCATCACAATTCAGTGTGCACACTGGAAAAGATCTCCAGAACAATAAAAAGAAGTGTATTTATTTTAGGCATGGATCTTGGCTGACATAGCTGGCTGGGAACACAGACAATGCACAAAATCAGCCCTCGTGTGCTTTGTGTTTGCCTCTCTCTTTGCAGCCAAATATGCTAAATGTTCATGCACAAAAATAAGCACTGAGGGAAAAAGCAGCAGCTAAATACTGGGTGGAGAGATACTTTAATCACTCATTCAGGACAAAAAAGAAATTCTAGTTCCACAATAAAAAGCACTGGAAGACTTCTTGAGCAATGCAACACCTTTGCAAAGTGCAGTGACACAAACACAAATGTGCAGTAATTCCATGAATCCTCAGTTAAGTACAACATATGGAATATAAACACAATAAAATAATTTCTGACACACAAAGTCATATTTGACAAAGCAAAAGAAGGACAAGGAAATAACAGGTGTTCATACCTAGAGATAAGAAAATATTTACAAGTTTTACCTGCCATAAGATGTAAATTACATATACCCTGTGGCTTTAGAAATAAAATGTGGGGGACAATTTGTGGTTAAATTAAAAATAGTTTAATTGTTAAAAGCCTTGGGATGTTGTAAATGCTGACATCAGTGAAATGGGTTTTTCTCTTGGGTTGGGATTTGCTGTGCATTGCTCAGCCCCATCCCCCTGCAGGGCCTGCCTCAGGCTGGGAGCTGCAGCCACAGAAAACCACATAAAAACCTGTGATCTTCTAAAGTTTTGTGTCAAAGTCCTTGTGCAAAACAGCTTCAGTGACTGGTTCTGCTCTGGAGTGCAAAAATGCCCTACAGAATGGTATAAAATAATGTTATAGAGGGGGATCACAGAATCCTGGAGCACTTTGGCTTGGAAGGACCTTAAAGATCATCTCCTTTCAAGCAGGGACACCTCCCACTGCCCCAGGCTGCTCCAAGCCCTGTCCAACCTGGCCCTGGGCACTCCAGGGATCCGGGGGCAGCCACAGCTTCTCCAGGGAATCCATTCCAGGGCCTCCCCACCTTCACAGGGAAGGATTTATCCTCAATATCCAATCTAAATCTACCCTCCTTCAGCTCAGAGCCACTGCCCCCTGTCCTTGTCACTCCAGGCTCTCACCCAAAGCCCCTCTCCAGCTCTCTGAAGCCCCTTTAGGTACTGAAATGGGGTCTAAGGAAGTTTTAACCTTAAAAGAACCATCTTGCTTCTGCTTCAAATAATTGTTTAGTGCACATTCAGCCCAATGTGGCCTCTGTGACCAATTATAACTGGTATTCCAAATTAGAGTTAAAATGTGTGTCCCCATGTGTTTCACTGGGTGGTTTTATGCAAAACACACCAGATCAGCTCTCCTCCAACCATTTTTTCCCTGGAAGAAGAGCTGTTTCATCAGTATCCAAAATGAGCTATGAGTGGGGAAACTGTAAAAGTTCTATTATGGCCCCCTGAAGAACACACAGGCACTGGATTGTGTTTCTTCCTAAAAAAACCCAAAAACCAACCAAAAAAACCCCAAAACAAATCAAACCCAAAACCCAAGTCAAAGAAATGAACAAAACTAATACAAAAAAAACCCGAAACCAACCACCAAAAAACACCCCAAAACCTTGAACACCAGAATGAGGGTAATTTTTCTGGAATTACAACCATCCCTGGCCTATCACTACTCTTTAGCCCAGATTCCCAAGCTTATGCAAAATATGAGCTGTGCATTACACCCGATGTGTGATTTGAAGTCTGGA
Organism: Petroica traversi; assembly: GCA_025920805.1. Lineage (NCBI taxonomy): Eukaryota > Metazoa > Chordata > Aves > Passeriformes > Petroicidae > Petroica > Petroica traversi. The sequence continues at coordinate 1,930,921 of JAHLSL010000024.1, read as the reverse complement.
TTAAATAGCTATTAGGAGATAAGGATCAATGTAGAGCAAGCCCATTACTGCACTCAGGCAGAGCTCTGCACCTCCACAACTCCAGGCAGTGAAATGTAAGTTATTGCTGCCACCAGCAGGATGTTCCCCAGCAGGTTTGAGCTCAGTGGATCTCCAGTTCTGCCTTTCTGTGCAAACACCTGTGTGCTTGTAAGGCTGGGGTGATGTGAAACTCACAACCAGCACAGGAAAAGCTGCAAAGGAATTAATTCTGTGTTTTCTGTTAAAGTGCATTCTGTTCCCTCCTTGCAAAAGCAGCCTGCAGAGAGCAGGAGCATTGTCGTGGGCTCAGTTCAATTACTGCAAAAATAGATCCAGACACAATCCCCACCCAAACAAGCCCGAGGAAGTGAAGACAGGCTGCAAAAGGGATGAAGGGTTCAATCTGCTGAGTGCCATGGGGAGCAGCAATGGCACAATCTGAATTTCCACAGGAGCAGCAGACAAAGTAACTGTGATACAACCACGCCAGCTGAAGAGAAAGCAATATTTGGGCTGAAAAACTCTGCTGGTGTGGACAAGTTTGTCCTTTTCATGTTCTCCTCTTTGATCTGGCCTTGTTGAGCACACTAAAAATGAGAGGGGAGTCGAGGAATTAAAGAGAAGGGACAGTGACATTCATGTGGTAGACAGAGAGTGACACTGGCCAAGCTTTGGAGGAGATGGTGCCAAGCAAAGCTGAAAAATAGCTAAAAAAAAAAAGAAAATTAAAAAATATCCTTACAGCTGCTATGACATACTGATAAGTATCAGGCAGATGATAGCAAAATTATTGTCTGTAACAACAAAGCTTTGACAAGACCAGCAGATTTATAAACAAATCAATTCTAATCTGCTGAAAGGTCATCTCTCCATTAAGACTGAATAGGAATGAGATTAAATTACATGCTTGGCTACAGATCTCTACAACAGGGCACCAAACAGGGGGAAGGTTGCACAAAAATAATGCAGAGTGATACTGCAGGCTTTGCTCACAAACACCCTCGTGGGACTGGCTCACTGTGGTCTGTGAGGCCGAGTTCAAGGTGTGTCTTTAATGCTCAAAATGGAAAATCTGACTAAAGGAATGCTGCAGGGATGGCTAACTCTGCTCTCCCATGAGAAATATTTATTCCCAATAAATTCAATCCAGCTGCTGAAACCTTCACGGGCAAGGTTCAGCTGTAGTGGGTCACTCTCTGCTGCTTTTCTTCCCTCAAAAATTTTACCTGATAATACCATAAATTTCTGGTTTTAAAAAGGAGATTGATAACAAAATCTGAGCTAAGAACAGAGGCAAGGGATGCTCATAATCAGCTGTACTGGAGAGGGGAGAAAAGTGGCAGGGAAGGGACAGAACTCTGCCTTTGCCATCAGCACTGCCAAGAAAGGTTTTGCCCCACCCAAAAGGATAAATTATTGACAGGATTTGTTGGGATTTTTATATATTTTTTTTCTAATGTCTCCTTTAAACCTGTCATGATATACTTTAGCTTAATTAGCTTATAGTGGCACCTATTGGTAGAAAATATATTTTGCATCACCATTATCAGTTACTGCTTGTCCTTTAATGAACTACAGAAAAGCTGTTTATGGTAATTATTAGTTTACACCCTTCCCTCTTCATTAAGAGTATGATTTTTATTGTTTTAATTGTGTGATGGGACAGAAATCAATGACAAAACCAGACTTTAAATAGGAGCATAGTATGACTGAATTTAGCAAGGCAACCACCACCTACAGCAACTGTAGAGGAGATGATTGATACTTACCCTCTGAATGGTACTTTTCCAGAATAGTAATGCTAGAAAAAACCCTAAAACCAAATTAATAATTAATAAATAAAATAATATTTATGAACACTCTTCCTGGATGCGTCCCATGAGGAAATTATTTTCCAGTTTTCTTTATTCTCCCATTTGATTATTGATCTAATTAGTTATTCAGAAGGCTGAAAAGTCAGTCCTTCAATAGCAATTTATTTAGTAGATCATATCAGGAAACTAAAATAATTTCAAGGATATCTACAGCTGTTCTCTGAATGCAAACTTCTCTGTGCTGGAAGGACACCACCTCAAGTCTGAGTCCTGATTTGGGGACATTTTTTCCCCCTTAGGGCCTCAACAACATTTGAGATTATTAAAAATTATAGAAATTTTGAATCCTATTGCTTTTTAGTTCTGCAATAGCTGTTTCCTGCCATTCCCAGAGACATTTTTTTAATCTCGTAAAATCCCAAATTTTGGCTGCCAAAAAAGTCACTATTCAATAATTCAGGTGTGGAAGTACAGGTTTCTTATGCCACTTTACAATTTCATCTGCAGCCTCTGGCTGCTGCTGGTGTCCCATCCATCTCATACCTGCCAGCCCCACAAAGCTGCCTTTAATACAAAAAAAATGCCTTTAGATTTCAATATTTAGCAACTAAATTCTATCCTTGATACCCAGAAGAGATTCTCACAGTTACTTCTGCTGTCATTCCTATGAATTTTTAATATGAATAAAGAAATTGATGCACCCCTTGAAGTTTCATGGGATGCATTCTGTCACTGCTGTTATTTCTCCTTTCCTCTTGTCCATTCTACCACTGGATCCTTCAGTCAACCCAATGAATCGAATCAAAAGGTTTTCCTGAACAGTACAGCAATTATTGTGTTTGCATAATGAATTCACATGTTTCACATGTTGGTTGTATCCATTGCACAGGAGCTGGAATAGAGATACCCAGCAAAGCCACTAAAAAAAAGAAAAAAAAAAGCTTGAAATGCATGAAGTATTTTTATTGAGCAGCCCTGGCCAGTTGCAGCAATAAAATGAAGTGCAGGGAAGGAACACAGAGATTGTGGCCACATCTTCTTTCACTTAGAGCTCAGTGAGGATGCCCTGAGCTCACATCTTTATGGTACTGCGGTTGTGATTTCATTTCACATCATAAGCTGCTATCAACACAGCCTTGTCATTGCAATTTGTCACACGCAGGAGCAGGAGTTCTCCTTGTCTCGCTGAAATTTTTATCTCCCCAGTCACAATCACAGGCTGCTGGTTCAAAGCAAGGCTCTCAGACATCATGAGAAGATGAAATCACAAAAGATAACATTAATAGGCAATGCCACCACCACAGAGTCAAATGCTGTGGCTCTTCTGGAGCTGATGAAATGAGAGCCAATAGGGCACAGCAGCCATGGGCGTGTGTGGGAGTGGGGAGTGAGAGCCACTTACAGCTCCTGAAATTTCCATGAAACTCTTCCAATGCTGTTTGGGCAAAATAGGAAATTTGTCTTTTTGGAGTCTTTTTGGAATCTTTTTGGTAATATTTTTAATATCTCCCATTTTTCTCCATTTTTTCCCCACAGAAGAAATCTCAGGGAAGAAAGCTTTTTTTTAAAGTCTCAGGTCTTGAGTTTCACTTTCTTTATTCCACACGTTTCAGACTTGCTCTGATCATCCTCTGTTGTACTGTGGACTGCAAAAGACACCAGCCTTCAGCCAAAGACTTTAAATCAAAGGAGTTGTGGTTCAATGACAGCGTTCACCCTAAACCAGAACCCAAGGATTCCCAAGGACAAAGACCATCTGTATTTGGGGCTGTGAAATCCCTGCTGTGCTGTGGTTGCTGAGAACACACCTGATTATCCATTATCTGTTGTTACTTTAATAACTGCTACATGAGGTTGCTTCTGCACTTGGATCTCAGACCCAGCTGATCTGTTTATTGAATCTTACTGATCAAAAATCATCAATCCCATCCATGTCTCAATTATTTGTTCCCAACTTTTTTTTTTTTGTTTCAAGTTAAAAGTTGTGCAACTTCAAAAGTGTAAATTCTAAAGGACTGAACATTTAGAAATTCTTTGGTATCTCCTTCTCATTAGTCCCACTTATTATTCTGGAGTTGACTAAAACTTTTTTGCACAAAGCATTTTAAAACAGTGAGCACCCTAAACCAAGTTAAACTAAAATCCTCCCTTGGGTCACCATGTCACACACACCAGGGCATGGAGTTAAAGACAGAAGACAAGGAGCTACTAATTTCTGTCACATGAATGAATCAGGAAACAATCACAAACAGCTTTGTTTTTGTTAATGTTCTACCAACAAAATATTTGTTCCGATTTCTTTATTAAAAACCTGTCAAGAGTTATTTTCATTTCAGCAGCTTGATCTTCAAACAGTAAATTATGATTATAAATAGAAATCATCCAGTTTGGTTCTCACTGGTTCTGTCTCTTTTTTTACTTTCACTGTAGATTGAAAAAAAAAAATTCTAAACATATTGGGAAAAACCCAACAGCCTAAAATATTCATCTTTTTGCATTACTGGGGCTCTGTTCAAAATAGCAGGAAAGGCAGCCCTCAGTTTGCTGCTGGAGCCAACTGGGTTCAGTCTGTGATCTCAGACTCAGTTTGGGATGTCAGGAAAAGCAGAATTCCCTACCCCAAACAAATGCCTTGTGACCTCATGTATCCACTGCCAACCACCAGCACCTGGAGCAGAACTCCACAATCATAAAGTGCTTCCATTTTTTCTTATGAGTGACAGTTCAAAGGATCCACAAAAAAAAAACAACAACAAACAAACAAACAAACAAAAAAACCAAACAAGCAGAACAACAACCAAAAAAAAACCCCCAAAACAAAAAACACCAAAAAACAACAACAAAAAAAAACCCACCCAAAACAACGCGAACCATTTCACAACACAGGCACTTGATTTGTCACAATCTGAAACTTCCTATTAAAATATTCTTCACAAAGGCATCAAATTAGCACCAGAGTTCCTGAAGGTTTGGAACCTTTTTTTTTTTTACTTCCATGACATTTTGTGTGTTATGTAGCTGGATTTATTCAAGATTTTGCTTTCTTTATCACTGTTTGCACTGCAAAAACCAGATGCTTATCCAAGGATGTACAACCTTTAACTTCACTTAGAAAAAAGTATTTGTGTGACTCAAGAAAAACTTTATGGGGCCTGATATTGGAGTTTGCTTTCTCTGCAGACAGATGGCATTTCTGAATAAAGAACCACAGCTTGGTCAAACCCAGCGGTTGTCAAACACATTTTCCATTGTTGAGTGTGAGGATAGAAACTCTTCCTTATTAAAAATGATTCTAGAAATAGGCCAGGTGTGGATAACTCCATATTTAGCAGATATTTAAAATACTGTTGTGTTTTTAAAAGGCAGTGACAGAGGTGTAAAATTAACATTAACCACTACATTACTTCTCTGTCTTTCTGACAAAATTCCAGGTACCTTTAGAAGTGGGAACCAAGCAGATTTTTCTAACAAGTCTCTATTGCCACAAAATTTTGGGTGAGGAATGGGTATTTCCTCACCACAAACGAGGTTTCCTGGCATGTAGAGATATTGTTTAATAAGGGGAACTGTTTGGGAATTTGGGGTCACAACGATGAACAGTGCAAGGCTGGGCTCCCAGCTACCAGAAGTTTGGTTATGGTGAATCTCCAAAAAGTTGAGGGGGGAGGTACAAGCAGCAAGTTTTCATGTTTGGTGAAGCAAAAACAGTTCAGAGGTCTTTTACAAACAAATATTTTCTTTGGTGGCAAAATGAGACATTCTTGAGAGATTTCCCCCTAATGCACTGCAGGTCCCCTCTGTCTCCACCAGAAAACATAAAAGTTCTGATAAAAAATAATTAAATAGTAAGAAAAATACAAATATAGTGTTCAGCTCCTACTGAAAAAAGTCAAGCAGAGGTTCTGACAGAAGATCTAATCTTGAGTAAAAGATTCTTATTCCAGGCTTCCTTTAGCCCACAGATTCTGGAGCAGAGAAGCCCCTGATAAGACAGTGTGGAAAGACAGAAAGAGATGCATATTTATGTGTGAAAAGTATTGTAAGGGGATGCAGCTGTTGTAGATAAAAGCTCAACAAAGGAGGACTTGAGTACATATTTTCACACCTTGCTGATATTTACACAGATATAAAGTTTCAACAAAAATGTTTCCCTTCAATAATCAAGTAACAAGCATGCTTTAAGTTTTTCTTGGCTATTTAAGGGTGATGATGGAGGGAAAATCTAACTTGAATTAACAGAGATGTAGAAATAGTCTTCAGAGGTTCTTCAAGTGAAAATTTCTGTATTGGTGCAACTTCACAAAAAGCTGGGCTCACGCAATGTTGGACATTTCATAAAAGCTTTCAATTGGGAATGAAATTATTTTTGATGAATGCATTCAGTTGGCACTCAATGACTTGGCAAAGCAAACAGGAGATGAAAGGCTGAAGCAAAAGCTGGGTTCAGAATTCACAGGATGATCATAACCAGAAATGGCTGCAGTGATTCACAGAGATATATAAACAACTCAAAGTTAACAGACTCTCAATCTACTGACTTATTAGATAAGATATAAATTTAACAAATGCACTTCTATTTCTGTTGATAAACACAAGATGACTCTTTGAAATGAGGATTTGCACTAAAAATACATTTAAATAAAAGTCCAAAATATAATCACCAAACCCACGCTTAACCTGAAATGTCTAAATCAAAACCGGATATTTTCAATATTGTATTTTTTTTTTCCTGGAAATTTCACTGAATCTCTAAATGCAGATGGGCTACACAGACTGTTTCTGCTTTTACCTGAATGAAAATATTGACTTCTTGGTTTTATAAACAAACATATTTTGTTCTCTCTCTGTAGTCTCTTTTTTGACCTCATGAAATTGATAAACTGACAATGAAAGAGGAAGTGGCAAGAAGCAAAATGTGCAACTTGCACAGAAAATGTAGCAGAACTCCCAGATGACCCAGACTCCCCAAAGGCTGAATGAGGAAGGTGCCACCACCTGACTCCACAAATGGGCACGGGGCAGCCGTGGCAGATCCACATTTTATAAAAACCACTCAGGGAGAGAACACATTGAGAAGCATCAAAAAATCTCTGTATTTCAAGCACAAGCACAGTTAATCTGTGAGTGACCACTGTGGTAGAGTCACACAGTGAATAAACAGAGGAGGTCACACTCTGAGCCACTCCAGGAGCCCCAGCTCCCAGCAGGACTCCTTTGGTAGAGGGCGATTATCACTGGCAAAGTGAGGTGGGAAGAAAATATGGGCTCAGGAAGAGTTAATGTGTGGAACAGAAGTTTGTTGGAGCAGGGAGGAGTATGAGGAACCCGTTAACAATGCCAGGCCTTCCAGAAGTGCCAGTGACATTTCCCTCAAGCACCAGGACAGGCAGCAGAACAGTGAAGGGGCAGAGGCTGGAAGCACCCATGCCTGAAGGAAGAGGTTTCCAGTGAACTGCTCAGACAGGTTCCCAGCAGCATTTCTGTGCTGCCATGGACCAGATTCGTGGAACCACCATCATTAGGGATGGAAAAGAGCTTTAAAGTCATCTGGTTCAACCAGCAACCCAGTGCCACCACCGTGATCTCAACTAAACCATGTCCATTGTTCTTGGAGACTTCCAAGGATGGTGGCCCCACACCTTCCCTGGGCAGCCTGATCCAATGCTTTACAACCTTTTCTGGGAATTTTTTTCCTAATGTCCAATCTAAACCTCCCTTGATGTAACTTGAGGCCATTTCCTTCCATCCAGTCAGTTCTTATGTGGGAAAACAGACCAAACCCCACCTGAACACACCAAAATTCAGGGAGTTGTGCAGAGCCAGAAGGTCCCTCCTGAGCCGCCTTTACTCCAGGCTGAGCCCCTTTCCCAGCTCCCTCAGCTCCTCCTGGGGCCCCAGAGCCTTCCCCAGCTCTGTTCCCTTCTCTGGACCTGTTCCAGCCCCTCAATGTCCCTTTCGTCATGATGGGCCCAAAACTCAAAAATAAACTTAATGCTGCCACTCATTCTACCCACAAACAAAATATTACCATTCTACCCACAATTATATTACCATATATATTCTGGGAATGGGACATTAAAAATTTTCAGTATATTAATGAATTTGCTGAAAAATTAAACATTGGTAACTGCTTGTATTTTATTGAGAATATTCTTATCCTTTCCTGCTTTACAGGAAATGGACTCAGCTTTTTAATGCTTTTTCTGGAACCCTGAGAGAGAATGTCTAAAAGTAAATCAGTTAAAAATGGAATTAAATTTTTTCTTCCCAATTTATCTACTTATTAATTGCCTGCTATTAAAGATATTACAGTTTGAAAGTCTTCCCTTGTCCTAAAAATTATGGCAGTAAAATAGTTTGCAGTCAATTTCAGAAACAACTCAAATTTTTGCTTTCAAATGTGATAAAACCCACGTTCATTCAAAAAGTCTTTCAACAGATCTCCCACATCATCCTGGCAGACAGATAAACCCTAAAAAATGTCAGGGCAATAGGTTACCTCAATATGCTCTCAAAATGCAGAATATTAATGTTAACGAGCTAATGTTAAATGTAAAATACTGAGCAAAATCTTGAGTCCCTTACAGCCTCTCACTGGTAAAAATAACCAGCAAAATTAGAGCTTATGTCTTAATTAAATAAACTAAAATGAGCAAAGGTTGTGATTTTATGGTCTTAAAGTCTTTAAAAAATTGCTACCACAGTTAGAGGATACAAGTACTTTTCAAGCAACTGGAAATAATCCATGACAAGTAAACTGATATATTTTACATTATGGTATCCTTATTTTGATTTGACTTTCACTTAGTTGAAAATTTCATATAGACAGACTTCAAGTTTGGACAAACAGAACTCTGGAGCACAGAATATTCCTTTTAATACAGCACTCTTATAAATAATATAATTTCACATCTTTTCCAGGAAAAATTGAGTGAGGCAAAGAGAATCCTTGCTCACTCCAGGAGAGGAGAGGTCACACTCTGGCCTCAGGACTTTCAGCTGCCTGTTTGCAACATGTGCTGGGAATGTCCTTTTCCAGCTACTGGAAATCATAAAATGTCTTTTATTCCTGGAAGTTAATTCCAATCCCATTCACCCTCAAAAACTCAAGCACAATTAAATAGATAAAGCACAGTATTCAGGAGATGTCTCTGCTGATGAAATGAGCTTTGGCAATCAGGAGTCAAGCTAAGAGGAGAAAAGCTTGCAGTTAAGAAAGCAAAATGTGCTATGGCAATAATCCTGTTATTTTATTATACCTCTGACAACAAGGAATATCCTCCATCTGGGTGGGTGGATGGCTGAGATGGCCTTAAGTACTTGATAAATGCATTTTTCAATCCATAACAATAATCGTGTGTCATTTGGATTTTCTGTAATTTAATAAAATGCAGGAAACTTCCTAAGAAATATGTTGGTTAAGCAATAGTACTTTTATATAAATTTAGTTTATAAAGGTCATTAGTTGGAAAGCCAAAGTATCTGAACTGACCAAAGGGGCTGTGTGGGAAAATACTTCATTTCTTTATGAGTCTCTCTGGATGTTTCTCTTTGCAGTAATAATAGGAGAGCAAGAAAATGTCAATTGTTTGCAGGATGCGTCATCAGAAGTGGACCTGGCATCTCAGAAATATTGAAAAATTATGTTCTCTCTAGTACAGCCTAAAAACAGAAACAAAACAGAGAAAAGCAAGCTGAAGAGCAGATGGCACTGAATAAGATTGCAGCAGAAAACCAAAATAAACCAAAATAAAATGGCATTTTAAAAACAAACCAGAATACTTGTGGGCTAGGTATGCTTCCATAATGACACCGTCATTCCTTTGGTAAGAGAGTTCCTGGCACATAAAAAGGCTCACAGAGACATCTTCAAGATAAGTCAACTAAAAGTCAACTTCTGCACCAGAAATAGAGAGCTCCCTGCTCCAGCCACATTTAATTAGCTTGCCTAATGAGGTCTTTTAGCATAACTGCTGAACTATTCACCTGCTGTACTTTTCAGGGAAAATATCAAGTATATAATTTCCACTTTGTTGGGAAAAAAAAATTATTCTTTCTCTGTGAAATGGAAAACCACCTGATATTCTGAGTCAAGACTGGGCCTTTATGAAAGGTACTTTGGGGTTGGTCTCCTCTCAACCAAGTTTAACCTTTTGGGATTTTTTTACTGAGAGTTAAAATACATGTAGCAAATGAGCCCATATTTCCTGTAATTAAAATTTCATGGAGCGTGAGGGCTGGAGTAGCCAGTTGACAATGAGGATGCAGTGGGACACAAGAAATGGAACACACAAGATTTCCCATGGCCAGGGACACATTTTAATCAAATGTTAAATGTCTTTTGATTAGAGACCTCTGAATTGATTAAAAAAGTTAAAAATACAGGCAGTACCATCCTCAGACAGGAGCTGACCCTACAGCAGAGCCCTGTGGTGGACAATACATGGAATTTTCCCACCAGCTGGAATCCAGGGCCGTAGCTGGGGTAAATGAAGCACACAGAATTAGGTGGGCAGGACAAAGAGAGAGGTGGGGAGGAGATAATCAAGACTGAATAGCAGCTAAAAGCAAAATTATTGATCCATTTTTCAGTTTTCTTATAGAGTCCCTTAAAAGCATGGTTTTTATATGACTGTATCTGCTGAATTAAGAGTAGCATGAAAATGGTGACATGAATCTGTAGAACTTCATAGAACCATTAGTCAAACTCTGATTAGAGAGCTTAAATCAACTGAATATGATCTTTCCCTGTATGTGAAATACTGCTCATGCAAACATTCATGTTTACTATCTGATTGACTAAACAGAAGTTAATCAATGTAAGAAAAAATACCCGGTTTGGGTGTTTTTTTCTTCAAATTAATAAGTTTCTCCTGAATTTGGTGTGCAATTCCTTGATTTGCATTGCTGCCAGTTTTTTATCGTTAAGCAGTGCAGGTATTTTTTAATTTCTCCATCACTTTGTTAATTTTAAGATTTAATCATCCTTCCCATCACTTAGGACCCTTGATTGGCCCATGAATTTAATCGGGATGTTTATTAAGCATGTCTGTGCAGAACAAGGGCTCTCATTAAGGGCAGCTGGCCAAGCCTTTCCACTGGCAGCTGGTGCCCACCAGAGGTTCTGATCCAACACCCATTACAGAAAGGTGACACGAACCAACTTGTCCCAACCTCAATCCAGTTGTTTATTGCTCAGTTTTTCTGTATTTCTCTGTGGATGGCAGCACAGAAACACCTCAGCAGTGCAGGAGGGTGACCTAGTTTGGAAGCTGGAAGTCTCTAGCTGACCCCAGAACACCCTTAGCCAACTTCTTTTGGGCCACGTTGCTTCCAAAATTGATCTTGAAAGCATTGTCCAGGGCCTGTTGTCCCATGGAAGCTTCCTTTCCACAAAAGGACAAATGGCCAATTGAAAACAACCACATTATGCTCATTTCATTCTGCTGGCTTCCAAACAGCTCCTCGGTGGGTAAAGGATTCAATGAGGTATTGAAGTGCTCAACATCTCCAGCTCACCAAGGACAAGTCTGAATTCTATTATTCTTTGTACACAACCGTTTTTTGAGACTTGAAGGGCAGGAGGGTCAAAGAGCAGGAGGAAAGGTCAAGCCAGATAAGTAAAAAGTCCATATTTCATAGAATTACTGTTTTACTTATCACTTTCCTTGAGATTTGACAGGGACGCTTGTGATTAGGTTATCACCTTCAAATAGATTTATGGGCTCGGGGGAATTTCTATTCAACTTACCCTTGGGGTGTCTTGATATTCTGTCTCTGCCTTGGCATTTGTGGTTCTTAAAGGTCTCACAAAATAATAAGACACAAGCAGCAAATATCTTTGGATTCCACCATGTATTCAGCTATCAAATAATTCACATTATTTTCAGCACCCCTGTTTGCATTGCACGTTGCTTTTGGATGCACACTGCTGGCGTTCCAGGGTGAATGAAAAGCAGCATTTCCACTTTAACCAACTTTGATACGTGGCTTTTGTTGCTACATTAATTAACTTCAAGGGGTTTTTCCATATTAATTGGAGAGGTGAGCACTGAAGCAAACAGAGAGATGGATCTAAACTTCTCCTGTGCAGGATCAGGTGTGCACACCCTGCTGCAGGACAGCCAGCAAGAATTTAAACAGGGAATTTTGCAAAAGCTTGTGCACTTTGCTAGAACCAAATGCAGCTGAAGCACTGCCTTGAAACTTGACATCATAAATCCCTGGATTTACTCAGCAGATGATTTCTCAAAATGTTTTCAGTCTGTGTTTGACAGAGCTGTATCTTCATGGTAAGTCCTTTAAAAAGGTCCTGCAAAGTGTGCCACAACAGACATTGCCATCTCTACTGAGAAAAACAGCATCAGATTTTTTGCAACATGCTGGAAGCAGCAAACACAAATGACAGCAAGATCAAGATAGAGAGTTGCCTGTTCCGCAGTAAGACTGCTCTGGCTGATTTGTGGACTTCCACATTTCATTATTCTGGATTTCAGTGCTTTTTGTTTGTTTGTTTGTTTGTTTGGAAAGGGGTCGTGTGGTGCCTGGACAACCACCCTGGGCCTCATTTCAAATGTAAAGATTTCGCTGCTCTCTGGGTCGCCCACCACTCTCAATTTAAAGCTAATTTCCATTTTCCAGCTGTCCTGGGCCAACGTGCAATGCCAGTGTACAGAAATTAAAGGAATGTTTGTTGCCATTTGTTGTCGGGACCATCAAATATTCATGTACCTTGTGCAGCCACCTCAGCGCTGTGGCAAGAGTTCAGAACATTTCCCCACAGGAAGGAGCTTCCTCAACTCCTCATTTCTGCAGCTTCGGAAGGAAGATCTCTGCTTGTTCAGAGGGGAGAGCTGTCACTGCTCCTTTCACCCTTTTGAGGCAAAAACCTGGACCGTCAGCGACTTTGTGACAATTGGCTGTTATTAAACTCCAGCTCGCGAGGGCCAGCTGTGCCTAATTTGAGTCACTGGTGCAAAAATAACCAGTCAGCAGGAATTGAGGCAATTACGGGTAATTCTGCTGTGGAGCAGCCCTGCATCAGAATCCCAGGATTAACTTGGGGCTGGCACTCCAAGGTGATGGAATGAAGAGCACAAGGCTCCAGTAAAATCTTCGGTACTTGATACTTCAGTTTTTATGTGAGCCAATTTTGGAAGCCTGGAATCTGTATTTTAATTTACTTACAGGAAGATTGTCACAATTCTTTACTGCCTGGAGATGCACAGCAGTACATAATCCTGTTTGCAAGGGGCTGTTTGATTTACTTTTAAATATCCAGCCCTTTCACCCAAATGTTAGCACATAATAACTTTATAACCAAATCAATCTCTAAACGTGTTTAGCAATTTCTGTACCTTACTTCTCTCTGCTCTGCTACACTTTAAAATAATACATTCAATTTTCTTTTACTAAAAAAAAAATAAAATAAAAACACAAAACAAAACAAAAATCCCCTTAATTTTAAGAAAATACTTCATTCTTCCTGCTTGAAAAACATATAAAGGTATTTTGCAAGTGCTGCAATGAAATGCTCACAATAAAAAAATTCAGAGAGTAAGAAATATTCTTCTAAGCAGTCAGCTTTGAGTTGTGTTTCTATGTTAAAAACGAAGTAGAAATAAAATTTTAAGTAACCACGTCATCTTGACAAACAGCTCCAGAAAAACTGTTACAACTTTCTACTGCCTGATGTAGCTCATTTTAAGCTTTCCATATGAAAACTGCAGAGAGCTTTGCTGTACCATTGAAACAGCATCATTTGAAAAACGTTGCACCAAGAGAATTATGAAAAGAGCCCAGCATGGAGTTCACATTTCAGAGTCCTGTCATTATTAGCAGTATTAGGCAGAACACAATAAAATATCTGTAGCTTTGTTTTTAAAGATGGAACTTTGCCTTCCACCCTTCTGACTCTGTTGTGCCACTGAGACAGAGAAAAAATTCATAGAGAAAATTAACTATATCTTTATTTTAAGTGAGGATTGCTGCAAATTCTAGTGTTTCAGCTTCTTAGGATGGATGTGACGCACAAAAATATCAGGTACACTGGCACTGTTTCCTGAAGTCACCTTCTGCTGAAACAAAGCATAGGCTCCCTACCTCTAACAAGGTATAATTTAGGACATCAAGCCTCTACTCAAGCTAATAAGTAGATCCATGTCCTTTCAATTATTTATTCCTCTGGCAGACAATTCCATTAACCCCCTCCTGTGCAATAATTTGTTCTGCCACATGTTAGAAAAATTATTTTCCAGCTGCTCAGCAATGCTGCTGCAGTAAATGGGAAGCTTTTCCTGGCAGACAGGTGATCCTCAGCAGAGAGGTGAGCAGTGACATCTGATACAAGGAGGGGAATGTAGGAGTAAATAGCACCAGACAATTGTTAAATCCTTCCAGTCTGTGGGCTGATAGCAAGGAGATATGCAAGAAATACTGATGAATTATTCACTCACCTCAAGAAATACCTGAGAGCTGTTCCTGCCGTGCAGGGGGACCCAAGCACTGAGGGAACAGCAGCACCTGTTACACAGGAGTTAAGTTGGCAGGAAAAGCACAAAGAAACAGCACAGAGGTGTTTGAGTTCGCCCATCACGTTGTCTGAGGGCTGACAATGATGTGTAAAATAGTGATGAATTCTTCACTTTCCTTGGGTGCACAAGGAACAATTTCCTCTCCTGGGGACTGTTTGGTGAGTCAGTACCAGCAAATGTGTAAGGACAGCAGCCTCTGATCCCACAGAGCTGGGATTTTACAGGAGGCACAGCTCAGAAGACATGAAATGTCACTTTTGTACCCATCACACAGAGGGAGAGGAGCAGTGAGTAAGGACTGAGGCAGGACACTGAGGTGGGAGGATGTTTCTGATACAGAGGGACTGAACTAAGAATGAGTCTAGAGAAAAAAACCTTCTGGCTGTGTGAAGAAAATGTGCAAGAAAATAGGGAGAAATGTCTTCTATGAAGCATTCTATTAGAATTGGACATTTTTTACAGGAGATATCTGAAATCTACCTGTAAATTTTTCCCTCTTATCCTGCAGAGAGTTGTACAGCAAGGTGTTCTGAACTGGGCTGGGGTGGGCTGAGCAGCAGAACCTGAGCACTGCACTGGAAACCTCCAAAACTGATGCTGTGAATGGAAAATATGATGAAAAACCAATGGAGAAATTTCACCAAACAAAAACCCAGATATATGAAAGTGCCAGAACTTAAAAAAATACCAACCCAAATTCTGAAACATGAGGATAAACTTTGCCTGAAAAGAATGATTTGTTTGTCTCATATTGAGTGACTCTGATTAGGGGATGATACACAAACCCATTGTACACTTCTTTGTTGTTTCAATTCCCGTAGAAGCTGGAATGTAAATGTATCATTGTTGAAAAAGAAAAAAGGATTGTCTGATAGTCTGAACAGCTGAATGCTGTTCTAAAATACAAATTAGAATTACCTTTGTTGCACAAATCCCGTGTAGTGCTACGCGATCCCTTTAATTTAGGATTTTCTGTAACTGGTCATTTTCCTCCTGGAGAGTGTGGTGCCTTCATTAATTCCCAAGCACACAGCCTGGAAAATGGATCGTGCTTATAGATATGGCATTACAGCTCATCCAGTCAATTAAATTATGGTTTAAGAATACAAAGTTCCACATAATTATGGATTTGTTGAAAACACCAGCATTTGGTTCCTTGCTTTGGGTACCCTGGATTGAGAGAGCATTTGTATCTCTTTTTTTGTGTCCTGATTCCCAAGTTATAATTCCCTGGTTACAAGGAGATTTTTCCTCTTGTTGTTTCGACAGCAGATTTTCAAATTCCACACAAAAGCCAGATAGAAATTAATTCCATCATAATGGTGTGGTTTTACTCACATATCATAACTGAAGACAAGAAGAGGAACAAAAAATGTGCATTATGTGGGCACTGAGCATATTGTTTTAAAGGATGTAGAGTCCATGATGATTGTTTTAAAGATATTCAAATTCATATTAATGACAGGCTGATTAAGTATGAACAGACAACGCTAATTCAATAAACCCTCCACTCATTAAACTGGAGTTGTTTATGTTGTATTTTGTTTGTAATTCCACCTGTGTCTCAACAATAAGCAAATCTCAGAATAGTAGAAAAAGTAGCAAAATGATAAATCAAGTTAAAAAAACAAGATAAACCCTATAAGTAGTGCCTATGAAGCTTCAATTCATGTTAAGAATACAAATGGAAAGCTGTAAATATCTCTTTTTCTTGTCTTTTAAAAGGAGTGAGTTAGAACAAGCCCATAGAACGATGATTGATGGGCTATGGTGGTGTTATGAGCAATATTCTGGCAATGTCTCAGCAGAGAGCCCATAAATTTGAGTTCACACATCCCTGCCCCTCACTGATCCCAGTTTCAGTGGTGCCTTCCAGCTGACCTTGCTCTGTCAGGCTTTCCTCATGTACCACGAGTCTGAGCATTGCTGGGGGGGCAGCAAATCCTCAGGGAGGGACCTGGAAAAGGTTACCCCAAACCTTCCATTGAGCTGGAATCCTGTCAGCAGCCAGGAAAATAAATGTGCTGTCAAACTCAGGAGCACATTAATAAAAGGAGAAGGGAAGAACTGTTGTTATTAACTCCAGAGAGAAAGGCAGGTTGGTGTTTTTGCCTCCCCTTGGGTGTGCATGCTGTGGATACACTTTGGGCCACCTGTAGAGCTCGGAGATGCTGGCTCAGGATTTATCTGCCTTGACAAGGGGCAAAAGTCCTTTGGGAAAGGAGCCTGGTCATCAAGAAGAACTTTAAAAATGTTTTCATTTTCTATTGCATCCAGTCATGGAGTCTAAAGCAGCCAGAATAATTTCTATGGGCCTTCAGCTGAAGTTCAGATGATACAGAATCCATCTGGCATCAGCTTTGGGACAGAAAGATTCCAACAACGTACCAGGGACATTTGAGATTCAGTCACATATCAAATGTAATGAAAACAAGTCCTAACTGGGGAGCTAAAAGTGTTTATAAATGCTCATACAGTATTCATCATCTCCCTTATAAGATTTTTTAAACACAGAACAGCAAAGGAGAAAATCTTTTTCTACATCTACATAAACAGAAACACCCAGTGTAAGAGATTGTGCCTGACTCCAGTGATGAATTCCTTAAAAAGTGACACAATGGAGATAACTTTGCTTTTGCATGAAATTTTAATTCTCTGAGAGTTGCTGTATTAACTCTTTGTTTCTTTTTTTTTTTTTTAAAGAAGACTCATAGAAGGTTCTTCGGAAGACAGGGATGTCCTCAACCCTGCTACATTTGGACACACCACAAAGTCCATTTTTTACTCATTTTAAATGGAGATTCAGTGTAGTAACATATCTGATCTGAACATGGTTCTAATTACCTGTATAGTTTGTCATAATAAATTGGGTTACCTTTCATCACACTACTTGGGAGGCACAAAACAAATGAATGTAAACTGGCATAACACACAGTACACTTAAAACACTTTACTAGCTCTTACATTTTACTGAAAATGAATGAGGAAGTGGAACAAATCTTCCCCTAGGACAGCAATTTCCCTCTAATTATGCCTTCAACTGTTAAGACCTCACTTCTTTTGAGAAAGTTGCTTCCAATGGAAAAAAAAAAAATGGAACTTTTCAAAAGCGCCAAGACTGGAATCAAATCTCATTTTCTGAGATCTTATTAAGAAAGCGGAAATTGAAAGGAAAATTATGCTTTGAAAACACTGATTCAAGTGTCAGAAATATGTGGCTTAATTGGGACTGGGTAGGGGCTAACAGAGTGCTGGATTTCCACACTTGTGCCTCCTGGAAGCAGGATGTGTTCAGCAGGAATTGCAAATTCCACAAATGAAAATCCTGAAGTGTTGAAGAGACTGATTGTGGGAATGTCATCCACACTGCTCCAGCAAGAACAACAAAAAGCTCCTGTGCCACTGGGAAATCTGCTACCTGAAAAATTCACATTTGCCTGGAATGTAATCTGGAGGTTCACCAAAAAGAAAATTTATCATGAAATTGCAGAATAAATAGTCTGAAAAGTTGT
The DNA here is from genome assembly GCA_025920805.1 of Petroica traversi. Taxonomy (NCBI): domain Eukaryota; kingdom Metazoa; phylum Chordata; class Aves; order Passeriformes; family Petroicidae; genus Petroica; species Petroica traversi. The sequence goes on along the minus strand of JAHLSL010000024.1, from coordinate 1,913,041 downwards.
TTGCATGTGTAGAACCGGATTCATTGTAGGAAAAGAAAAACTTGAAAGTTTTGAAAATCTGAGTTCATTAATTAAAAAGGATATTATGTTATTGTTTTGACTGGTTGAATACCAATATAAGAAAAGCTTTTTAAAAGAGCCCCAAATCCAGCTGTTTTAATTAAGAAGTTAAAAACTTAATGTTTAGTTCCCTAGTAGGCAAATACCTGTTTACTGGAATGTTTTATTTGCTTCTATTCTGATAATCAAAGTGACAGAGATAATTTTTAACACCAGAGGCTGGCTGGTAAAATGATATCATAACTCTTGATAAATCTTTTATTAGGGATCCTCAAAGATGACTTTAAAGTAAAAATTACTCCTTTGGCTTTATCACAACACTGGACTCCCTGAAAAAGTTTTCATACACAATTTTATTTATTTAATGCCACATTCACCTGCCCATAGAGAGCTACACTGGTTGTGTTCCTTTCAGCGTAAACTAAAAATGTTTTACAAGACAAATCATACCTGCACGTATTTGCTTTACATTCACAGTCCTTGTTGATCCTGAAAACCATGGATTTATTGAAGCACAGCCACCTTTCCTCAATGTTACATCCAATACAGTGCTGGCACAAATTGTATTGGCTGTATGGGCTCGATAGCATTGGAGCAATAGGGGTTTCTTTAATGGGAGCCATAATTAATTTTGTCATCAAATTGACAGTAGATAAGGCTAAGCCTCTGGGGCTGATCAGAGTAAATCTGAGAGCGCACACAAAAAGACATTATTGTTCAGAACTTTCTGTTTGAACAACGCAACAGTCTCTGGGTTTTGTGCCGAATAAATAAAGAGACAACCATTGATGGAAAACATTACATTACCCTAAAAAAAATCTGTCTGTCTAAGGAATATTTCCTTTTAGAGGAATTAGTCACCATCTTCCATTTCCAACAGGGAGAAAAACATTGAATCCCATAAGTTTTGTCTTTTGGTAAACACACTTCATGCTTGTTATCCCTGATCTCCTTTTCTTTAATGCAGCTCTTGATATTCAACTACCAATTCCAATTCCTTGAGTAACTGGCCCTGGAAACTGTGACAATTGTGTTCCAAGAGCTGGACACGTGGCCAAATGCACAAACCACCCATCACCGAGGCAGGGGAGGGCACTCAGGTCCAATCCCATTCTCTGCATCAGCCTCCAACACAAACAAACCTCTCTCTTTAGGTTTTATGAGATTTTATGTCAATTTATAATCTATTTTATGAGATTTCAGTCGCATCCATTACTTTTTTGTAAGACAAGAAGGCTTTTTCCCTGCTAAATATTTTATAATTTTCAAATGGGCAACTATCAAGTGAATTTGGAGCTATTGTGCATGTACTGATATAAAGAAACCTCCTCGAGAAGGATTTAGCAATTATTTCAATTTTTACCTTGTTATTTTTATGTGTCATTAAATTGCATCTCGTTCACTTCCAGAATACAACATAAATTAGAGGTATGTTTCAGCCTTAACAGAAATTCAAAGGGATGATGGCTCTTTGTGTGTTCCCAAGACAGAAGAAGTGATATTAATGAAATGTGAAACATCATGAATTAGATGTAGTAAAATATTTAAACTTACCTGTAGCTGTTCTGTAACTCTGACACCCAGTCCACAGTACGAGAATCCAAGAAAACTAATTGGTGTGGGGTTTTTTCTGCTTTTCCGTTTAGAGTATTTAATAAACACAGTGGGTTTTTCATCTCACAATTTAGAGATTTTAGGGGATTAAATTTATGGCACTGCCTCCAAAATCCTATTGAGCCAAAAGGACAGCACAGAATAGAACAGGATGATGCAAATCCATGGAGGTTCCTGAACTGATGAGCTCTCCTGGAGCAAAGGAGGCTCGGGGGAGACCTCACCCCTCTCCACACTCCCCAGGAGGAGGCTGAGCCGGGTGGGGTTGGACTCTTCCCTCGGCCAAAAGAGACAGAAAGAGAGGACAGGGCCTCAGGCTGGGCCAGGGGAGGCTCAGGCTGGACATCAGCAGGAATTTCCTCATGGAAAGGGTGCTCAGGCCTTGGCAGGGGCTGCCCAGGGAGGTTTGGAGTGCCCATCCCTGGAGGTGTCACCTGGAGGTGGCACTCACAGCTCTGGGGACAAGGTGGGGATGGGGCACAGATGGGACTCGATGGCATCATTACAGTTACCCAACCTAAATGATTGAGGGATTCTGCAATTTTACCTAATCATGCCTTCACTGGGAGTAAGGTTTCAGAGTGTTTAGATAACAATTCCACAGTGATTGTCAGGGGTGAAATCTAATTAATTGTAAAATAAAGCTTGTAACATTTGCAAATAGGATTATATAATTTAATTCCTGAGGATAGAGGGGCCTGGACTCCCAACCAAGATACCTGCTATTTCTAGTCCTAACACTTAGTGTGATTAATTCTGCAGAATTAATCTGCAGAATAGACTTTATACAATTTGCAAAGTATGATTAGCCAAGATAATTTTTACTGAAATCAAGTTCTATACTTTTGCTCATGAATGGCCTGTGTTCCAACTTTAATTTGGACGGGAACAATGGTAACACATTTCACACCACCTATTTTTAATCTTCTCTCCCTTCCTGCAATGAATATGATTTTTATATTTCTTCTCTGACTATAGTGAACTCATTTATAACCTGTTTCAGCTTCCTATCTGATTAGTTCTTTTCCCTACAGATTTAGCATTGCTGAACCATAATGGTACCACACAGGCAGCAGAATAAAATATAAGTTCATACATAATCATGTAAGCAGAGATAGAATACCTGCTACTCCTATTCATTTCAAAGAAGCTGCCATTGTTTAATACCTTTAGAAGCTGCACCACTGTTTATATTCAGCAGAATGCCTTATCCTGGCAGAAAGCACTGAATAATTATCAGTAGATGAATGCACACTGTAAAATAAATATCAGAACTGACACCAAAAAAAAAAAAAAAATCTTTACAATCCACTCTTTCCCCAGAATAATTATGTAATCCTCAGACACGGGAAGGCTGAAAAGACCAGTGAATGAAAATCTTCCTGTGTCTTTGGCTTTAACAAGGGTACTACTGAAAGAACATGCACAAAGCTGCTGAGGAAACTCTGAGAAAAGCCATTGAATTCCCATCAAGATTCCAAAAGATTTTAGTACTATCAGCAGACTCAGATAAAACTCTGTACATAAGCACTTCTCTGTCTTGCAAGAGTATCTAAGAGAAAAAGAGCAGCAGATTTCGTTATAATTGTCAGCTCTATTCAGATAAGCACACAGTGCTGCTGTTCCCTCACATGAAGCATTTTCTGCAGTTTTTAAGGCCATTTGGAAACGGGAGTGAGCTGTAGTTTGGTACCAGCTGCACTTCACAGAGCAGGGATGGGACAAGCAATTTCCATCCAGAATGAGAGCAGGGATGGCAGCAGCCTCCCATTCCAGCAATCCAGGAGGCTAGGTAAAAATTCAGGTTAGAGCAGCTCCATATTGCTGCTGACTTCAGCAGTGGACTGGGAATCTCTGCATTTCCCAGTAAACTTTATTTTTTAAAGTATTATCCAGCAGCATCTCTTTGCAGGAATTGCTACTTGTCAACAATTTCAAATTAATATTGGTAGGTCTTAATCACTATAAGTTAATACTACCAGTAGGTTTCTAATAAACAGCCAGGACAGCAGATATCATGGGTGAAACCAGCCTGAGTTTCCAGGCTTACTGAACCTCTGGATATTTACAGAAGTCTGTACACAAAATCTGTCTGGTTCATTGTAAATTTGAGGCCAATATAAAGCCTGAAACACCTCTCTTACTAAACAGAGATCTATTCTTCTCAAACTCACCTTTAACCTCTGGCAAAATCAGAAAGTGCTGTGTGGAAATTCAACCCCATGGCTGGAAGAATTCTTCAGGTGGATCAGAGGAATGCTGCGGCAGCAGATTCTCTGAGCAGTGAGAAGAACCTGGAAGCTGCTCTCAGTTCTGCCATTCCCATGTCGCCTGTAAAAGACAAGATGGCACTAAAAGTGGGTCACAAGTGTGGCACTTTGTAAGAACTGAGCCCTAAACAATTAGAGTTGAGCTGCTGGAATAACCAGTGTGTGAAGAAGAAATGAAAAAGGTTAAATATTTGATGGAGAGGTGTGAAAGCAGCCCATTAGTATTTTGCCCCTGCTTCATGGCTTTTCTGAGGAAACTTGTAAGCTCAGCAGCAGCACTTCAGTAGCACTGCCTGAATACATAAAAACAGTCTAGTGAGGCTTGTGACCAGAAAATCTGCATGAAACTGAGAGCAGGAGATAAGTGCAAGAGAAATTTTAAACATTTACCGTTTGATCACTCAGGGGTGAGTTATTCCTTCAGTTTGCCTGATTCAAGGTAAGAACCCAAACTTCAGGCTCCCTCAACTTCTTGCTGTGACCCAGCCACACTCCAGGACAGTTATTGAATGTCTGACCAGCAGCTGCCAACTTTTACAGCCTGACTTCCCTCTCTGAAGTGGGGATTGCTCAGCTCTGGGGTTTTTCACTCCATATCTGCAGCTCCATGAAGGGAAGCAATGGTTCTGCTGCTGATGGGGACTTCACTGAGGGTGATTTCTGGCAGCCAGAAGGAGGTGGCTCTGTTTCCCAGCCTGGCTTTTGGCACCTGGCCAGAACTAACACTGCACTCGATTTTGTGCCACGCTCTGGGCGAGACGCTGGAGATTTGGGCTCATTGCTGCAGAACTCACTGAACATTTTGAAAACAGATGGGGATAACCAACAGTGCCTGGCCAGCATCTCCTCCAGCACACTGCAATGTACCTTCTGTCCACAGAAATGGGATGTCATGCTGAAATCCACTTTAGCAGCCACTGCTGCCCATATCAAAGCTGTCACTCCTGGCAGCCTCCTGTCGCTGCTGCCCTGCCTTCAGCAAGCCATTCCCTCAAGAAATCCTGCATGATTTCATGAGACAAACTGCATTACAGACAGTGAGTCCTTATTCTGTCTTTCCAACTACCTGCCACCTCATTTTCAGCGGAGGCAAGTGCTCAGCACATTCACTGCTTAACTTCGGGGAACTGAGCAAGCAGCTTAATTTGTTTCCAGTGAAACTTTCACAGAGCTTGGCACTGGTGTTTTTTAAATAAAAAAGGCTTTTCAAATAGTGCAGAAATAGCAATGAAAAACCAAAATCAATGGTCACATGATCAAATGTTTTGCTGAGTTGTAAACTTATTTTGAAGTTTCTTTTATGCTCCACAACAGGGAATTTCAGCCTGGCCTAAGCTAGAAATGTCTTTCCATAACCCAATAATTTGGTTTCTTTCCACTTAGTTAATTATAGAACCATATTTTTATTTTACCATGCTCTGCTGAAAAGAGAGGCACAAGAAAATTTCCTGCACATGGCTTTCATGTCACTTTGATACCTCTATTTCTACATAAAAATCTCTAGAAAAGGCCAAAAAAAATCCTTTAAAAAGAACATCATACTCATTTTCCTGAAGGCATACAAAATCTAGTCATTTTTTTAGTTCTTCCTGATTGCTTTTCCATGGGAGGAGAAAAATACCACAAAATAGGAAGCAGGAAAGGAAAGGAAAAGGAAAATCACAGAAAAAATTTACGTGATTTTGCTGGAATAATGGATCCTAAGCACCAAACAGCTTTTGAGAAGAATCTGGAGTTCCAGAACTTGCCTTCTTTTCCACACCCATGAAACTGCATTTTCACCTCTGGAGGGTGTGGAATTTGTTCTGTGCTTTTTTCCCTTTCCTTCTGTGCTTTCCCTCTAGAGATAAAACTGAGATTCAGTACAGAACAATGCAACCAACACCATGAAAATGAGTCAACTCTTTGCTAACTCCACCAGAACGAGCGTTTTCCTGACCAATAAAAGTGATATTTGTGTGGGTTGTTATTTTGGATGCCTCAGGGTGTGATTGTGCAGTTAATTGGATTCAGGGGAGTGCCACACAGCATAGGTGGTATCTGTCAATAATAATTGTTGCTAAAAGTAGGGGGATGTTTTAGAAGTAAAATCACAGACTATGTATTCCAGGAGTGTTTATTTTCCTACCGAGAATACAAAAAATATTTATGCACTTTTGTACCTCTACAGCAGATGTCAAACCACTTCTGATTAAAATCTCTTGCCAAAAATAAATTTCTGTCAGGCACAAATTAAAATCAGCTCCACAAACTCAAAAATTCCATGGCTTTTGCCACCATGGCCTCCATATTTTCTGTTAAAAACAGGTAGACACAGAAAAACAGGACATCAGGAACTGCAAGCTGGGGATCAAAAGGGTTCTGGATATTTCTGAGAGCTTGTTCATTTAGAGACCCCCCTACTTGTGGATAATTTATGTGGGTGCTCATTCCAGGTATTACTGATGTAAAATATTAAGACAGCTCAGTAACCTCAGTGAAGAGATTCACAGGCTTGAAAGGAGGGATAAAGCAAAAGGAACAAGCTCGCTGAGCACACCAGATGAAAAATTTATAATTTTAATATCTTTGTATTTCCACATTCCGTTCCATGCTCATCGGAATCTGAAGCAGGGAATAGCAATGACTTTATTTCTTTTCTGCCTCCAGGTATACACCAAGCTGATGGTTGCCTCATAGAACAGCTCTCTCATTACTCCAGATAATTTATTTATAACAAAGTTCATGTGTTTTTCCAGTTAGATGTTGATGTAATTCGACTGCGCTTTCAGTTTCTGAAGATGCACAATTGTTAAATGGATACAAATATTGATAAAACATTCCTTACGAAAGTGTCATGCAGGGAGGGTTTTCAAAGACAAATCCTGGGAAATGTATTGCACATCAGCTGTTTTACAGCCCAATGAGAAAAACCCTCAATATTAAAGGTCCAATTGCAGAGCAGCCTTAATATTTTAATTTAATATTTTCACTTCCACATTAATTAGCCCATTCACAATTTCCTGGAAGTCCTTCACTGCAGGTAAGAGTTCAGTTTGCTCCTGGATATGGACACTGAGGTTGTTTGGAAGTTGGGTGGATGGAAATGCAGACACTGCTTATTCCAGGCATTAAATCCCAATGTAAAATGGTTCTCTGGCATGACAGGATGCACAAAAAATGCAGAAGATTATGCCAGATTCACTGAGAATTGTGATGGCAGAAATGAGAGCATTAACTGGAGGTTGTGTCTTCCTGCAGGTCAACTTTGATTGTATTTATCAAGTACAGACCAACTCCTGTGTGATTCCAGGCAGAATCCAGGCCCTGGAATAGACATTAAAAAGCACTGGAAACTGCTCAGGTTGCCTACAGGAAACAAAATAAAATTATGAATAAGGAAACCTCACCTTCTAAGCTCTTTGGAGAGATGAGTGCAAATCTTTCAAGGGTTGCTGGAAGTGAAGGGCACTAAGAGACCTTCTGAGAAGCTTTTCATAGGTGTGAGTCAAGTTACTTAAATCAGTTTAATGAATGTAAAAATAAAGGAAAACAAATGAAAACTGCACACATCTGAAGCTCCACTTACAGCTGGTGTAGTCTTCCTCAGAGGAAAGTGGGATCCAAATGTGATTCTGTAAAATTCTTAAAATATGTCAAAAAAAGAATGCTATGACTTCAAAAGTTAGATATTAAAGCTCTCTTTTAGGTTTAGTAGCCCCTGAGGTGGTAAATATCTTCACCTGTACTCAAGCAAGCCCTGTGCAGTACAGCACTTTTTCAGATCAGGAGTTAAGTGGCACAATTGGAGCTTTGGTTTGTGCCCAAATGACTTGGCAAGAGTAAATTCAGTGGTAATGAAACTTCACAGATTTACAGACATCCTGGAAACAGCAGCAGCAACTTTAGTGCTCTACTCCAGGACATAATTAAAGCACTCACATATTTGCATTTAAAAATAAATAAATAAAAAATTATGAAGAGACAGAAATGGTTCATAGAATTGAACAGCCCTATCAAAAGACAGCCATAAAGAAGAAACCTTTCCAGCCCTCCAAAAATGACAGTCATTTGAACTGGTGATTTCAGCAATTAAATTTCAGAATACTTTTGTTTCAGCACATCTCAGGCGTTCACTGCTGTGTAACAATCAGTGACTTCTCGAGAACATTAGCAGGTAGTGCTGCAGCAATTAGCAGCATGCTCTAAATGTGATTAACGCGGGTCACGGTGTCCTCAGCAGAGATTGCTCCTGAAGGATGGAGAAGTTCAGCCCTTTATGCAGAAAGTAATTTGGGATGGAAACCCAGCAGGGAAGGAGTCCTGAGTAGGTCAGGAGGAGAAACAAAGAACATCCAGTCCAACACTTAGCACATCACAGTGGGATAAAAACACTTTTGCCTCCTTAAGCATTTTTATTCCTAAAATCTGAGTTGAGCCATATGAGAAAATCTACAGCTACAGCAACCAAAACAATATTTTCTGTTTGAATGTCAAACACAGCCCGTGACAGTTTCAGAGTCTCCCGCTAAAGAAAACTGTAAAATCCATCTGCTCTGATGAGCAAAAATAAATAAATAAATATCCCCTAACCCTTTTCACATTCCAGGCATGCCCATTAACTTTCTCTATTAACACTCTTTGGACAGAAATAGCACATGGAGTGCACAAGAGCTAATATTGGAAAAGCTAAACAAAAGCTGTAATCAGATTTTAAAACAGACAATATAAGGCATTGTAATTAACTGGGTTGGAATGAAGTGGTCTTTATTAGTGCAAACGAGCTCATCTGCTATAGGAATGAATATTTCACAATCTAATCCGGAATGTATTGACACCAGGCACACATTTACATTTCTCCCGTGGACAGATTGTTATTGACCTTGTGATGTGACATATCTACTGTCACCGAGCTACAAAATGGGAATCTCATCCTGCCTCTCCTCTTTTATATACAGAAAGCAACTAATTTGTCAGCATGCCAGCTTTAACTAGCCGAGATGAAGGTAAGCTAATTTAATAGGAACTGTTCAATAGCTTCGACCCACCTGACACTGTCAGTTAAGGCAGCTCCACATCGCAGAGCCTTTCATTATTCCCAGCTCTTTCTCCAGACTACTTGAACAGCAAGTCAAATAATACGCTCAGGAGTCAATAGGCCTGACTTTTTCTCAAGGACATTCTTTTGATGCCAGGAAGCGTCAAGTGGGAAAACACGTAGCGTGAAGGTGAGAGGACACTAATTAAATATACATAGCTCTGGCCAAGGAAGAATGAGGCACAGCTTGCTATCTGAAAACTCAGTTGCCTGCCTGGCTGAGGTCACAGCTGTTGACTTGTACGAGTTCTTAAGTTGCAGGCTCGGCGTGAGACGCTTTAACACTCTTAAACAGCACACAAAGGCGACCTGCGAGGATGCTGTGCAGCAGCCCCGAGTGCTTTTGTAGTTTAGAGGCACACAAAAGAGATTCCTTGTCTGAGTTCCGCTGAAATGGATGTGGATCTTTTATCTACCAAACTGTTCTGGTGTTTCCTGAAGGTGGGAAAGGATCTGTGCTTGTTACAAGCTGAGTAACATCATTAATCTTGTCCACGCAGGAAGTGACTTTCTAAAGGATTATTTCAAAGCATGAAGGCAACCACAACGTCCCTGCAGATTAAATTGGCTACAGTGAAAAACAAGTGTTTACCTTGGGTTATTTCAGGGGGAAAAATCACATTCTCACCCACGTAAAACAGGACACAAACTCACATGAAAATATCCAATAGTCCAATCCTCTCCTCCCTTTGCCACGTTTTCTTTGCACTGTTGATTACTCCCATTTAATAAATCAACTAAGAAAAAAATAAAGTTTCAATTTCCAGCTGGCCAAATGCCACCCTGACCTGCGAAGTTTTACTTTTTCCCTGCCATGCCTGACATGAATTTTGGATGTTTGTCCATCCACAGGCACCAGGGCAGCAACGGCCCCACCTAGGAAGGCATTTCTGGTTTTGCTCCTGTGTTTGTGCAGGAAGAGGAGGATCTGCAGGGCTGTTTGCCTGCTCTGAGCACTCTCCCTCCCTTCAGGCTCAAGGGTAATCAAAACTCACATTATCTCTAAATGGACAGATGAGGAAGTGCTCAAAACTGGGCTGGGATGAGAGAAAAATTATGCAAATTAAGACATTTAATAGTTGCATAATTTCCCACTAACAACTAAGCATTGAAAACTCCAACATTTACTATTCCTAGAGCATAAATATAATGGTGCATCACATTCACTCTTTATTGCTTCCAACCTCTTGCAAGTCCATCAATCTGTGGCCAAAGAGAGTTTTCCTGAAAGCTGAGTGTTTCCTCCCCGTTTTTCCCTTCTGACCATACAAACAACATTTTACTTTTAGTTTAGGAGAACGACTTTTGCTCACCAGCCACGAAGTTCTTGCTTTCTTCAGAGGCTGGGCTTGACCTCCTCCTTCCCTCCACCACACCCGGGTGTTCTGAAAGCTGTCGGATTAAACACTCTCGGATAAATTGCTAATGCACCATTTATCTCAGTCTGGAAGCGTTTGAGAGCAATTGCAGGTCTCAGCTCAGAAGCGTTTGGAGTTAACAGCCCAGGCTGTGGCTGCATTTACACTCTGAGCACATCTCTGGGCAGGTTGAGAGCAGCACAGACCAAACTCGGGAGGAATTTGGGGAGGGAGAGTGTCCAGCAATGCCAGCACACATTTCACCAGGCCGTGTTTGCCACTTTGCTCACCTTTGCTTGTGTTTTCCGTGATTATTTCCCTTATTTAACAGGCTCTGGGAATGCCTCAGCCCCTTCAGCCGAGCAGGTTCCTCTGGGTGAGGGACACCCATCCTGCAGGTCCTGCCTGGCTCAGGCCATCCCTGTTGGTCACTTTTACAGACAAAACCCAGCAGTCACAGATTTCCCAACATCTTGTGTGCCACACTCAGCTCATGGAGCAGCTGGGAAAGCTGAGCTGGCCTGGGTGAGTGAGCTCAGATGTTTCCTCACGAATCCTCCTCCCATTTACTGCCACTCTGCAATGATGCTGCCCTGCTGATTGCAGAGGAAAGCCTTGTATTTATAAAAAAAAAGTAACTCATAGCAAATTTTGTCCTTTTGGGCTGCAACACAGATGAATATTGGCTGTGCTTGCTGGTTTCAAATCCTTTAACACATTGCACTCCACGGTCTGAAACTGAGCTGCAATCAGGCTTCCATCCAAAACTGCAGAAAGAAAAATTATATGCTTTGATCTCTTCAAAATCTTGTATTATTCTCAGAGAATTTCTGAGCTGTGGTAATAGAGAGAGGAAATGCAAACACAACCATCAAGAAAACTGTAAGAGACAGTGGCTTGTGATAGAGGCAAACTGGAGGAAGGCAAAAAGCTCAAGAAAAATATTTTTTTGACTTCCCATTCACCCTGAAACAATTGCAATGTATTGATGGGAGATAAGAAATGTGAGACACCAAGATTTCTACAAAATAATACATCAGCTCTCTAGCCAATGGCTGTTCTGTAATTAGTGTACCTCTGGCACTGACCCACTTTAAAAAAAATCAAATAAATTAAGTTATTTCCCTTCCTTCATTTCTGCAGGGCAGGGAGCACGTCAATGTTGATAAACTGTTATGTAAATAAATGCACAGCACTACATACATTTTGTTAACAATGAAATACTTCTGTTTCTGTACACAAAATCCAGATATTGGGCCAACTCTTTTCTAGCCAATGGCTCTGTGCAGAAGCATCTCTCAGCAGGGCAGAAAAAAGGGAAGCCCAGAGCAGCAGCCAAAATTGTCACTCAGTTCTGCAGCCCCGTGAGCAGCTGGGGTGATCTCAGAGCTGGCCTTATCAATCTGCATGGAAAACATTGATTGAAGATGTTTAACAGCACTTTCAGTTTAATTCTTTCTTATAAAAACCTACTGAGAGTACATTACAAGGTCATTTGATTGATCTCTGGTGTTCAGAGATATTAAATATTTCAGCATCTTGGTCAAATCACAAAAACGAGGTGCTAAGAATTCAGAAATCCCATCCATGCTTGCCACACCAAAGTTGTTCTGGTTCAGAACTTGTATTTTGTAGCATTTTAATACTGCCCTTTATATTAATCAATCAAATTAATGGCATCGTTTTTCAACAAGAAGTTATTAAAAAAAATCATGTTCCATGCATTGATTGAAGAAAAGATATGACAGGTATATAAGATAATGAATTATGTTAATCAAAATTCACCATCCCATCATGAATGATCTGAGAGCTAATGGAAACTGGGAAGTAATTATTAAAACAGATTTTTTTAATATAATACATAATTAACACATGGAAGCCACTGCTTCCAGGCATCATTTAATGAAGATGTTTATAGGGTTGGGGCGGGTTAAATTTTGCGAGGGTAACAGGAAATTTCACATAAAATCCAGAAGAAATGTTCTGCTCCAAGCTAAAGACCAGAACCATCATTCAAAAGGCAAGACTCAAAAGATTTCAGGTTTATAATCCACTAAACCGTGACTAAACTGCTGGGCATTTCACCATTGAAAGTTACAAACAGATGCTCTTCTGAAATTTATCCTGGTACAAAAACCACCTCTACATCAGGTAGGGAGCAAAATGGCAAATCTGTTGGGAGATCAGAAGAGTTTTGGGTAAGCTTAGTTATTTTACAATATTAAGGCCTAGAAAAATTGACCCTTGGACCAATTCTGGAGCATGAAATGGAAACAATCTGGAAATGGTCCACTTTCAAGGGAAAAAAAATCTTCAACAAAAAGGAAATACTTTTTGCAGATGATTTTCCTGAAGAAATCACACATTTTATGGAATTAAACTGGACAGAAAGTGGAAGAACTTTAAAAAAACAAAAAAAAACCCCAAAAAAACAACATTACAAACACAGAAAGTTTGGAGAGTGCCCTGGTCATCAGCTCCAGCCAGAGCTTTCCCCCTCTCTTTGAAGATGGAAATATGCAAAATCAAATGGAGAGTTAAGATTCTCTCTTTTAAAGCTTAACCAGTTAGACCAATGTTTGAAATCTGAACTTGTGTCTCCCCCACTTTATCATTGGGAACAGACATCCTCATCCCCAAGAATTCACAGTTGCACATCCAGGCCATTATTTCCTTCTCTTTTCTTACAGATAACTAAAAATAAAAGGTGCCAAAGATCCCATTTTGTCTCATGTGAAGCAGCTCATGGGCACAAAAAACAATGAGAGGGAGAGGTTCCTTTTGTTATTTATTACTTGAGAATTGAAAATGTAGCGAGGATGGATTTGATGAGGTCGCTTTAAGTTCCAGTTTGGTTACCAAATAAAAAAAAGCAAACAATTAGCACAGCACCAGAGCAGATTCTCCCCGGCAAAATAAGAAGATATAAATATCAGCAACCGAGAGCTATAATAAAAATAAACAGAAATTGGACTGAAACCCAAAACTATTGATCTCCACTCGGAGAGACCCGAGCAGAGTTTTAGGGCTGCAGGAATTCCTCTGGTTTCCATGGCTGGGGAAGGAGGAGAGCTGAGAATATGCAAATAGGCCAAGTATTTCATGATATGCAGATGGTAAGGAGCTCATTTCCATCTGACTTTTTTTCTCCACTGGGTAATTACACTCTCCCCAGCAGAAGCTTTATGTCTGCATTGAAAGCAGTGGCCAGTTCTCTGTAAATAACCCACTTCCTATAGTGGGGTGGAGGAAAAGGAGTTTAGCAGAAGTGTTTTTCTCTTTTTTTGGTTAGAATTTTATGTTGTAATTTCACTTCAAGTGGCTACTCTAATTACAAGTTAAATTTGGCACCTACACTCTGCTAATCCAGTATTTTGCTAATTCATTTAAGCTATAACATAAGAGGAGAGAAAATTAGTTTCAGGCTTCTGTAATGTAATTATTACCTTTTATAAAAAAAAAATGCAGGCCCAATTAGTAAATAATGAGAACTAATTTCTTTTTGGCAGTTGGCAAAAAAAAAAATGCGCAATTTTGTTCTTACAAATTTTTAAAATTACCTGCTGTATATGACCAATTTTTCTTCTAAGTTTTGTAAGCACTTTTGCACAAATAAACATCAAAATTCTATAATTACAAATTAGAATCACTGATTACACGTATTTACAGTAATTACATAATTAGCAATAATTGCATTAATTAGGCGAACAATACACTGCACTGACTAGCAATGGAAAACAAGAACATTCTCACATATAAAAACCTGCTTTGAGCTGGGAATGAAAGATTTTACCATTAGCACTGAATGCAGAATTAAAGCACAGAGCGGCACCACCGGGGCGTGCCCTGCTTTGTTCAGGCACCAAAAACTTCAGAAAAAGATGTTGCAAACACGATGAAGTATTTTGGGATAACTATATCCAAAAAATCCATGAGCAAAGGGACACTGAATAGATGTAGAATGCTTCAGGGACAAGGATTTCCCTTTCAGAAGCTCCTAATTCCTTTTTTTTCCTGGGTCTGACCTCAGCTGCCCATGCCATGGGCTGGCACTGTCACCTTGTTTTTGGCACTGATGCTCCTGCAGCCTCCCACCCTCCTCTGGTGCTGCCCCTGATCCTGGGGCGGCCACTGAGCTCAAATATTCCAGGTTCCAACCATTTTTATTCAGCCCTATTTGTTTTCTGCCAAGCTCCAGGTCATCCTCGGGCTGATGCCACCAGGGAGGACAAAACTCCCCTTGTGAGCAGCAGCAGGATCTCAGACCCAGGGATGCAGACAGCAAACTTGGAAATTTAGGTGCTTAAATTACATGGCCAGGGTAAAATCGGGCAAAAGCCATCACCTGGAAGACAAAATCACCCTGGGGACAGCTCAGTGCTCATGAGAACCTGCAAGGGAGAGGAGGTCAGGGGCAGGAAGCTTGGGAACACAAACGTTCTCCTGAGGAAAGGAAAAATCCCATCATTCAATCTAAGACTACAGTAACCACACATAAAAGAGTATTTTTAGCCCGGACCTTGCAAGGGAGGCACTCACACAGCTCTGTGCGCAGTGCTAATTATGTTCCCATCCCGGGAGTGAATCACAGACTGCAGACAGCTCGTGCTGAGTGTCCCCAGAGTCCTCAGAGCTTCTCACCGTGGGGTCCCAATCTCTCACCCTGGGCTTTGTGGGGTTTTTCTAATGAGTATTGATGTGAGAACCGTGCTGTGACCCACCTGGATAAAGGCAAGGATGCCCTGCAAATGCCAGGTTTGCTTTGTGCAGCTCCAGAGCACGGGCAGTGTGTCACCGTGGTGTCCCAGGGAAGGGACAGTGTCCTGTCACCGTGGTGTCCCAGGGAAGGGACAGTGTCCTTTCTCCTCAGCGCTCAGTGGGGAACTCACTGCAGCAAAGGGATTCCCAGAAACGCACCTGAGTCATGGAGAGATTGGAGAGAAAACTAATTAGTTCAAACCAAAAGAGAGATTAACTCTGAGTTAATATTTATGCAACACGAGGAATCAAGGGACTGAATGGGGAGATAAAGTCCTTGAAAACTTGGAATAGCTGCTCCTGTTCCATTTGCCAGAGCTGCAGTGAAGGACTTGTAGGAACAGTGAGGGTGAGGCAACCCGGACTAAGTCAAGGCAGCTCTCCGAGGGTTTCATTAAACCCATCACGTCTGTATTTTCTGTCAAGCACCAAAGAATTCGGGACAAAAATAATTAAATTAACTCGGTTCGACCCGTGCCAGGTGAGGAACAGGCGTGGCTTTGTCAGCAAGAAGGGGCAGGGCTGACACCTCTGACAGCTCCTGACTCACGGAATGTGGGGCTTTCTGTGGCCGCTTCTCATCTCATTTGGGATCCGTGTCCTGTGACCCGTCCTTGTTTCCCAGGGAAGATGGGCGCTGGTGCTCATTTAGGACCGGGAGGGCGATCTCACCATCGCCAACCGGCCTGCCCTGAGAAGCAAGGTAGGAGCAGGAAATCCCACACATAAAGGCATTTTCTTGGTTAACTAAGCTTTCGATGCAAAATAAATTCTCTACATATTTTTTGCTTATTCTGACAGCCAAGTTGTCCCCAAATACAAATTCCACACCGTGTTTGAGCATAGACCCAGATGTTATCAGTGTGTCACCAAAGCCCTCCCACACTCACCTGCTTTTAACTTTATTGTCAAATGACCACAATATCATACTCTGATAATATATTCATTAATATATTTATCATTAATAATATATTATATTTATTAATATACTTATAATATATTAATCTGAGCCTTAGCAGGACCGCAGTTTATTCCAGAAACCAGAATGACATCAAAGGCTCAAACTTTGGGAAGGTCTACCAGGTTCAATAAAAGGCCAAAGCTTCTGGGGAGCCCTGGGATCTTATTCATCACCTGCGCTGCTCCTTATTCCACAGCACCACAGGTGAAGTGTTACTGTTTAGAAATTTAGCTACAGCAGCCTGCCTAAAACACTTCAATTATGCAGTTCCCAAGCTACCTTTGTGTTTAGTGAATGACAGCACTGCTGAAGGTTTAATGAGCTGTGAATGACTGTACAAAACTTAGAGGATCACAAAACCTGCTTCTGGTAATTTACATGAGCAGTTACATCTGAGTGCCAGAATCCGTGTCATGATCCATTGTTAATACACTCTCTGTGTTCCTTCTTAAGACCCGTTGGAATATAATTATTTCCAAGTCTCCGAGCTAAACCTGTCCGTTCTGGTTTTCCTTTGTCTGGGGCGCTCAATGATACACAAAAAGCCTGCCTGGGAACATCAGCTCCCTAGAGCTTTCAACAGTTAAAATATTTGATACCTTCATACTTTGCACCTCACCCGAGGTTTTTTTTTTTTTTTTTTTTTTTTTTTAAGAGCAAATGCTTTCCATTTCTGTTGAAATGTGTCACGTTGTGCTGGTGGGTTTGCAGACTGCCAGAATTCCCTGCTGGGATCCCCGTGGGCTCATGGCACTGCTCACACACCCCTGATGGAGCTCCTCAGGAGGGAGCTGATGCATTTCCTTACCCTGCACGCACTTTGCATCATCCCCTGCTTTTCCCAGCTGCCCCGAGTGCCAGAGCTTTGGCTCTTGGCGCATTTCAACTGAGAGCGTGCAGCTGCCTGAGTGAGGAATTGTT
This sequence comes from Petroica traversi, assembly GCA_025920805.1. Taxonomy (NCBI): domain Eukaryota; kingdom Metazoa; phylum Chordata; class Aves; order Passeriformes; family Petroicidae; genus Petroica; species Petroica traversi. The sequence goes on along the minus strand of JAHLSL010000024.1, from coordinate 1,896,022 downwards.
TCTGGGATTCCTGCAAAGTGCCCGATCCGATATTTCACTGCTTTACCTTGGGAGACACAAAAACCTCATCTCCGAGGGACACAGATTAACACAGTAATCCTTTAAGCCATCAGATAATGTTATCTCATTATTTGTAGCTATTCCTTGACAAAGAATTCTTCATCTTCTCTGTTCTCATCTGCACTTCCATCTTTACTTATAAACAGTGGCCACATAAATTAAGAAATTCCTATTATTAAGAAGCCCTGTCTTAGAGGGTCTCAACTCGGCAAATTACTTGACATCATTTATCCATTAATTACACGGAGAACCAAAAGCTTCGTCCCACATTAACAAGGGAGAGCTGGAGGAAACAAAGGAACCAGAAGCAGAATCGATGAACATTCACTGCATCTTTCCTGTTGAGACACCTTCAATTCAGAGTATAAAATTTGTTTTAAATGTACAAAAAATGTATCAGGAACATTAATTCAATTTTAACCTTTTATATATTCGTATTATTATGACTATTGCTATTACTATGAAAGGACCTTTTTCTGCATTCTACAGAATGCTCAAAAATAAGTTAAAGAATGACTCAACTGTAGAAACATGGCTAATGCTGCAATGCTGACATGGAAAATAAGTCAAAAATGCTGGAAAGCAAAACATTGTTCTTTATTGCCAACTTACAGAAGATTTAGGGAAAAAAATCTGTAAAAAAATCAGACTCCTTTTTTTTTTTTTTTTTTTTTAAAATTATTTTTATAGACGTTAAAACCAGTCATATAAATCTGAAATAATTGTCTCGAGATTTCAGGCAAAGAATCTTGCACTTGATGTTACAAAATCAGATTCATAACCACACTTTTTTACCTGAAATTTTGCTACAAGCCCTCCAACACAACTGCTGAGCATCTCCTTCTGAAATAACTTGTTCCCAAAGAAATATTTCATTCTCTAGATACTTTGAAAAATGGCACTCATCCTGCTTTACACAATGCTAGTTTGAGCTACCTTTTTTTCTCTGATTTCCTGGTTTTTAACAGGGAAAAACAGACGTGCCAACTTCAAAATCATTAATTTATTATTATTTTTTCCATCTGAAGAGCAGGAAAATTAACACATTTGGAAAACAGCCCAAAATTCCTCGTTGTTTGTTTATTTCCATTTGGGGAGAACATTCCTATTGTGGAATTTCAGACATTTGGGTGATGAGCTCCCTACGGAGAGCATAGGGAAGGTCATGGATACCACTCCAAAATTGTCATCCAGCAGGAAAGGGAATTTTCTTTCCCCCGAACCTCAACATTACCCGTGCCCTCCTTTTTGGATCTGCAATTCCCACCAGGAGCTCAGTGCCTGAGGTTTCACTGATGACAAAATCACCCTTCTAAAGCTACATCTTCTTTATCTCTCTGCTGCATCCTCCTTTATTTAACAGAGCTATTGTTCTTTTTTTTCATTCAGAAGACATCATTTGAATGTTTACCAAGCACCGGGGACAGTTGATAAATAGGTAGATCAATTAATCTGAAAAGGTCGTAAATTGTTGTTACGTTTCCCTTGAAAAATTGCAATTGATGAAATTTTTTTTGAAGCCAGAATTCTGCAACAGACTTCCATAATTAACAATCCAATGTAACAATCACTCCAATTCCCAAAGGTCCAGAAGATCAATTTTATAGTATTTTTCCTCACTCGAGCGTTTATTCCCACAGCCATCTTAATTTTTATTTTTTTTTTTTGCTGCAATATGAAGATTTGTCAAAGACAAAGCATTTTCCAATTATGGTGGTTTTTCTTTTTTTTGTTTTTGGTTTTGGGGGGTTTTTTGGTTTTTTTTGGGGGGGTTAGGGGGTTTTGGGGGTTTTTTTTGGTTTTTGGTTTTTTGGGGTTTTGGGTTGTTTTTTTTTTTTAATGCCAGCAAGATGTTTAACAATCAAGAGAAAATACTTGAAGCCACCTACAGAGAGCCTCAAGACTGCCTGAAATGCTGTGGAATTTTCTATAATCAGAGCTCCCTTTCCCATATGTCAGCTTTGTGTCCTGATCTTGTGTCTCCAGAGCTTCATTTCCCTCCTCTCTGACCCCTAAAAAATTCCACACCCCCCCACAACACAACTTTATGCTTCAATAAATGGATATTCCAGTAATATTTCAATTGCCTGAGCTGATGATGTTGAGGAGGTGGACTCCACACTCAGATTGCAAAGGAACAGAGATATCTTATGAACACTCCACTTTAGCTGCAGCCAAAAGGAATTACAGCATAATAACTGCAGTTGTGAGACCTTTCAGAGTTCATCAATAAATCTCTCTTTGATACTATATGAAGATATGGGGAAGTTTAATCAATAATTAATGTTAATCACATTCAGTCCTAATCAATGCCAGAACTACTACTCTTCACAAAGGCCAGAGACAGCTCTGTGAGGTACAAAATCAAATTTAATTAAAGCTGTGCATGCAGAAGAGTTTTTAATGCTCTCATAATTAGTTTGTTTAATACTGCAATTTCCAAACTCCTCTGTACATTTTGCAGAGCACTTGAATATTAAATCCATTATTTGCACCTGCTGTAGGAGCCAGTTGGGCTGGTCATGGACAGCCTTCAAATGTGAGACTGCAGAGAGACAGAACCTCTCTCGCCCTTCCGAATCCAATTCCCAAATTGGAAAATTTGCCCAGAAATAAGTCGATAGTGCCCAGAAATCCGAGCCTTCCTGAAGATCAAAACTGTCAATGGGAAATGCATGGGAGCCCCTCACCTGTCTCCTGTCAAAAGCTGGTTTTGTGTGCGAGTTAAGACTTTCTCAGCCTCCCAGGATCATTGAGGAGAAGAGCAATTCCACTCACTGAAGTTATTAGGGGGAAAATCCTCTAACTTGGGGATCAGAAAAGGGAAGTGGTGTGTTGGGGAAGATGAAATAGGAAAGCCTTATAGATATTATTACCTTGCAGGGGATGCTGAAAATATGGAAAGTAGAATTGAAATTGAGATGAAGACAAGGTTTGAGTTAAAGAGTCACTAAGAAACAATGGCAGAGCTGGCTGAAGGGAATCCTCCTTCTCGATAGAACAATGCCCTCTGCCCAGGCAGGTCCAAAGGGCAGAGCAAACCCTGCCTGCCTGGGAGAGATTCCCAAAAGCAGTTTTTTTAAGGTTTAAAATATTACCCTGTATGGTAATGTGATGATTCTTATAGATTGCATGCAAATATTGTACAGTTTGTAGCTTGTCTCAGATTGGTTAAAGACAATTAGAATATTCAACAGAGAAGATGATTTATTGTATTGTAAGCAGCAAATCTCTCTCTTTTTGCTCTCTCTTTTTGCCTCTTTCTCTCTCTCTCTCTGGGCTGCTCTGAGCTGTGTCTTGCAGCCCAGCAGCCTCTCACACCCACGCTCTTCCACAATAAACTCCCATGCTCTAAACCCATCTTTAGAGATCTCTCGCTTCTATTTCACCCTCATAACCAAACTCCACAGAGTTAAATCCTACAGTTGTGTCCATCACTCCACCCGATCTTTGTGGTGCGCTGAGGATGAGTTTTTCTGTTTCCTTTCTCACTGGAAAGGGGAGGTCACAACGTTAAATCCAAATATTTACTGACCCTCCAAAGAGTGTGTTCAGCGCCAGAGCACCTGAGTCAGGAGAGAGGGGCAAACATTTCCTGAACTCTGCTCTTTGGAGACTCTTCCCATTCCAGCTCTGTCGGGAGTGTCTATTTCCACACATCATCAATTAGGTAAATGTTAACCCGTTCATTGCTATTTCACAGGAAAAACCCTGTTTGTTCTGCCATAATTTCTCATTCACCCTGGCAAATGTCACTTCTCAAAGGACTATTGATAACATGGTTTAGCTGAGAAACAGGCAGGGATGTGTTCTGGTTTTTAGTTGATTAAGATCTAAGTTTTCCTTCTGAAAACTAATTTTCTTTTTTTTTTCTTTAATTTGTCAAAGTAGAAATTCTCCCCTGCATTCGGTCTTAAGCACCTAAGTGTTAATGTAGGAATTAATATTGCAATTCATACCAGTATTTTTAGTTTCACCCATCTGGATAGCTGCCTCCAGTTCCCAGGTATAAAAGTAAGCAAGACCTTAGAGATTTCCAAATCTCAAGACCTGAAGAACCCAGCCATTCTCTAGCAGTCAGATTTGACTAAAATCCAATAGTAAAAAAATCCTTTGGCATGAAATAAACAATCAAAAACAGAAGCACAAAATGGAAATTTCATGAGCAAGTGTGCCACCACCACAATAAAAAATACCACAGATTACCTGCCTGAAGGGCTGTTATTTCTCCTTTTACATATTTTTTTTTTCAAATTAAGCACATAGAGAAATTTGCTCTGTCTGTATTTTTCTGCCTTAAGCATTCCTGATTGCTGCAAGATTTAGTCTTGTTAAAGAGCAGCCTTGCACCATTATATATTTCATTGACCATTTACTGTAATGCTGAATGACCGATCAATTGGCAGTTAAACTGCTCATTAACAAAAAAGTACAAGTTTCTCTAAACTCAGCTACTCCATTTTTCTCCCAATCATTTCCTCGGTCTATTAATGGGCAGGTTTTGTCCTGCTGTTCAATAGTTCAGACTTAGATTTACCTTATTCTGTGTAGTGCAAAGCACTTTTGCAGTTTTAAAGTGAAAGGACTTTTTGAGAAGCTTCTTTAAAGCCAAAATGACAGTAATAGCATACATCCAAAATGCTAAATTTTCATGTTAAAGCATCAATTCAATAATCTGTGATCTGTGAAAAAAGCCAAGTTATTTTCCTGCAATTTTATTTGTTATACTGAACCGACTGCAATTCTCAGGGACAAATTATGCAGGCTATAAAATTTAAATTTAAAAATTTGACACTAATGGAAATTCCGATACACAGACAGAAATCTACTTAGTCAGCAGCCACAAATCAGGACCAACATTTTCTCTCAATAACCTTTGCAACTTCTCCGGCAACTTGAAAGGGCTTATTAATGAAGCAAATGCTCCCAGAGGGGCAGCCCCTCAATTTTTCACCCCCTGACAAGGTGGGGTCTCTGTCACTTCAGAGCATCCCAAGTTATCATCATTTGAACCTCCTCTTTTTTATCTTCTTTACAAGATTGAGACTATACATATATACATATGTTTGTATAATTAAGGCACACGAGCAGGTCTTCAGAAGAGAGACATTAATGACTCATGAAACACAGGTCGGTGCTCATCTGCATAAAACCCATAAAAACTCAGGGCTAGATTGAGCCCTGCCTCATTGATTACATCACCACATATTCCCTTTTTCCAGATAGATGAGTCTGCAGCACTTTGGCTCCAAGCTGGAGGACCAGATGCCAAAAGAATAAAAGGCACCTGTTTTCTGAAGCTCAGGAGCAATTCATCCATCTCACAGTGCTGTAACCAGTCAAAACTTGCTAAAGGCACCGTTAAAAGTTACTGTGACTCCATCCAGAAACCTCTGAGAGTGCAGAATTTTCATTTCCAACACCTGCACAGGAAAAGTGCCATTAAAAACCCTCACGTGCCACCACAAATCCCTGACAAGCTGATCTCCACGGGGGACAGGAACAGTGGGGGGACCTGCGAGGAAGGATGGGTGAAGAACAGGGAATCACATGGAGAGGACACGTGTGGGATGCTGAAGAGCCCAGAGGAGCAGGGGATCCATGAGAAAACAGGAAATTTTGGGCAACTGCCCAGCCAGGAGCAGCCTGGAACAGCCACAGGCACCGTGCTGGGATTCACAGAAATTCATCCCCCACTTCTCCTCCAGAGAGAAACTGAGCAGGAAACCAAAAATTGATGAACCAGTTGGGCTAAAAAATAATAATAATAAAGAAAAGAAATAGTGCACAGCTTTACTCTGCCTGGCAGTGTTTGCCAAACAGCATTTTAGAAAGAGGGAAAAGCACTTTTACTGTAATGTTTCCACCCAATTTCAGTGCACACGGCAGAACTGCAACTTTCTGTGCTTTGAAACAGTTCAGTTCCTTACTCCCAATGTCAAATGTCTCTCGTGTGGGTCTTTTATTCAGATTAGAGGTGGGATTCTCCTGATCTACTCTCTTCAACAGGCACTCTTTTCTGTAAGGTTTCTTTTTCATTTGTTTGAGCATATTTGCAAAATCTGGCAGCCTGAGTCTCAGCAGGTAGAAGAAAATAGAAATGTGGCAGGTTTGGAGCTAAAAGACCAAACAGTCTGTGTGACATTTGGGAAGGAGATTTTATATTCTGCAGGAAGGAAACCACTCATAATCAAGTGCAAAAATCAGAAGTTGTTATTTGGCAGCACTTGGAATTTTTTTTTATACATATTTTTTGTAGTTTTGCACAGAATGTATCCAGAACATGCAGAGGAAAGAGCAGTTTAGCACATAAAATCCAATTTATCACGTTTGTCACCAATATGGATAAAGACTGTAGAGAGAGGGACCATTTGCTTCCATTTTTGGTTTGAAACTCTGCCACCTGTGGTCAAGCTGTAACTCATAATAGTTATATTATGTACATAAAATGTCAGTTTAATCCAGTTTCTGAGAATTTTATAATAGCAAGGAGAAGTAGTTTGGGTTGGTTTTTTTTTTTTTTTTTTTTTCATTCTTAAGAGGCAAGCTTTTGAATTTGCAGCTTTTTATATTTAACATAACTTCAATCCTATGAGCATTTATTTTACTTGTCTGAGTGACAAAATTTCACCACATCTTTTTAAAAACACTACTGATAAGCTCATTTATTGCCATTTAGTGGGAATGCTGAAGTCAAAATATCAATGTTTAGGAAGATAAGGTTGGATATGATAAGGAAACCCAGCACTGCTGTTATAACCACACACAAAAATAAAGTCCCTATTGAGAAGAAAAACCTGAATTCCTTCACTTAATCTCACAGGAGCTAAAAAAACAAACCCAAATACATTTCTGTTTGATTCAGAGATTAAAACAGGCAATAGGGAGATTACAGGGTGCATCTGTCCTGATGCACCAAGTGAAAACTCACTGGATTTTCAGCTCATGAGCAGCTTTTAGTCCACTGCCAAAACAGCCAGGACTGCAAATGAAATAAATAATCTGAAATATCACCAATAAACAGCTCCAGCCTTCTGACCCTTCACATGAATCCCTCTCCTTTTCTGCTCTTGTGGGCTGTGTTATTTCAGCAGGTTCTTAGGATGAGGAGATGCTCAGGCTCAGACCTCTGCACACTCTGATTTCACTGCTGAGAGGACAAATCAAATCCAACAGCACAGGAAAGCACTGACCACCTGAAAGACATTTATATGTTTATATATCCACCAGCTCTTCACAATAGGAACATGAGGAGGTTTTTCCCCTTTGCAGATTTTTTGCTCTTCACTCATTTTGAAAAAAAAAACAAAAAACCAAAAAAAAAAAACCCCAAAAAACAAACTTGGTTTTACACAGAAAACTCCAGTTTGGCTCCCCTTTAATTCACAGTTTTCTGCATGATTCCCAAACACAGGGACTGAAATAGCACTCTATGACTTAGTAATAAGATAAAACAACCACCATAATCTTTACTGAGGTCTGAAAACACAACCTCATAGTCACTCTAATAAAGGCAGCGTCAGGCACAGGCAGCACTGAGTAATTCTGCTCTAAAACTTTCTTAAAAAAAACCCAACAAGGTTTCTAAAAAGCCCCACAGCTTTTCAGATCCAACTCTATTTTAAAATGAGAACAAAATATGTACTTGGAGAAGTCACCTCTCTCTCTCTAACTAGGTATATATTAACAAGCCTTTATTTCCAGAGCACATAAAGTCATAACATAAACCAAATAAATGCCAAGAGGTGGATTTTACTTCAATGGGAGGCCTAAAAGCCATCGCTGCCTCTTTAACTTTTAAGTACAAGTCTTTCTCCCAATAAAATAGTCAACTACCTCCCCGCTGAACTATAAAGAGCAGATTTAGTGGGTACATTATTAGCACTCCACTCTGTTGCTAGACCTTTGCAGCAGAAAGCCAAATTAAATGCTGGCCTAAGCAAGATCAATTTGGTTGCAGTCAGCAGAGATGCAGCAGCCTCCCTGTGATCACAACTGCATTTGCAAATGAAGGGCTGCCAGAATCTGTGCAGAAATCCTGATGAACTGTGCCTGGAAGTTTTCTTTCCTTTACAAACACACGGCTTGGCTTTTGAATTCAGTCCAAAAGTGATGTTTTTCCTCACCTAATTGAAAACAATGGCTTTTAGGAGCTCTGTGCATTAAGGATGGAGAGGGAACTCTGACAGCGTTTGTACCAGGGAGCAATAAGGAGGAATTCAAACACACCCTTCTGTTCCAGCCATTCCCACTTTGCCTTACCACCAGCAAACAGTTGGACAGAGATATCCAAGAGGCCTAAAAATCGAAGTTTTTAGGGGAGAAGCATCCACATGGGATTCGACAGAACAAGAACTGCAGTGATCCTCTTGAATGCAGCGAGACAAATGAAGGTCAATGAGTACATGAATAAATTGAAGTGAAATGAAAGTTCCTCGGGCTGTGCAGCTCTGGAGGAGCATTCCAGCCTTCTGAAGCAGCAGAGCCAACACACAGATCCTAACTGCTCTTGAGATGTAGCTTGATCAATTTATTTTACAATCCCCCTCCCACGCCTGGCTGCACCAGCAGGAAGCTGGATTCAGTCATGCAGGGTGTTCCTTCCACGACTCTCCCTGGCTGAGAGATATAAATAATGCCTTAAATGCTTGTATTGTTTAATTTTACAAAATCGGCGGAGTGAATTTTCTAGTTAGCTGGTGCAGGTGAAGGAGGCTTTGCCAGGGCAAGGATATGATTTGCAGTGACTGCAGTTGGAGTGCACCTGGATGGAGCTGCCCAAGGAGCTCTGTGCTGGACTGACAAGATCATCACGGAATGCACAGGAAGTAAAAAGCTGCTCCCAGCTCTGCACGTGCTCTCTGAGCAATATTTTACATGATCCTGCACAGATTAACCTCGATACACAAATTGGGAAAGGCACTTTCTACAATGGACTGGCGCTTTTTTCCTCAGCACAGATGAAACAGTTCAGCAAAACCATTAAAACCCATTCTAATTTGGGATCTCTCCATGCACGTGGGACAAACTTGTGTTCAGACCCCCCAAATGTAATACCTGAACCCTGATCTGAGGCTGTTTGTGTTGTTCTTGTTGAATTCAGGGCTCAGATTTGCCTCTGGGAGCATTCAGCTGGATAAATATCCGATTTCTGGTTCCCGGGTCAGAGGGTGGTGCTGCACAGTTAAGTCTGGGGAAGGAAATAAAGCTACACCTTATATTTAATTTGCTGTAAACACAGAGCTGTATTTTTGCTCACACCTATTTGATTTATCACTTTTCAATTGAAAAAAAGTATGGAGTTAAGCACCCTTGTGCTTGAAAATGGCTCTCGAGGCACAAAATGATGCCTTTTGATAACGTTTGAAACATTTTCTCCACTGAAATGCTGAAATCTCCCATATTTGTTATCAAAGCCCAGGGTGGGCCCTTCCATTTATGGTGACTTGAAATAACCATAAAGGTGCTTAAGTATGAAAGAATAAAATGCAGAAAACTGTTGTTTCAGTTTGTTAGAAAATTAAGAAAATAAAGATGCCTGTGTTCTAAAAGTTCATTTTATCATGGGATAAAAATTCTGTCACAATATAAATATTAAGATGTTTCTAGTAGTCTTGGCTTGTGTAAAACTTCATCTCATAGCTATTACTTTTAGATTATATATTTCTAAGTCTTTTAAATTAATAAAAAGATATAAATATGGGTTTCCCTGCTGTAATTTAATACAGACCTCTTCTAAAATGCCATATCTTTAAGCTGGATTGTACTAGCATCTATCTTGGATCTTAACAAATACATTTTTAATTAATCATACTGTTGTTTCTTTTTCCTCTTGAACTTCACCAGTTTGTCTAAAACTCTGTAATCCAGAAATACTTCCATGTCACATCAGAAAGCTAATAACCCCTCTAACCACCTATGTGCTGACAGAACACACTGTCCTCATTTGCAGAATGTGAAGAATTTAGAGTTTGAAAGGAAACAAAACGCCTTTAACAAGGTGTAAAGACCCATTTCCGAAAAAAGCTTCATCAGTAGCCTTCTTCCCTCTAAAACCAGTCTAATTAAATACAGCTGGAGATAGCACAAAAGAATTCCATTTATTAATTGGCAACCTGCTGACACTAATTAAGCTATGAAAATTCAACTCCCTCACACCAGATTTTGAACATTAGTCAGATGCGTTTGTTGGGAAGTTTGCCTCGCGTCTCTAACGCAACCAGAGAGGAGAAAATGAACTTTGTGGTTAACATGTGTGGGAACAAAGTGACCTATTATGGGAAAATCAGATATTAAAGCTTGCACTGATGCAGAGAAGTTGTGCTGAAGGAGCCCTTACAGAGAGATTCCCTCACAAGAGCGTTTAAGGCCTGTACAGGAAATTATCCCAAAACACCAAAGGCACAGTGAAGGGTGGTTAATTCATGTAATCTGTAAGGTGCCCCAAATCTTCACTTCAGCCATCCCCCAGTCAAGGTTTCATTCAGCAACTGGGAGAAAACACCCAAACTCCTCTACCCATCTTCTAACCCTCATGTAAGGCATCCAAGGAGACCTCACTTAACATTTGAACAGTTAATTACACATTAACAAGGAAGAGTTATTATTTAATGTCTCAAGGCCTACTGGCAATGAGTGGCTCTGCTATTATCTGAGTGGACACTAATGAACACCATCTGGTGCTCCTTCCCTTTCCAAAATCCCGGCCCCATCTCACGAGGAAGGTTTGGAATGTGCTGATCCTGATCTGTACCCACATTATTCACCAACAATCTAAACAAAAAGAGGAACAGAGGGCAGAATAAAAATATCGTCTGCTTTTCTTTAAATCCTAAACACTACAGTGCTTCATAAGAATCAACAAGCAACTATTTTTTTAAAAAAATAAATTAAATAAGTTACTATAGAAAAGTAGCACAAAACTTTCCTGCTTATTCATTTTTTTGGTTTTCTTTTTCACATAAACCTTAACAGTTAAAGCACTTGGCTTTCAGATAATACAGTACAGCACATTTTGCCCACCTCACCATATTTTCAGAAATCTAATTAATTGGAAGGTGTTAATTAATTTTGAATCTACAGGAAAATAGATTTCTGAAACAATTTTATAAGAATTGATTTATATAAAGGGTCTGTAACCTAATATGCTTTCAGTTCTGAAATTCTCAGCACCTGGCGAATCAGCCAGGAATGTGGCAAGCTTATGGCAATGAATGGCTCATTCATCAAGTGCAAAAATCTTTAAAAAAATTAAAATAATGAGAAATTATTTTAGATAGATGCATAGATACCAGTTCACCTCCTCCCCTGTAAATACACCCCCCTTGTTCTAAGATATGAACTTGTTTTAAGGCTGTAGCTCAGTGTAAAGCCAAATAAAATTCCCCCTTTCTGTGCAGGTTAAGCTGTGAGTCTCAGGGGAAACAAGATCTGAAGAGCTGCACCTGACTCTTCCCTTAAATTCCTCCTTGTTGTGGCTGAGCAAACGGGAAAGGAGATGTTTAAAAGTTCCTTGCACTGTTGCCAACTGGGAATAATCAGTCACTGAAAAATAATGGGGGTCTCACTGCCTCAGCCACTGTGCTAAAAATCACTGAGCCACGGACAGGACCAGCACCACCGGAATCAGGGCTTTGCAATGTGCTGATTGAAATATGTAAAATATAATAAAAAAATGAAAGAATTTAATAAAGAATATTTGCTTGCCATTTAAGGTGGAGAAGAGCTATGCTGAGCATTGTACCTTTCCTACTTCTAAACTTTATTATACTCTCATTTACAGCAGTCACAGCTGTAATATTTTATCATGAGATTAGAGTGCAATTGACAATAAGCTGGAAAAGGCATTTGATTCATAGATGATCTAAAGTACAATGTTGGCTTGAATCCCACAGTTCTCAGGGAGTTTTCCATTTCTCAACCCACCTCGTGTTATCCAACTTTGGAACATCTTTGAAATTCTGCCAAGTCAAAGTGGCAACAAAGCCACCACGGGGCAAGGTCACATTGGGATTGTCACCAGAATCTGCTTGGAGGCTTCACTTGGGCTCAAAGCAAGGTCAGAAAAGGGAAAATGGGATAAGAGCATTTTAGAGACTGAGCTGAACATTTAGACATTTGATTATTTTTCAAGAGAGACTCACAAATTAATTCCAGAACTAAGTTTTTTTGTGGATGTTTATTTATATAATGATAGTAAAAATCTGGTGATTAAGGGTGAATTGTGCAAGGGGCTAAGGTCCAGTGAGAAGAGGAAGAGTTTAATGCAGAGCAGGGTAGTGCCTCACTGTGAGAACAGTTCTCATAATAACACCCAGAGTCATCTTCTGGATGATTGATTCTAACTCTACCACTTTTCACAAAACTACCAAAAAAAAAATAGTAAAAGGAAGAGGGGCAAAAAATGAAAGTGGTATCTTATTTTAATAACACTTTTTTTATTCTTTTTAAATTAAAAATACTTGGATATTACAAAGAATAAATGCTACTAATCAAAAGTAGCAAGCTCTTCTACTGGGGACTGAATCCTTCAGTTTTCCTGAAGACAACAAAGTGAAAACTGAGTCAATGAAGGTTATATTGATAATGGGATGGAAAAAAGTTCAAGCCATGCCTGGGGCATGAAAAGGAGAACAAAAGTTGAAGGAAAAAATCATGAAAGATGCATGACTACCAGATTCCCATGTATTACTGTTAAGTGCATTCATTAAATGATCATAAAGAATATATGGCATAAAAATGAAAGAGAAGATCACAGTCTCTAATAGAACCTGATAATTTCAGAGTGGGAAAAGCAGCAGAGCATGACAACAATTTAAACTGAGAACACTAAATCTTGCATTCCAGCTTTCACTGCGAGCAAAGAAAAAAATTAAAAAATCACAGAGTAAATGGTAGAAGTGACAAAAGAAAATGTGACATCGAATTTTAAGGCTACACTGGCAGCGCACAGGATGAAGAGACCATTTGTTCTGAAATCATTACAAAATGACCTGATCATTAACCGCGTTGAGAAACGCTTTGCTTCCGAATGCACCCACGCTGCAAATCTCCCAAAAACACACGTCCTGCTAAATGAGTTGTTGCGATTGTGAGCAGGACATTTGGTGTTCGAAGCCCTCTCAATTCCATCGTGGTTTGTATCATCTGCACAGTTTCACATAACGGGTTCTAACAGATCCTTTGGCCGGGGCTTTGACACCTCTGCATGAGGCGGTGTTAAACCCTCAGCACTCGCTGTACATATGTTAATTGTTGCTGTTTAGCACCTGTTTTCTCCTTTCCTGCTGTTCAGACACAGCACTCAACCACCACAACTCTGCCTTCGCAGCCTTTGCAGGGCACTTCACCATTTTGCAGAATAAATCAGGCCTTTTGAAAAAGGAGCAGAAAAAATTCTGTCCCCGCTTTAAACCATTTGTCATTAATTTCTCATTTCCCATTACTTTCATTAATACACTTTAAAAAGAGCAAATCAGATACAGAGAACAAGGGACTGACTTGACTCAGGAGTCTCTCCTCATCAATTCTGGAACTTCTTTGTGGCCATGGTCACCGATTTCCACATCACTGGCACACTGGTGCTCTGGCCACCCCATCACACTCGGTACCTGAGCACACTTGTAAAATAATTCAGATTAAACACATCCCACTGTTTTCCATGAGTTTGCAGCAAGGAATTCAGTCATGAGCACTCTCTCCACTGCAGTGGACGTTGGTGGTGGGGCCGACAGGGATTGCTCAAATGGCATTTCCACAGCTCTGTTTTGATGTCTCAAGGTTTTAAACCTCACCCTCTCTCATTATTCACTGATGTGGTGAGTTTTCTTCTTGGGAAGTAAATGAAGGATGTGAGAACACAGAGAGAATGTTAGAATTCATGACAAGAATTTAGGCAGGGCTTTTGATGAGATAATTTTAGGGATAAATTAGAAGATAACCACAGAAGCTCAGGGTAGAAGAACAGTCTTCTTGAAACTCAAAACATCAGTGGGATTCCTGCCAAAAGGAAATAAGGGGCAGAGAATGATTGCTAGAATAAACTATTACCATGACTGAGTAACCCTCATGAAGGTTCCCATGACATTCACTTGAACACCAGCGCTGAAATCCTTGTCAATACTAAAGGAATACACCAGCCTTTGGTGACAGCAACCACCAGAAATGTTCATCACGACCATCCCTAACTCAAAACACAGTCATGCCCCCAATTTTAACGGGAAAATATCTATTTGGAAGCAGAATCTCACATATTGCACTCACAGAATCGTACTCTGTTCTCTTGTGTGGCTTTTCCATTGTTATATTTATTAATTAGGGCAAAAGCACGGCTGCTTCAAATTTCAGGATATTTTAAAACTCAGAGCAAAATGAGAACTACATCAGTGCTTCAGGCTCTGCTGCTTGAGCTTTCAGGATAACCTGAAGCACAATTTGGCTTCATGTTGGAAGTGGGTCCAGAACCAAATTCAGCACTCCCTGCTGAGCCAGTCTAGAAATCACATGTGGCTGTGGCTTAGAAATGTAGAAAAGAACAGAAATGCGACCAATTTAATTTGAAGAATGGAAAACATTACATAAAGCTCTCCAGCTCCTTGACATTGAGAATAACGGTGTCTGACAGTTGTTGGGGTAAGTAGCCACTCATTCAGCACAGCATCGTTTATCTGGCAACAGTGTGTGTCTCTTGTTGTTACTTCAAAGAAAAAATTCAATAAAAATTTAAATAAAAACAGATCTGTCCGTATAAAGCTTTAATATTTTACACCAAACTCAATCTCTTTCCTTTGTAAAGTGCTTTCATACTTCCTGAACTGGTCCTGCAGTACACAATTCTCATTTTTTTTTTAAAGAAAGAAACCATGAATCACCTCTAAACATCTACCCTTTCTTGAAACATTAGCATTTATTTTTAATAGGCATCACTCTGAAAAGGCTTCACTAAGTACTGTAGAATGCTAAAGAATTCTGTAGATTCAGGGAACTCAGACTATATATGTTAAGTCCTTGAGCATCATTACATCCAAGCAGGTTACTTGGTTAAGAATTCATGATTCAGAACAGAACAGTAATTATTTAATGCAATTAATTCCAAATGCTCTCTCGCAGAGTCCATTTGTTGTTCCTGACTGCAGACTGCGCTATAAATATACTTTGAAATAAGTGAAACAAAGGATTCAGATATTCAAGGCCACGTCCTCTCTATGTATTTCTGCCCAATTTTTCCTTTGCCTCCCACATATTTCATGAAACTAACAATTAAATGCTTCACAATCACTGCTTATGTCAGACTTTTTGTTTTAAAGTTGCTAGATTTGAGAAATCAAAGACGTTTTATGAAAGATAATTAATATCTCTCTTTAGTACCTGCACTTGGCAAGGTATAATCTCTCCATTTTAAGCTTTCTCCCACATTTATTTTAATAATAAAATCATTGCTCTATTTAGAAACCTCTCATATTATTTAGCAATTCAGCTCTGGACTGTAACTACTTTGAGAAGAAAAAATGTAACTTTCCAGCCCCATGTAACAGATTCAGGTTCTAACAGCCTCAATAAAAACATTTTTTAAACTTTGATTGCACACCCTAAAAGCCAAATTAACAATCTGCCAAAGCCAATATGTTCAAATAACGGAAAGTTGTAAAATATGACCATATTTTTATATATGCAAACAGGCTCAGTTCTGTCTGATTTTCAAAGTTTCTTCCAGCATTTATTTTCTATTCCAGCCACAAGTTTATAACCACGCTACAAATTACAGCAATAAAATTTTGTGAAGAAGATTACAATAAAATTGTCATTTCACGTCAACTTTACTGGGCAAAATATATGCATTAACATGATAACAGGAATAATCCATTACCTTATTTAAGTATCTTCATTATTTGAAATGATAGTGGCTCCACACTATTTGCCAGAATACGTTAAGTGGTTTTGAAAGCCATAAATCTCTGCCACTCTTTTCCTCACACGAGTCTTAACTATAAAGTTCTGTCATAAATGATGAAACAAAAGGTTTTAAGCCAACCCAATAATACGAAATCTGTTCTTTCAATAACAAAATCCACACAGCTGGGAGCTGCTCATTATTTATTCAGCTTCTGCAAACCAACACCTCTGTTTGTTTCCTTGTAACTTCATTGTTTTCCTTGCTTTTCCTGGGGAAAAAATACACAAAACCAAAAGCAAACTCTAGCTGTATTTTCTCAGTGTTGCACCATTCCCTGGGCTAATCCAGTTCTGTCACCCCATTTTTGTCACCCGTTATCAGCTCAGGTGACCACAGAACAGCCCAATGAGCCCCTGTTCCTGTCACCATCACCACCAAAAATAGCCTGTCTGAACTCTCCAAATAACCTAAATGTGATCTCAGATACTCTTATGACAACACTGGGAATTCCTTAGTTTTCATTTGTTAATTTTCATTTATTACTTTTCAGAAAACTGGTGATAGGTCCCTGCCTGAGAGGAGAAACAAAAACCATACCCAAAGGAAAGCATAGTGGAATAGAAACCCACAAACAGCAGAAACACGATCAAGGGCTGGTCAAAGCCACTCTGTCTGAATTTACATCAGAAACAGACCCACAGCACATCCTGAACATCCAAACTGCCACACAGCCCTTCCATTCCCCTTGGGTGTTTGTCAGCAGTCAGCACAAGTCCTGCATTTATTGGTGACATAACCTGTTCTGCTCCTCTGAAATGAATCATCTTGGCCTTCTGCTGGAGCAGGAGTTTGCAAAGAGCCAAGGAGATCGCTGGGAGGCTGCAAAACAATTTCCTGAATCAAAGAGCTGAGGAAAATGAGGCCCAGGACTCAAAGGTGTAGAAAAGGCAGGTGCACTCCAGATGTGCGAGGTGTGAGTTAATGGGGGCTCCTTGGCTTAACCTTGATGAGAAAATTGTGAAGATTATGTGAAAGGTCAGCTGCTTGTCCTCTCAACGTCACTGCTTGCTTCCCACAGCAGTGATGAGATTTCCAAAAAGATGAGCTGGAAGAATTTTGGACAGCAAGAGACTGAGAGAAACAGTTCCTCCTCAGATGGTTTGGATGTGGCTCTGGGGATGTGCTGGAGCTGGGCTGGCAGCTGGGCAAGGTGATCCTGGAGCTCTCTGCCAGCACTGGTGACTTTGTAGCTTCACCTGGAAAGGACATGAGTTCAGATATTCCCCAGCACATATTTAAACCTCCTCCTTGCTGCCTTCCAGATGGCAGGGATCAACAACACCCAACTGGGATCTGTTCTGAATGCATCCATTTTAAGGAAATAGCATAAAAAAACTTATCTTAGCAAATCTGGAACAAAGTATGCAAAAATTCCTGGCACTTCAAGGGAAGAAAACGTCTTCTCTCTCCCTGATTTACATCTGACAATAATGCCATAATGCATACAATACACAAAATGCTCTTTTATGGTTTAGAAATACTACACAAATAAAGTTTGAAATCTTCCTGTGGAACTGAAAATGTGCAATCAATGAAAGCCCAACAGTTAATCAATGGTAGTTTCATCAGTGATTACTTTATGGAAGGGCAGCCTTCCCAAAGTCCTTGATTTAAAAATTTGAAGTTAATTCAAAGCAACTCGAGGCAGCCAGAAAAGCATTGTCTGCCACCCTAAAAAAGTCACACATTTGAAAGTCATTTTACATCCAAAAGAAAGCCTACTGCTAATAATCACCACAAAAGTAACAGAGGATTTGATAATATACGAAAAAATTAATGTAATAAAAAAAAGTCTTTCCAAGGTAAAAATAAGAACAACCTTTTAATATTTGTAGAAGTCTGGTAAAACAGCAATTGGCACGGAGAAGCTTGGAAAAAGAAAACAATGAGTGACTCCCTGACTCTTCCCATTAATTACCCAAGATTCATGAAGTCTCAGTATTTCAGTCAAGCTTAAATGAAGACATAATTCTCTCTGAAATTCAGAGGCAATATCAGATAAACAGGATTAATCAACACTCAAAATCATTGAGTGCTATGGATTTTAATTCTGACAGCAGCTTCCATGTCTGCCCCATAACAATGCAATAACTAACAATGTAAAATTAACAGGGTTTTTGCAGTGAAAGTAGGGGCCCATTTGTAACCCATTCACTGCTAAAACACAAACTTCAAAAACACCCAAAAAAAGAGCAGAGGAAATCTGGAAACAGCAGCAGGAGGAGCCCGCTTGGTTCAGAGAAACCTCTGCCAAAAAGGAGAGCACAACCCCAAAGTGAGGGACAGAGAGAGGCTGGGGCACAGTGCAGCTCCATCTGCCTCTGCCTCCACATTTCCACTGACTGAGGGCAGGATATTACAGAATTTATAGATTATGCACAGGGATGGATCAGCTCTGCAGCCAAACAGCAAAGTCAAATATCTGCAGAATTCTTGCTGCCTTTCAATCCTGCTCCCTTCCTCAATATCCCTCTTTGTTGCCTTTTCTGCTTTTCATCCCGCTCTGCCATGATGCAGAGGGTAACCTTTGGCTAAAATTGCAGAAGGAAAGATTAATTTTGCTTTAACAAAGAAAGGTTAAAGGTACAGGACGTGTACCTCGAAGCCTATCCACTCCAAAGAGAGTTCTTCTTGACCTATTAAATGGATGTCCAAAAGCAGTTCCTGTCCTAAATGCAAAGGCACCTGTTGGCAGATAAATAATAGAAGTGCTCTATTTTTTCCCTAATTCTCTGATTCTTTATATCATTCTATGTCAAGATTAGAGAAAAAAAGAACATTCCTGAACACCTATATTTTCCATTAGCAGGAACAACATTTGTGTGAAAACAAAATTGTGTATGTCAGTCTTATTCAGAGAAATAGGTTCTATAGTTAAAAAAATCACTAATTGTAGGAGGCAAAAATGTGATATTAGGAATGCTTTATTTCTGGTGGAACTAGGACATAGCTGCACATTCACAGGCATAAGCAGAGAAGCTTTAATAAACAGGATTATTCCAATAATTGTTGAAAAGAATGTGACTAATTGCATCTAAGGTAATTAGAACTATGCACATTCTTAAAATGAATCTGGTGATCAGAATTTATTTTATTTTTTCATTTTCTTCATTCTGTAATGTGCTTTATTCCTCTAGAACGAAGTAGTGGTGCAGACTTGGTGGGTGTGCTTACAGAAAAATTGTATTTGTTCTTGGATTTGCTAAAAGGAAGAAAAGAGGGAGGCACAGGCCATAGAAACACATTTTGTGCCCTTCTTGAGACTCTCCTCAGTCTGACTGCATATCTCATTTTGTCACAGCTGAAGAGAACCTTGTGTTTATAGAAATTGAAAAAAGAATAAATTAAATCTGTTAATAATGACAACAAGGCAATTTCACCTCGAGGGTCACCTGGCAACCATGAGCCCTCACCTGGGACTGCTCCTCCTTTCTGTCTCTTATGGGTAACATTAACTCCCTGCCCTCCCAAAACACAACTTGGACAAAATTCTGTGCGAACTTGTCCAAAATTCTCTTCCCCCTGCCATTTGTCTTTTACTTGCTCACTTCTGAATAGATTTTTCTTCCTGCTTTTTTTTTTTTTAATGGTGTCATGACTGATTTCCTTCTTCATCTGGGAAGTCAGAAAACAAGAAAGAAACCATTAAAAAATCATGCCCAATCTGCAGTTTTCCAATAGGAAGCAGCAACTCCTCCTACCTGCCACTGGAAACAGCTACTCGACATTATTAAGCACCTCCAGCTCCCCACAGCCAGGCAAATCCCAAAGCACCTCCTTTACTGCGCTTTTTTATTGATGAGGTTTGTCATTTTATGGGATGTGGTACAATAGAAAGCAATTAAGGCACTGATGCACACAAACGTTGCCTTTTTGCAAGGCGTCAGCAGCAATAATCTCCTTTCAAATATGCTGAGAAGCAGCCATAAACCTTCTCCTGCCAGAGGAAACTCTGGTGAGCCTTAAGTTCCTCACAGAAGGGGCTGCTTGAGGCTGAATTTGTCAAAAGCAGTGATAATTAAGGTGCAGAGCAGCTCCAGTTTGGCCTGGCTCAAAGACAGTGGCCACTCAATCATCCCTCAGCTCCCCAAAACTCTTTGGTGGAATTTTAGTGGCTCTGTGTGGGAAGCTTGAGGAAGGCACCAAGGCCAGGTGCTGTTTTCATGCTTTATTCATCTCAGGAAAGGGGTGACAGGAATCAAGGCACCCCAGGATTTTTCCATTCCAGCTGCCTGCAGAGCTCCTCTGAAACTGGATGTTTTCAGAGCCCTGATTTCAGTCAGGATCAAAACCTCTTCCCCTTAACCTTGCAAAAGAATCGCTTTTGACTTCACCAGGAGCAGAAAGAAATGAAGGTCTGATCCTCTCCTCAACCTTTACAAGTCAGCTAAATAAAAGGTATTACAGCTTGAAGCAGTAATATTCATTGAAATGAAGAATTTTTTCCCCCAGGTACCAGGAAAACACTTGATATTTGCTGAAGGAAATGGAAATATTCTGTGTAACAATTTATAGGAGCTGCGTTTTCACTGGAAACAATCTGAACCAAATCATTCAATCACAATTTATATCTGGCAGTGAAACGTTGAACAGATTATAAAAAAGGGGACCTTGTGCACAACACTTGTTTCTGAATAAGCTGAGGGAAAACATTCATGGAAAAACAGCTCCCAGGGCAGCAATTCCAGCAGGGGCAGCCAGGCCTGGGGACTGCAGCCCTGTCATAGCCCAGGCACGGGCAGGAACCACAAATACTCCACAATCATTTCCATTCCATTTGCAGTTTCTGACCCCGTGGAAATCATTTCTATCTCAGGGTTTTTTCATTTCTGTGAGGAGGAGGAAGTGCATTTTCCTATAAACCCCTTTCAGAGGGGTGGTGGGCAATTCCCTATGACTTGCAGAGCTTTCTGAGGTCACAAACCTCTTTTGATCAAGCTGTGGGTTTTCAAAACCTGCCATTTTCATAACACTACCTCCAAACAGCTCATGGAACCAGAAAATCTGGATTTTGATTATGCTTTCAGCCTGAAATAAAAGTGACCTAAGAAAGTTCAAATTAATGGCTCCAATACCAAACATTAACCCTCATGCCTGGGGAGAATTTTCTCAGCATCAGTGATGGTGATGTATTGCAGGACCACTGCAATTAGCACCACTGAAACTCCTAATTTAGTAAATTATTCCTACTCCAGGAACTCTGGTGTATATGTATATATATTTATATTTATATTTATCCACACACGTCTCCCAGATAAGTTTGTCTGTGACTTTTTTGGATTATTTTTGGTACACATACATTTCCATTTCATGTTTTACATGAGATAAACACACAGATGGAAACTCAAACACATCAAAAAAGACCCCAGCCAGTAACTCTTTGCATGTTATACCAGCCTTCATTTTTCTTTTCTCCTAAAGCAATTAGCAAACAGTTGTTCCACAAGGTAGGAATAGCAGTGAAACACCATTAAACCTAGAGCTGTCCCGCCAACTTCAAGCTTTTAATGGAGGTAAAAGGAGCTGCAGATTCTGTGCTCTGCCAAAAATAAGATGCAGGACTTGCAGAACACAATTGCTCTCATATCACCCCATCCTCCTGATGTGCATCTTTCTCCACAATAACTGCAGAGGACTCTCTGATCAGAGTTTTTCATCTGGGAGCTGTGGATGAGAATCCTTGTTCTCCCTCTTTCTGTATCTTCTGTTTATCCATGAGACCTCAGCAGGTTAAATATGGTCAGTACCAGTCTGAGCAGTAAATTTAGGACAGCACTTGAATTGGCATTCACCTAAGAATGCTGAAAGTTTCAGGGGTAAGATCTTTTCATACTGTTTTATTATTTTATTTATATGTCCTACTGCTCTCTAAAAAGGCATCCATCTTGTGCTTATTTCTCCATTGACTAAAAACACAATGAAATAAGGTTTATATAATTTTTTCACTATTTCAGGCATATTCCAATAACCTCAGCCTTTGTCTCTGTTCGCAGCTGCCCACAGAGGCTGCTTCAGCCTACGGTGAATGGCTTGAGAAAGTGAAAAGCACTTACTTTGTCCCCTGAGACCAAAACCTTCCAATCCCCACTTGGAGACACGATTCCATTCTCCTAAACATCAGCACCATACATTGCTGCAGCCCCACAGGGTCATTCTTTATGCAAATTTTCATTAGGAGAGGCTTGGGTCACATTACATTTGCAGCTTTCCTCTCCAGATCCTGTGTTTGGAAAGCCAGCTCCCAGGCTAAAGCAGCTCTTTATTTTTATTTTATTATCATTAACTCACCAACGCCAGGCAGAACCCTCAGCTTGGCAGCCACGCACAAGTTCTTTTGTAATGTTTACAGGCAAAAGTCCTTTCCCCTGACCAAAACAATAAAAGGAATTATACCCACAGCTTTGGTCTGAAGATCTGTACACAGGACAGCTGGAACAGAAAGTTAATGGAAAGTCAGTGTTGGTTGATGGAGCTCCATGGAACATTCCAGTCCCATTGACCTTCTGAGGGTAATGTGGCACCGTTTGTCATTCCAACTGGGGACACCCCAGGAGAGAAACCCACAGCATTCATTTGTCTTAAATATTATTTTTTTTTTGGGCATTGCAACACAAAGGATGTTTGTAGAAATGGCACAAATTAACAGATTTAAATTAAACCACAGTTAGAAAGCCATTAATATATTCACTTGCCACAGATTTTGAGCTGGATACTGAGCAAAGGATGATTCTCTGGCCCCAAAGTGGGAAATTAGTCTCTTCTAAATGATCTAATACTAGACTGCACTGGTCAGCTGTTTGTAAAAATGTGATTAAAAAGAAAAGAAAGGAAAAAAATGTAAATTTCCTTTTTGATTGTTATAACAAAATGACTTAATGACTGGCCATAGCATTTAGTGCTATGGTTTAGTGTTTGTTGAAACATCACCATGTCAACTGAACCTCAGTCAAAGGCTGGACTCAATCTTGGAGCTCTTTTCCAACCTAAATGACTGATTCCATAAAGTGGTTTCATTTTGGTTACATAAAAGATCCTGTCATGTCCCTGTGTTCTAACATTTTCTAAAATTCAATAAGCATTAAAGAATGGACAAACCTGCCTGATCTGTCTGATCTGCTAAAGGATGCTTTTTGGACAAAACTTTCTTAACATTTTTGGAAACTCCACCACAGAGACCACGAGACCAGGCACAAACTGAAAAACCTCGTGGCACTGCTGTTGGAAACTGATGCCACAGTGGCTTTTAAGCATCACAGTGAAGAACTGCACAGGGCAAAATGAGAATTCCTGATGAAAAGGCTTGTCCAAGTTCCCTTCCCTCCCCCTGCCATCTTTCAGGCACATCTGCCAAGTCCTGCAGCCTTTCTATTGCAGGAAACTCAGTTTCTTCTTCCACATTTGCTCTGTTTTGCAAGAGAGTGAAGCCAGGCCTCCCATCCTAGACAGCTCTACTCATTAAGCTAATTAGCTCTTTAGATCTGATTTCTTCCCAAGAACTAATGAATATTAGATTATTTAGAGCACAGGCAGCTGCCAGAAGGCAGAGAGATGATCTATCCCCTGAACAGCCAGAGCAACTCAGGTGGAACAGGAGTTCCACCTCAAATCCTGTAATCTGTAATAAACACAGGGCTGCTACAATACAACGTTCTGTTCAATCCTCGAACAGAGCCCTGCCAAGTTAATCCAAAAATACCTGCCCTACAAATACATAGAGAATTTCCTCATCTGAATTGGAAAATAAAAAATAGAACATCCTAAATCATTCTAGCATATAAACCAATCTGCTAAAGTGAATCAATATAAAAGCAGTAAAAGCTGTCACAAAAAGACACTGAAATGTGTGCAGACTTAAAATCTCTGAAGGCAACTGGAGTCACACTCAGCTTAAGTTACAGCTTCATTTTAACTTTTACTTTGTACGTATGTATGCAGTTTGGATTGCCTTAAAAAGTTATTATCTGGTCTAGCTAATGTTAATGGGTGTTGGTTAGAGGATATTTTTTTAAAATTTCAGAAAGAAAATTAAGTTCTTTGGGATATTTTTAAAGCTCTTTTGGATACTTTCCATGTTTTTCAACTTTCCTGTGCCCCGTTTTCAGAGGTTCTTCAATAAAAACGCTAATCCTGTGGGCAAGATGCAAGCTACAAAGCCCTGAACCAAAAAATGCACATTGGACAATATTCCTTGGGGAAATGGCAGTGTCAG
The DNA here is from genome assembly GCA_025920805.1 of Petroica traversi. NCBI lineage: Eukaryota > Metazoa > Chordata > Aves > Passeriformes > Petroicidae > Petroica > Petroica traversi. The sequence continues at coordinate 1,871,801 of JAHLSL010000024.1, read as the reverse complement.
GGTCATTCCTGGGATGGGCTCTTTCCTCAGCCAGCCTCTGCCTTTGGAAGAGCCCTTAGAAAAGATGACGTGAGTGTCCTGGCACAGCCAGGTCCTGGGGAGAAGCTGACAGATGTTCCCGTACAAATCAGTTCTGATGCACATTGTGCAGCCTCCAGAGGCAGCTGCTGGTCTCCCACAAAAGGTTACTGGAGCGAATGCAACGCAGAGATGCAGATACAATTGTAAGGAATAAATGTAAGGTTCTGCTCTAGCCCACTTAGGAAGTCTAATGCATGAATAATGTTCCATCTGTGCTGTGGTCAAATGCAACTGAAATTGATTTTAGATGTTCCACACGGAGCAGCAGGGGCCTTAACAAGCTTAGTGACATCGGGGACCTTGTCAGGGATCTGTACAAAATTCATGATACAAGAAATTTGGATAAATGAGAATCTGGGACGATGAAGAATGGGGGTTGTATTACGAGAAACTCCTGTACCGAGTAATCAAAATGAATCACATACCCGAGGCATTCTCGAGGAGAAGGTAACAAAGTTTAGTCACATTAAATTTATAATAAACATGTGAAACACGTCAAATGTGCAGCTACATATCCTAACCATTAACTTTTTGGATGCATGAATAAAATGTGAGCAATGGGAACAAAACACTCTTCTGCCAACCTGTTTAGCTGGATAGATGATTTTTTTTTTTTGCCTCCAGCTTCAAACTTTCCACCACTTACTTTCACCAGGATCAGGGTAGAGTGTCACACCTGCACCTGTGACAATCTGGAGTGGCTTTAGGATTCCACACATTGCTCCTAAAATATTAGACGATGATCCAATTCCACCTGGTCACCCTAAAGAAGAAAAAATATTTAAAAAATAGAAAAAGAATGAAAAAGGCTGTAAATGAAAAAAGCAGTAAAATAAGTCACCTAAATTTTGGAAATACTCTGTGGAAGAACTGGTGTACTTATTCATTAAAACCTCATGATCAACAAAAATCTTTCAACAAGCACTCATGAATATTTTACCTTCCACCTGACCAATCATTTTCATCAATATGTAAATGCCATTGATGATATTTACATCCATTGATGATATTTACAGCCATTGATGATATTTAAATCCATGTGCATTTTAACTCATGGATGACATGAGCACTGGGAGGCTGTGGATGCAGTTGGGCTGCACAAGAATAATAAATAAATGGAGGAGACCAAAGATTCTTCCTCACTTCCCTCTGAGATGAGGTTTCCAAGCTCAGGCTGCAAAGCAGACTCACAAAATACGTCTGAACCAATATGTTCTGCTCAGGAAGGCATTCAGCACCACAAATTCATGAAGTAAAAGGCCTGTCAGCCCAGCAATTTAATACAGTGATTTATTTCTACACATTGCAATGACATTATGAGCCACATAATGCTTTGCTTTGAGAGAAAACAAGAGCGGTATTTTTCAAATCGGGTTAAAATTTATACATTCCCTCCATAATGTCTCAAGATGCTTTTCCCTTCAAGATTTAGATTATGGAACCCATAGAATTTAAAGACAAGCAACTGAAATAAAAGTTAATACAATAAAGCCAGTTAAATGTTTCTTTGTGCTGTCAGTCAATTCAATTTTCACAGATAGGAAACAGAAATAATTCAAACGGGCATTGGCCCAGTCTCCTCCTCTGGATTTTAACACACTTTGTTTTGCATTCTTTTAAATGCATCACACTTTAAAGTGGTTAGGGATCATATTCCTTGGCACATAAAGATTCTTCAGGATGGATTTACACAGAGGGGACTGCAGCAGCTTGAAGGATGGAAACTAATAACATCAGCACAGCATGCATATCATTTCCTGCACAGAAACTTGGCAGGACTAAGAGTGTTTTTAGGGGAATGTGGCTGTGCTAATACTCCCTCCTGTGAACAGCTCCTCTTCACTGGATAATCAAGATCTCCACGCAGCCATCTGAGATGGCTTTGCACAGAGCTGCTTTCAAAAATGAAATTATCTTCATTATTATTAATTTGATGAAAATAAATCGCCTCGGAGTTTGGTGCTAATGACTGTCCCTGTCATGCAGCCCGAGCAGGGGAGGTGTGGAATCTTCTGCAACAGAGCCCCAAAGATCCAGGCCTCCACCTCTCAGAGTGAGGAAATGCCTTCTAATCACCATTACAGAAATCTTGAGCTAAAATGTTTCTGGCTGTAATTACCTCCCAACACAACACACACTTTGTCTTTATTTTAAATTCCAGTTTTATTCATTTTCTGTTTGGAGACAGCTTTAAATTAAATAGAACCATTTCTCTACTGTGTTTTACAAGTTGTCAGCAAGCTTACAAGGCTGACAATCATGACAACCCACATGTGAATTTTGGCATGTCTGGGCTTTTATTTCCTTGTTTTGCAAATAAGAATTTTTACTGAAATGCTACTGAAGTATTAAAAAGCACCTATGAAAATCCATTAACTCTCAGAAGTTTCTGCCCTGCCCTGCCCTGCAGATGAAGGGTTCAGGAGCACAGGAAAACTCACTAACCTTGATTCCTGTTATCGCTTGAGGGCAGACCAGATAAGCTCTTGGATCAAATTTAAGATACTTCAGCCTAAAATCACCTGCCAAGTGCTGAACCACGGGCTTAAGCTGAGCTTACTGTCCTAGACAGAATTGTCCTGCAGGTCACAGCTTGATGGCATCTGAGACAGGAGCTCTGACACTGCCCCTCCATCCCCTCCCCAGGAGCACTTTTTCAGGATTTATCCATAAAATCGAGTCCCAAAATGCTGTGAGGAGTTACCCGAGGAGATCAGCGTGATGGGACTGGAACCCACTCAGCAGCTCGTGGAAAACCACCCCACTATTGACAGCTCATCCCTGGAAAACCAGCAGCCTTGAAAATGACTGGTTCTCTTCTCTGTCCTTAAAAGTGGTGAGAGAAAGAAGCAGGAGACATCTGAAACACAAACCAAGCCCCCAAAACCCTAATTCCTGCTGTTTCAGTCCCACAGGGCTGTCTGCATGAGGAGAGGGAAATGTGGAAACTCCTGCTGCTTTTAGTGCCTTTCCAAAACCGCAGTCAGCAGAACCAAAGAGCAGCACACGACATTTTCTGCATCACCATACTCCAGTAACTGCCAGGTAAGAGAAATAAAAGTTAAAGGAGGAAATACCTTTTTTCCATTCTCTCTTCTTCTCTCCTCTCATTACAACACCAAGCTGATCAATAAATCTTTGGGATTGCTTAGGTAAAAAAATTAAGAGAGAAAGAATTTACTGGGAAATCACTGGCTGGGTACAGGTGTAAATATTATTTTAGTTCAATAGCAAGCCAAATGCAGCACAAATCAGCAACTCTGTGAAAACAGCTACCACTTAAACTGTATTGCAAACAGAAAAGTTACACTGTACACCCCTGAGATTTTGGGGATTGAAAGTAAAAAACGTGGATCTGCAGGAACATCACCTTCCTAATTGTTTGGGTTTTTTAATCTAAACGATTTTTTTAAGATACTCTCTGCAGGGCATGCTTCATTTTTATGAAAAACCCACCCTGTATATTTACTGGGGTTTTAGAAATGTCAATTTAAAAGTGGGTTTAGAGAGATCTATTTAAATCAAAGAACATTTATTTTTCCCACAGTTTGAGAAAGGAAATGTGAAGTTTCATTAGATATGAAAAATGAGACAAAATGACAAACACCACATCCATCACAACCTCATTCACTTAATTAAAATCAGATGCTCAGCTGAGTAATTTTAATTAGTAGTACTGGATACATTTTCAAGTTGTTTGGAATCAGGAGTTTTTAATAATTTATCCTCATTTCTTGGAACTCAGAAGTATATTTCACTCTTGGACTTTAAACGTCTGTGCCCATAAATTTTACCCATGAAGCATGAATTATTGTAAATGTTTGTGCACAATTAACAAGTTGCTAAATAGGAGTGAAGCAGGGCTGGCTGTGTGTTAACTGCAGCTTGGAAGCCTGATGGAGTCCGAGCACATTATTTTCTTTTTTCTTAATCAAATCTCAAGTGCAGATCTCCTGGAAAAGCCCTTTTTTTTTTTAGATTAAGAGTTAAGGTTGCACTTCAACTCACTTGCAGCATTCCCAAGGGGCTTCCTGAAGTTGTTTTTTCATCCAGACTGGGAGCTGTACTTTTGACCTCAGCAAGCAACAAAAATACTGAGTGACTTCTTTTTCTTAGAAGGAGAAATGGGTAAATTGCTTGATGCTCTGTTAATTGAGAATTTGTTATCTTATAAAATGTAACTTCTTGAGAACAGGAGATAGGAAGGCACAAAAATCTTTCCCTTCAATAATACATGTTCTGATCTGGCAACTGCTCATTTTCAACAGTAAATTGGAATGATTTCTCACATTTGTCTTACATGACAAATATCCTGACTTAGCAAAATTCTACCTAGCTCATAACCACCTAATACAAACCAAACCCTTTCACTGCTAAAAATGGTGTTAAAATTGCTAATTCAAGCACTGAAGGCTGGGAAATGTCCCCAGGGTTTCCTGTCCAACCTTGGTTTACCCCCAAGGCACCATTAAATACTGTTAATTTTTAATAGGCTACTAATATCCCAATTTTTTTCCCCACTGACTGCATTACTGGGGAGTCACTTTCCCACTGAAGCAGCACCATTCTCAGTTTCACTTGATATCAAGTGGATGCTACAGAGGTTCCAAAAAAAACAGAGATAAATGCTGAAAGTATCAGAATACCTCCCTCAGCCTGGAGATCCTGGAGTTCTTCCCCAGTATCTTATTTTAGACCAGTCTCAAGCACAAAGGCTTTGTGCCACCACGTGCAGAATTTTTCAGCCTAATGCAGTCCATAAAACACTAAATTCACTGTTTGCACAATCCCCAAAGCTGGCTGAGTGCTGCTGCTGAGATTCTCGTGCTTAATTTTGGTTTAACAGGCAACCCTGTTAATAATTTTTACAGGGACAAAGTGAAGTGCATTACTGTGCCTGCATGAGAGCCCAACCTGAAAGCACAGAGTTCCACTTTGTCCCGTGGAACATCTGTGGGGTATAATTAGAATTAAGCACGTCCTGAATATTAATTGTTCTAATGTCACTGATGCAATGTCCTAGGATGCACTGAATCAGTTCTGTTTCAAAGTACTGCTTTATTTAAGAGCGCTGCCAGATGTTCTCATCATTTCATTTCAGCTTTTCCACCAGGAAAACAGTTGCTGAGACTTGTGAATCTTCTGCCTTTGCCAACTGTCAAGGAAATAATTTCATCCCCAAAGAGGAGGCAAAATCTCCAAGATTTTTTTTTTTAAAGGAAAAAAAGAAGTGATGTTCCAGAAACATTTGTGCTGCTGTGGGCTCAGAGAAGATTTTGCTGAGAACAACACAATTATTGTAATCTTGGGCAACAAGGAGCCCTTTGATTCACTCAAGTCATCACCTTAGGTTTCCATTTGCATATTATTTTCCACCATACCTTGCAGCAGAAATTCATTGCAGCTTGTTTCAGTGTTACAGAAATTAGAAATTACCACTTTGGTGGATCATACCTTTAACCAATACTTCTGTATTTTTTCTGTCTTAGGTGATCATATGCCAGAAAAAAGCACCTGGGGATCCAATCCCTCTCTAATCACCAACTTCTGTAACAGTGGAAACTCAACAACTGCTGAAATTCAAACATATTTCACCATCCCTGATTCTGATATTCCCAGAGCTCTGGATCTAAATTCGCTTCCATTACTTCACAGCTGAGCTACTTTAAACATGCTATTTTAGCTTATTTATAAAGAACAATAAAAGAAAGGCCTTCTCAAGGCTCAGCAGTGACAGTGAATGACTGAAACATCAAACCAGGCCTCAGTTAGAAGCCTATTTGCTTGACATATTTGTTCTGAAATAGTTCTTTCAAAGAAACTACTTTAAAAAAAATAGAATTGCTGAATGCCATAGTAATTAAGGATTTGATCTCATAATGTGTCAAGTGCCTTTCAAAAAACAGTGAGTTTTTTGTTGTGTATTGTTCTCAGCAAGGATTCAGATTCCTCGGAGGGTTAGAAAGTTTAAAGCCCACATGAGCTCAACATGGACTTGACAAGTTTGTGACTCTTGGCTTGGACTGAGGTGACCTCCAGACACCTTTTCCACAGGTTCCTCCACAGGTAAGAAGATTTGAATCAAAAAAAGGCAACAATGGGCACATTTTTTCATTTAACAATAGAACACCAAGCAGTCCCTGGCAAGTCTTAACAAATTCCAGTGTCCCCTTGCCAGCTGATGAAGAGAGAAGAAAATTAATTCCATTACCTCCACTAATAGAACGCGTGTGCCAGAGAGTAACTCTAAACAAAGCAGCATGTGAAACAAAAGCATAACCCCCTCCTTTTTATGCTATTCTAACCATTGCCATAATTTTCTAGCAGTTCTGCCCTTGCAATCCTTACAAGCTGCGTTACCAAAATCCATTTTCTGGCGAGTGGTTTGCAGAAGTTCAGGGAATCACCAGCAAGGCTGGGCACAGAACCTGCAGCCCCTGCTCTGAGCTCTCTGTGCCTGCTCCCTCCCTCGGGGGCTTTGCAGCTGCCCCCACATCAGCAAAACAGATGGGGACATTTTTTATCTCAGCAGAGCAAGTGCAGTGGCTTCCACAGAGACCAAAGGTTCCCTTTAATGGGCTCACTGCATCCTCCTTTCCGTAATTAATTCTGTTAATCAAGAGGCTGAGGTTTAATCCTGCATCCTGGTTTTTAGCCGAAACCAAAGGCTTCACATCTCATCGAGGCTGACACAGGCACTGCTGAGCAAACCAGAAGCTTCCACCAGCAGTGACAGTTCTGCTCTCACTCAAAGCCTGACTCACAGGAAGGAACATCATTAAGGAACGAACATTAATCCTCCACAAACTCCTTTTTTTTAATATTACCTTGCCACAAAACACATTCATCATTGAACTTTATCCTTCTAGTCAGCAACACTCGTGATTGGAAATGTGTCCTGCTCTTCAGCTGAACATAAAAGTGCAAATATGGAGTAATTTCTTATTATAAACAACTGGTCTACTTCTTGTTAAATATATTTAGTATTAAAATACATTTTGCTTTTCAGAGGAATTCAAATCCTCAGATCCTTCTGTTCTCTGAACAAATTCCTTTGAAAATGTTCAGCTGAGGTCACTGAGCTCCTCGAGTGCCTGAAAAGCACAAAGATTGAAGAAATTACAAATTATTCCTCTAGAAATCCCCCCCAAAAATATTTATTTTTGAACTTAAATTGTTCCTAATTTTTATTTTCCCAGCAGGAAAATATGAAAATTGCACTTTTAAAAAATTCCAAATAAATGTTAGATTACCATAAATAACACGGAGTGCATCCTGTCCCGTGTGACACTTTACTCTCAAACATTGGCACTTTGGTGTTTTGTTTTTGTTTTTTTTTTTAATTTCATGCATTATTAAGGACTCCTCATATGTAAAGCACTTAAGGGGTTGCCACTGACAAAACACCCCTAATAATAAAGAGCAAATACCTAAATATATAGCATAGCCACAAGAAATGCAATTTAATTTCCGAATTAACATGTGTATTTCTCCATATTTTAACTCTGAAGATTTCGAGCTTCACAACCACCATCATTTTATCCAAATTTCCCTGAGCATTTGTGCAAGCTGATAAGCCTCCTCCATTTTCTAAATGGCACTATTGACCTACCTGTACTTACAAAAGCAATCTCTTATTGAATGTGATCCCTCACATGGGGGAGGCTCCACGGAGGAATGGAAAGGAATCCACCTTTGCAAGGCTGCCAGTAAAATAGATTTGGGCTTGGGCAGTGCAAGCTATAAACAAGATAATTTGTTCCTCATTACCTTTATCCCACTCAATACACTCTCGTTTGTTAATTATACCAACGTGCCTTCCCTTGCATGGATCTTTTTTTTTTCCCTTAACTAAGAAGTAAAAGAAAACATGGCTAAAGCAGGAAGGCTGAGGAAAAAGCAGCTAGGAAATGATCCTTGAGTATAGCTCAAAATGATCAAATTCTTATTGATTTCAAATTGTCAGGGGTTGACAAGCACCCAAAGTCTCTGTCTCCTGCCTTCTGATTTCATTACTGAACGTAGCAGGCTGAGTGACAGTTTTTTAATGTGCTCACTTGCTGCCACCAGTGCTGGACACAGAGAAAATGCTCCTAGAGCTCCTGTTAATGGAGGCATAATGAAAATGGAAATGGTTTGTGCTAATGAAAACACTTGTTTTGTTTTGGTTTTTTTTTTTTAATGAGGGGATGTTAATATTGCTTGAAATAAGTTCTGTTAAATAGCCTAAGCAGAAAAGCAGGTTTTAAATGGCTGTGTGATCTTGCAGCTGCCATTCCCTTAACTTCAAGTCTGAAAGTGGAATTTTTCTTAAGGAAAAAAGTGTCACCTTGTGCACCACTGGAAGATGCTCCACAGGCAGGGTCACACTTCATCCTCACCCCCCAGTGGTGGCTGCAGCAGATGCTGTGGGTTTGGTCCCCAGCTGATCTGCAAAGCAGGGACTCTGCTGGTGGCTGAAACAAAGAATGAAGAGCTATTTGGGGATTGGAAATAAAAAACATAAGGATCTGCAGAAACATCACCTTCTTAAACCCATGTGGTTTCTTTGAGATACTCTCTGCAGGGAACACTTGAGTTTTGTGAAAAACCACCCTATATATTTACAGCATGGGTTTAGAAAGATCTGTTTAAAGGTGGTTTCAGAGAGACCTGTTTAAATAATAGAACACTTATTTTTCTCACTGTTTGAGAGAATTTTATCCCAAACACACAGAGCAAACCCCATTGGATTTCACTGCATTTTCTGTTGCAATCCACAAATGGCACCTCCCAATCTCAGTCCAAGGCTGCAGAACTCACTGCTCCACACAGAAATAAAGCTACTCTAATTGGAACAACAGTTACTTTATACAGTAAAGTACAAACTTCAGCAAATTGAGGTTTATATTGTGATAAACAGGGGAAAGTTAAGGACAACAAATTTAAAATGTTGATAGGTTGGGCTGAATAAGCAGCTGTGGTGCACACAGAACTAGGGTGCAAGCATGGGGTTCTCAGTTTCTGGATTTCACATATCTGTTTTTGCTGAGCATATTCTCAGCATTGTTAATATTCATATCTCCACGTGGAAATTCATAGGACTAAAACCATGAAGGTTTGCCCATTATTTTTCTAAAAAGAAAGGTATTTGCAGAAATTTCTTTCAGCTCACACAAAAAAAATATGGTCAATAAATATACAAATAGTCTATATCAAAATACAGTAACAGAGTAAAATATTCAGGATTTTTTGTGCCTGTTTAGCACTGAAGAGGACGAACAAAATGGATGATATTTTTTTCCTCAATTATTATTTTTTTAATCTGATCTTTAAATATAATAATCTAGTATTTTCATCGTGGTGAGAAACATCTAGAAATTTTCTCATATTTAATGAGCATGGCCGAGCATATTCCATCAAGGAGGGGGGAAATACTTCATGAAAAAAAGAAACATAAATGAAGATACAAATGACTCAGTGAGAAGTCTAAAAACATTGACAAAGTGCTGGAATCCCAGCACACCATCTGAGTCATGCAAGAACAAAGACCTTATGATTCAACCTCAAAGAACAAATCTTAAATAAAAAGTGAGTTACTGAGATAGCAGAGTTGACAGCCCATGCTGGAAGGTCTGACACGACATAAATTACTGTAATCCAAAATGAAAAGGGTATCGTTCACTCTTCCCTTGCCTAAAAGACCTTGAGCTCTAATTAATTTCTTAACAACATCTACAAGTTATTCCTATTCAAAATAATAACTGATCTCCTTGATCCTGGTTACAAAAAAAACCCAAAAACCAAAAAACAAACAACCCAAAATTCCAAGCAGTTATTTTCCTGCCTTTATTTTCTGTGGAGATCTCAAAACTTCCCCTAAAGTCTGCAGAACTTGCCAGCCAAGGGCAGAGCAGCGTGAATCCCTCTGCAGTGACATCCAGGCAGGAGCTCAGGCCCCTTCTGTTCCTTGCCAGGAACGGGAAGGATTTGAAAAGTGAGAGCCCTGCAGTGAGGACTGAATTCCATCTGCACTCAGCTTTGTCAAATTTGCTTACACATCTCCCTGCTGCACTTGAAGGAAAAAAAGAGGAGAGCAGTGGTGTCCTCTCCATTTCCTCCCCTCTGAAAGATCAGCCCAAGCAATACTGAAAGCAGGGAAGTTCAAGACCTTTAATTCCTTTCTGGGAGCGCACTTGAAATGAATGTAGCCCTGCTCCAGCCTGGTGGCAGTGGGATTTGGGAGTGGGAAATGCAGCCCCAAGGGTTTCACCAGCAGGGAGCACAAGCCAAGGAACTCGCTCCAAAAAAAAAGGTAAATTTTTCTGTGCTTATTTTGCAGCACACCTCACAATAAATAACTGTCCCCTGGAACATAAACCTGTGTGTAATCCTGTGAGAGTCACTGGAGTCCTGGATTATCCCTCAGGATGCTCCCACATGCCTCAATCCCTGGCCTAGGGAATGCTGGAGGATTGAGCTCACTCTGAAACAGCCCTTAGATACACAAAATGCTACTTGAGCACACAAGGTTGGATCCTACATTTTTCTCATGGTTTAATTTGGTTTTATTGTGGAATTTTAAGTTACAAAAAGGAAGTTGTCAGTAAAATAGTTCCAATTTTGACAGAAAAAGGCACTGATATTTGAGACTGAAAGGAGCAATCAGGATCTTCCAGGGCTGATGTGCAGCAAAACACACAGCAGGCTTCACTCATGACTCTCAAACTCAGCCCACAACTTGGATTTAGCATCCAATGCCAGGCACAGAATTGAATATAATTACCCTCAGTAAAAGAAAAATCTGTCCAATCCCAAACAATCAATTAAAGTAATCCAACAGATATGCTCTTCCATAAATCTTATTTTTAAAATTAACTTCAGCTTGCCTGTCCATAAGTCTCTGTAACAGGGACTGAAAGCACCCAGAAGAATAATCAATATGCCACGTTGCCAAGTTGGATGCAGGAAATAAGCAGAGATATTTTCACATATCACATGAAAAACACCCTGAAATATGCATAAAGTCCATGTGAAGCAGGAGGAAATACAGACAAAAATAATGAAATGTGAGTACATTCTGAAAGTGAAAGATATCCAATGTACTCAAAGAATCAGAAAAGCAATCTGCATGGTGGGAGAAACTTGAGGAAAAACATCCTTAGAGCCTCAGGAAAGGGTGCACTGATGAAAAATATTCCAGAAGAGGAACAGAATCAACTCTGAGTGAACTTTTCCCTGCTCTGTTCTCCAGATCTTGGCTGTTTTTTCCTTTCCATGCTCACTCCCATTTCTTCTGGAGCCGCTGCACTTTCTGCTCCCTGCTCTCCTCACTTTGTTCTGCTCCCTTCACTGTGGCTCCCCTGCACCTGACTCTCCCCAATCACCAGGGCACTGCCCAAAATGCTCGTTTTCACCCCAAAAAAAGCCCATAAACTGCCTCAAAGAATGGCACACTGGAGGTTCCTGGGGCACAGAAACTTCCAGTGAAGGGAGCTGCCTGCAGGACAGAATTATTGCCCTTGTTCCAGGCACAATTCAGCCCCAGGAAAGCAGAGACTGCACCCAGGGCACTCCTGGCTGAGCAGGCTGAGGGTAATCTGGGATAAAATCCCTGGGAATGGCCTCAGCCAGGGATCCTGATCCTGCTCCTGAGCACACAAACAGAGCTCTGTGCTCAGCCACCCCTCCTGTGAATGTCACACAATTACTGCTCTGAAATCGTGCCTGGAAATGTCAGCTCACATCCCTAGAGGGAAAAACATCTAAACTGGGAAATCTGTACAGTTTAATACACAGAAACTGAGAGGGGAGTCCAGAAATCAGGGATGAGTGAATATTCATATCTGCCTTGTAAATTCCTTTAGAGATTCATATGTGTGCATTTAAATCCTTACATAGTTTCTAAAATCTGTCCCTATACAAGTCACAAGAGACCAGCAAAGTTCAGATGTGATGTTGATTTACACAATAGCCAGAATCCTGTTCTTTCTGGGGATGCTGAGGAGAAAATCCCACACCTTCAGTTTGTGTTCCCTTTTGAGATTTGTCCACAGTGAGTAAAGTTGAAGGTAAGAATGAAAGTGAATTTAAATTGTAAGAGTGACTGCCAGGACTTAACCCTCACTCTGAGTGTGATTTTGGGCTGGAAAGGGTTCATTTCCAAAATCCAGAAATAACTAAATCTGCTCCTTTATCCAGCCTCAGCTGATATGGAGAACAACCTCCATATGCTGCAGCAGCCACAGAGCACACAAGGGTACAAACAACACAAAAACGTTTTCTCTGTTTTTCCTTTGAGTGAATTTTGCCCCTTACATATCTTGAGTTGTTCTTGTTATTCTTTATTTAACTTAACATGAAGATGCCTGGAAGCAGCAAAATATTTTCTCTTCCTTATTCTACTGTCAGCAGCATTACTTTGACCTTATCAGACAAATTTATGTTGAAAATTTTCTCAAGCAGTATTCTCTCGTGAGCTGCTATAATGGGCGTCTTTATATTATCTGGTGTAATTTAGATATGTGAGGAATTTCTTAATTATTAATTTTGTCCTGTTTTAAAAGTATACATTAAAAATTGAAAGAAATCCCTGGACACAGACTTCTGTGTTGCACTTTATAAATAATACCAATAAATAAATATTAATGCTTATCTTTCATTTATATTTCAAGATTAAAGCTATGAAGCTTGAGACTCCCAATAATTAAAGTTAAAATTGCTTAATGCCTCACACTAAAAATGTTATAGTAATTTTTCAGGTTGGAAGCATGAGGAGCTGCTGCTTGCAACAGCATACCAAAGCAAGAATGAAACAAAACACCTCTGATTTTGTGGATCAATGGGAAAAGAATCATGTAAATGACATTTACATCCTGTTAAAAGTGATCTTGTGGCAGCAGAGGTCCACAAAGCTGTCAGATTACATATGTCCATTAATTATTTCAATAGAATTTGTGTTAGGCCACAAAAGGAAAAAAAATATGAACGTGGACATACAAGTCTTCAAAAAATTATAAAGGCACACAAGTATAAACAAATTCCATTTCTAAAAATGTTAAAAGCTCTTCCTTAAAACAGCATCACCATGATTTAACTGATGTAGAATTCATTGGAACCAACTCAGTCCTTTTTCAAAGCCCAATGGCAACCTGGTGCAGTTAATTTCCCATTTGCAGGCAGGCTGGTCCTGGAAATAAAAACTTTATTGTCACAGGAGAAAACTCCCCGCAGCACAGGAGTGACAATGCACAGCTTCATCCAGCACCTCTTAGTGCAGACCTGGCTGAGCATGGGAATAACCCACATTTTTAAGAGATCTCTTCAAATTCTAAAGGTGTGGGAAATTAAAAAAAAGAGGTGTTCAAGGAGGCCCCTGGGATTGTGTCCAGCCCTTCCCTCAGGAGAGGCCTCTCCAGAGAGGCAGAGCCAGCTCAGGAAATGTAGCCTTGGAGGAAGCACTCGAAACTCTGCAGAGTTTCCTGAGCACTCTGGCACTGCCCTTTGCTGCCTCTCCCACCCACCAGCACATCCCAGGGCTCAGGGCCAAGGTCGGGGAGCAGCTCCTCACAGAGTGAGAGTGGACAATGGCCCCAGAACCAGGGAAACACCACCATACTCCTAAAAAAATCATTAAAAAAAATAGGGGAAATATAATAGAAATCCGCTAAAGAAACACAAATGGATTTTTCTCTGAGCACCCTCAGGAACCTCAGAGTTGCTCAGGCCATATCTCAGGAATGAGCCTGAAATTCCCAGCTTTGGTCTCAGTGAAAATCTTTTCTTGTCCTTGGCAGAAGCCTCTCCCTCCTCTCCCTTTCTCAGCTCCCCAAGGCTGCTGTGAACACGGGCACTGCAGAGCTCACCTTCAGCTGGGAAATCGGCATTTTGACTCCATCCCACTCACACGAGAGAGCCCAGGAGGATTTACAGCTCTGAAGGTCGGCTTTCTGAGGCTTTTGCCTGTGTTTCAGCTCAGCTCAAACCCATCTTCCTTTTGTGGGAAATTTAGGAAGACTGGTTGGGAGCCTGTGCTATGCCATGGGGAGTCCCCTCTCCAGAGACAATTCTGAGCATTTTTGTTTTGACTTCTGATTCCTTTTATTGCTTTACTCTTCTCTCATCTGTGTGTCAGCACAACCTCTAAAGAGAACCTATAGGGATGTTGCAAAGAGGAAACTGAAGGATAAAAGCTGAGCTTCCTGCGCCACAGAGCCTGAATTTTGTTTCAAATGGAAATCCACGGCCGGAGAACAGCCTTGTTGTGGCCCCCGAAAGAGAGACAGGAGAGCAGGACCTCACAAGGAGATCTGAATTGCTCTGTGCAGCTGGGCTGAGCTGACATTGTTACCTGCTTAGAAGGAGGGAGCCAGAGCCACTGGAGTAAAAACAACCTTTGTGATGGATGTTTGACTTCACAAACAAAACCTCCCGAGTGAAGGAGAACTGCTTCACTGTGCCTCGGCACAGATTTTGTCCCCTTGCTCTCCAGGTGCTGCTGGTGGAAAAGGACTTTGAGATTAAGCAGACAATAAAGTTTCCTTCTCACTTTGAAAGCTGGGGGAATAGGTTTCCGTGGCGAGGCAGCAATAGAGAGGCTCTGGGAGAAAAATAAAAAATGAAATCCAGCCACATGGCATTTCTTGCATTCCCTGAGCTGCTGTGGCATGGACTCACCCATCTGTTATCCGCCAACACTTTCAATGCAGCTCCAAATTGCTCAGGGTGGAGATTACTCACATGTCAGCTGGGACTGGGCTTTAGTGCAGCCTGCTCAGCCGTCCTGGCAAAGCATTTGTCATGAAACATTTGGGAGATGGCTTTCTATGGCCTGTCAATTATGATAGAGGAATTGGAAAGGGATGTGCTCCTCAAAACATTACTTCAAACAGGGATTTCTTTTTTAACTTTAAACCCCAAACCAGTGGGAAAATATAAAAGTTCTTTTACTTCTACAGAGCTTTTAAAAGTCCTGCATGAGTTCTTCAGTAGCATGCCCCAGATGTGATGCTGAAATAGGAATTGCAGGAGCTCTGCTGCAGAACTGGGGCCACCCAATGTCCCCAAAAAGAGCTCACCAGCACTGCTGAGCTCTGCCCCACAACCAACAACCCATCTTCAATGTGCACCGTATTTAGCTTGAGCATTTCTGTCCTGGCAACTGAAGAAGACACACGAGTCCCACAAAAGATTTATTACTGTTATATCATCTTTTCCTTCACAAATATTAATCTTCCCAGTGCCCATTATTGATTTCTGCAGAAAAGATGGAGAAATTAATCAGCTGCTTCAAATTATGCCCATAAGGAATGACTATGGGAAGAGGGGTTATTTAAATTTTAATGCACAATCATGAAGAAAATATTTTAGCCAGATAGCATCAAACTAAAATAAGCAGAATCTCAAGATATTAAAGGGGGAAAAAAAATCCTTCTTGAAGTCAAGCCCTCCCATTTGATACACAGTGCCCACAGAATTCCCCACCTGCATTTCTGCTTCCCAATTAATATTTTGGGTTTGTTGCTGGGCAAGCTGCCAGTGCATACAGTTCCCACTGCCTGATTGTGCTGCCCTTGTGTGAAAGTGACCTAAAATGACATTGAAAAAGTCTTTAGCCATAGTGGGAGATGTCAGAAGAGCCCAAACACCAGAAACAGCCATGAGAACTCAGGTGAATGTTGGAGAGACCAAATCCATGACAGATTGGGCATTTGACCCTTACTGTAAAACAACACTGCCCCTTCATAAATATATATTTGTATATTATACACGTGTGTTAAATCTTTTATGGTTTTTCTCTCTCTAAATAAAAATAAGACATGGTGACAAGAATTGTTTATTAGTCCTGCCAGCTGGACTCAAATATGCTGCATGTGTCAGCACAAGTCTGTGGCTGGGGACGTGTTCAACTGATATTTCACTCAAATAAACATTCCTGCTTGGGAAATACCTAAAACAAGCCATTTGAAATATAGTATTGCTTTTCCTCAAGCTAATCCTAGACTGGAAAGCAAGAGATTTTATGTTGAACAGCTGATTTCTCAGTCAGAACAAATAATGAAAAACCATGAAAATTCAGAAAAAAATATTGTCCTTTCTGCTGTGTTTGAAGAGAGAACAAAGCCTGAAACTTCTTGAGCTTCCCCATCACCCTGTGGTCCCAGAGCTCCGTCCTGGAGCTGGGTCAGGAGGGCACAGCTGAAACCAGGGATGTGCTTTCCTTGCCCGTGGGGACCTTTGGGGCACGGGAAGCAGGGAGGAAAACCCAAACTATGCCAAAGTGATGATCCCACAGCAGCACACCCAGATTACAGCAGCTTTTAGGGGGTCAGATCTAAATGGGGCTGCAGCTCCTTGGGCTTGTGGCCAAAAAGGAATCCCAGCACAAACTCACAACCCTACAGAAGGAACATTTTGGGGTTGAACAGCCCCAGGGATGAGCCCACCCCTGATCACAGCCTGTTCCCTGCAACAACAGCAGATCCTGAGCCTGTGGAAACGCCAGGGGCTGGATGGGCTGGATTAACCAACAATAATACACAATAAACAGTACAACACAGTCCTACTCATTTTCAAGGCTTGTTCACTCCACAACAGCCCCAGATAAACTGCAAATCCAGTTTAACAGCTGAGCTGAGCAATCAATCACTCACAAACAAGATTCAGAGCAGTCCTGGTGAACACACAGAAGGCAATTAGATGTCACTGTTTGTAAAATAATATTGGTGGGAATTCTTTTCCCTCATCTGATTTATTTCTGTCAATCTGCAGTTTAGATTCTGTGTCATGATTAACTCCTTTGTCCTGAGATGCCACACAAATGTAACACTGGCATTATTAAATGCCTCTGAAAGCAATTCTGAACCTCACAAACACTGAGGAAATTGATTAAAGAGAGTCAGCTAGCTCTGCTAATTTGCAACTGGTTATTTTTAATGACAGACTGATAAAATGAAATGCTAAACTTGAGAATAAAACTCACTTTATGTAATATGTTAACTTGTACAGAACACATTTGCATAAACATTTGCAGGATAAAATGAGTCCTTGGGCAGTTCAGACTGTTCAGGCTGGCTGGTTTGGAAGAGATGTTGGACAAAAATACAGTGACTGCACTACCAAATTTCAATGTCAAAAGGGTCCACCAAAAGTCATAATCTCTTTAAATTCTGTGTCAGGTTTTACAGAGTAAGTATTTGGGTCATGCTCTTCATCAATGCCAGCAATTAAACTCATCTGAGGGAGTTCAAAGGGTCAATAAATGTGGTATTCAAGGACAAAAGGGAGCAGGACACCAGAAATTCAAACAAATATCAGTGTTTTTAGAGGTTTCCAAGTATTGAATATATTTATGGTATTGTATGTTTCTGTTGTGTGCACTTATGGTTTTCATGAACATTCTTTCAGGAATGCCAGGGTGATATTAATCAGAAAACTTTCATAAAACAACTTTTACTAAATAGTACATTGCCCTTCTCCTCCAAAAAGAGAGAGACAGGAAAGTGTTTGAAGCAATCAAAAGATAAAAATCTGCATTGATTGCTCTCAGGAAAGCTGGCAAAAATTGAATGCCCGTGTCCTTACAAACACATTGGAAAGATTTCTAAACCCTCCTGAAAAGCAAGTTCAAGGCAGAGAGAAGCAGAAAACTCTTATGTGCAGGGAGAATTTTGTACTCATTCCATTGAAACTGCATGAAGTGAAAGCTTAAGTGATCACCATTTTAAAATTATTTCAAATATTACAGCAGTAGAGACATATTTAATGCAAACACTGCAAATTAATCAGGTTTACTGACAATCAATGCACGAGAAGCATTTTCAGAGCCCCGAAACCCGATTAACTCCTTTTGAAACCTCTATAAATTCATTTACCACAGCTAAACAAAAGGTGAAATTCAGTTTTCTAGCAATTTAGGAGTTTTCCAAACAAGCACATTTGAGTTCTGAGTGTTTATAGGGGACAAAAGCTTCGAGGATGGGACAGAGCAGTGGCACATCTGCATTCAGGGCAGGCTCAGGTTTGAAAGGGATGTCTGAGCTGACAATTCACACCACTCAAGTGGTTCCTTTCCTGTTCCTCCCAGGCTTGACACTGAATGCTTGGTGAACTCCACACCAGGAGCTACTCCCAGGCAGCAGGGCAGGGGTGCTAAAGGAAGAAGCAGTTTTGTAGTTTATGGGTTTCAGCACTGATCACAATCCTACAGAAAGTAGAGATCCAGCAGCTTAAAAATTCCAGTTTTCCAACAAAAAGTATGGAGATGCCCATTATGGAGAGAGAGCAGAACATTTTATCTCAGCAAGTTCTTATCCTGGGACAAGCAATGGTATGAACCTCCTGAAATGAACATATTTACAGTCTTTTGCTGTAAATCCACATTACTTCCATTAAAATTATTCCATTTAAAAAATCCTCAATTAGATAGAATTTTCCACTGTATTTTTTTTTTTCACACAGAAATACTTTTAACCATTGCACATTGAATTTGTCAGCATTGTGGGTATTCAGGGATCATTATTGTTTAGTTGTTTGCTGAGGTCTAAAAACCGAGAATTCCACATCAAAAAGTTATCAAATGACATCTAGTTTAGGTTAATGCAAGTGTATAACAGATAAATGGTAATCTGTATTGAACCGTGTGGG
Organism: Petroica traversi; assembly: GCA_025920805.1. NCBI lineage: Eukaryota > Metazoa > Chordata > Aves > Passeriformes > Petroicidae > Petroica > Petroica traversi. The sequence continues at coordinate 1,853,096 of JAHLSL010000024.1, read as the reverse complement.
ACTCACATTGCATTTCTGTAATGTCTTCACTGCTGAAAGACAAGATGATTTTGAACACAAATCTGATATACATTAAGCCATATCTGATTTAATGCACTGTTTAAACTGTAGCTAGAAAAGTTTTCAGCTGCACTCCAACTTCTCCCAGGGATAGTTTTCAAAGATTGATAGCAGAGTTTTCTCCAGAATCCATCAGCCTCATTAAGTGCCAGTAAAATCTGGGCTACAATTCAAGATTAGACTATTTAACACACACCAAAAAAAAAAAAGAAAGGAACATAAACCAATACTCAAACTGGATACAACAGTTCATTGTCCCTCCAGGTACAAGTACAGTAAATATAACTTAACAGTCACAGGAAGAAGACAAAACCAACCTCTGTGATTAAATATGATGAAACACAGAAAATTAGCGTCCCTTTCCAAAGCAAAACTCAAGTACATTGTAGATTTTTCTCCCTCTGTAAATCTTATGCTTATTACTTTTATAGACACACACACACTTCAGCATTCAAATAATAAAAGCACTGCTCAGCTGTGGCAGCACCAGAGGCAAGAGCACCCAAGTGCAAATCCATCAAACCCTGAACACTCCTGAGAGAACACAACCACTCTGAATTAAGGGTTGGTGCAAGAGCCTTCTCACCTCATCAATAATTCACTCTCAGTGTACCCTCACTTCTTTTGTCCCATTAACCATTTGCAATTAAGTCTTCAATTAGCAAATTTCAAATATTTTTCATTGTTATCTTTTGCTAACTATAGATGGCATGGGCCATGCATAGGTGGTTACAAGAAAATACAAAATTATTCAGGTTGATATCAAAGCAGGGAACATCCGCTGCTCTCTTTGACCAGGTTCTTTTAACAGGAACACAAATCCATCATTCATGAGTGGATGGAGATTCTGTGGCCACAGCAGCTCCGTGTGCAGCAGCCCAAAACCAACATTGATGCATTATTCTCTTTCCATTCAGGACCCTTGCTTCGGCCTGTGCCATAAACCCCAAGACATCTCTGTTAAAGAATATTTTCCTGGCCTTAGAAACAAATAGAAAATCGGTGCATTAAAAGACAAAGAGAGGTTTAGCTGGTTTTGAATGGCCACACCAAGGACAGGGGAAAATATTTCAGCTTCTAGAAGTAAATTAAAAAGTGCTGTCAGTGCCCTGTGTGTGGACAGAGATTATTCTTACAAAGTTTATGGAGCTGAAAAGCATCAATGTCAATTCTCAATGTACCTGGAATTTGAAATAGATTTTTCGTAAGAAAATTGTAAGATAAACAACAGCATAAAGGAAAAAAAGAAACTGGAATCAGAAAAGGAAAGCAGCACTGCTCAGGTCCATTTACAAAAGGAACAGGATGAGATTTGTTAAAAACTCTTCAAAAATGACTATTCATATATCACATATAGATATATACACATCTATATGTGTAATTAAGAAACCAAGAAAGGTAACAAAGACTCCAGAATTTCACTGGTTGTACAGAAAATGGGTATTGCTTCCCAGAAACACACCTTGGGGAAAAGGCAAAGCCTCTCTCAGACCCTGTGTACAATGAGAAAGGAGATCCAAAGGCACATATTCATTTATATTAAAAAAAAAAAAAAAAAAAGGAAAAAAAAAAACCCCGGGTTATGTTTGCATTTTTTCCTCATTGGTTCTTTTTTTTTTTTTTTTACTGTCACTGTATGACAGAGAAATACTTTCCCCTCTAAATGAGAGAGGGCAAGATCCACTCCCTTTTGCTTTGGAGAACAAAAGCCACTCTCCAGTTTCTTCAAAAGATATTTGCCAGCACAAAACCACCAGCAGGTTTGGAGAACCTTTTGAGATTCCTCTGGTTCTTGTTTCTGAGACACGCCTGAAACCTCGTTTGAGCTGCCTTGTGTTCTAGATACCCTCACAGAGCTTCACTGGCTTACACTGACCACTTCATCATATTTAAATCCTTTTTTTTCTGTGCCGTGGCTTTTCCCAGCACATTTTGGGAAAATATCCTTAATATATTTTCTGCTTCAGGTATAGGCTTTGTGAAAAATTTACCTGTACTAATGAAAGTACCAGAAGAAACATTTCTATGCTTTTCTGACTCAAAATGCACAAAAGTATGACTCCATTTGACTTTTGTTTAGTTGGCAGAGTACAAAACCTCATGAAATACTTACTAATCAGCATTTCTTTAGGGGGGAGAAAAGAAAAAAAAAGCCCTGAACATGGATTCCCTTAATACAGACAATTATATTAATAAGGCAGCAGTTCCAAGCAATCCATGGAGCGCTGAAGTTCACACACACACAGGAGATTTGCAGCCCTTGTCAAAGAGTTTGCTTCTGGCTATCCTCAGCCTTGTAACATTTTCACATTAATTTTGGGCAGCAGGAATTATCCCGCCTGGGGCACGTTAAATGTGCTTGAAAATAAATAATTAATGCATTGGACACTATTAATTAGCAAAACTCAGGAACAGCTACTGTTACAGAGCCTGGAAAGTTTTTCTAAACTTGTCAGGCTGTTAATAATAAATAGGGTGGAAATGGCCAATTAACATACTTAAATAACAACCTCTATAAACAGTGGAAATACCAATTTTTCTGTCCTTTTGATATGAGAAATAAAAACCACCAACTCTGCTACTTTAGTCCTAATTCTTCACTAACAGAAACGTGGATTTACACTTGTAAATATACACTAGAGATGGGGAACCAAACAAAATATCTAACCATGTTAATTTCTTTCACCTATTGGAAATATATTTTTTTACACTTTTTATGTGGCAATAGAGTTTGTTTAAAATAAAATGTGAAGGTTAAGATCTGTGACCATATTTACTCATTCCTACAATTCTGGAAATCACAGATCTACAGTAATATAGATTATATTAAAAATATGACTCTCTTAAGCAGTAATATCAAATTTAAAAAAATTATTTCCTATACTCAACTTTTTTAATGAAGACTCACATTTGTTGTTGTGCTGGAAATAATGAAACAAAGCCAGGGTGATGGTTGGGAGTGGCCAGCATGGATTTACAAAGCACAATGACCTCTCCCAGAAGGAGAGGTGCTCAGAGGAGGATGGGACAGCAGGGCTGATGTGGATCTTGACTTCAGCGAGGCTTCCAGTGCTGCCTACCCCAAAGTTCTCATGGACAAACTGCCAGGGCAGGAGCCAGAGGAGCAGAGGATAAAACAGCTCTAAAACTGGCTGAGCTGCCGGGCTCCAGGGTTTGTGATGGGCACATTCCTGCTGGAGGCCATGGAATATCAATGGAAAATAATCCCCAGTGGTGGGAAGCCAACAGGAGACAGGAGAGGCAAAGATGCAAAACCAGGCACTTTCTCATAAAAACCAACAGAGAGGGTGAATGAGAAAATTACACAGAATTGATTGCTGTAGCATTTGAGTCTTATCAATATTCACTCGAGGTGACCAAGCACTGACAGAGCTCTCACACAGCCCTGGTACAGCACAAACCATCTCCCTGCCAGTCAACAAAAACAGCAGTACCCTGAGCTGCAATGTTGTTGCACCACCAGTTCATTTATTCATGAACTGCAGAGGAAAATAAGCACGTGGAATGTATATAAATTTTCAGTTCAAAAGTTACTGCCGTCGAGGGAGAGCCCTGAGTTGTGGGCTGCCTCTCTACAAAAGTTTGTGGTTTGTTTCTGTTTCCCCTGGAACGCTGCAGCACAAATAATGAGCACACCCTTAGCCTGTCTCCTCTGGAACGAAGCTTCCCTTTGCTGCTCGGGGCTCAAGCTCAGCTGACATGTGCACCAGGAACAAAACTACTCTAAAAGTTTGGAATTAAGTGTGCTCAATTTTCTGCCTCTTTTTTTATTTGTTTTTTTCCAAATACTGAGTCCTTCTTTATCCGTGTCCTCCTTGGCTGCTCTTGCCCACACTTGGCCATGCAGTAAAACCACTTTGCATAGAAGAGTAATCCACTCAAGGACACAGATTTTTTTAAGATAAAAGCAGGTATTTAGGCAGTAATCAGACAATAGATTATATCCCAGGAGGTAATGCAGCCCACAGAGCATTCATGTTTTCTTTACACCATTACAGCACTCGAAAAGTGTAAAATTCTGGAGTGGCTTATGCAAGAACAAAATAAACTGGGTTTGAAAGACAATTATAATGAATAATATAAATTAGAACCTTTACCTGAACTGGGCAGCTGAGATCCATCTTTCACTGCCCACCAAATCCAAAACCTTTGGTATAGGAGACATCAGGGAGCATCCAGAAGGAATTCCAGTCTGGGAGATCCTTCTCTGGGTGAGATGATGGATACACAGGGTTGAGAACTTGTCCAGTCCAGCAATTCATGAGAGCTTCAAATAACAGTACAGAAATTCACTATATTCAGGCCTTTTTAAAAGAGATTAACCAAGATTCAGTAGCTTAAGGTACCTCTAAGTCCTACCAAGAAAATGTTTAAATCTTTGTGTTAACATCAACATTTTGGGTTTATTAATGGGTAGTGTTCTGTATCAACAAAAGCACAGCGTTGTGGGTTTGGGATGGTCTTACTATGCAAAAGTACAATTAATATTTATAGTTATCATTAAAAATATTGGTTAATGAATACATGCAATTGATAATTAAGAATTACAAGTAAAAGTGTTCCTACACAATTAAGTTTAAAACCTGGCCTGCTCAATCACCAAACATTCACAATAAAGCCCCACTTAGAGATTCTGAATAACCCTGAGGACTTTAAGCATATGAAATCTTCAGGTTTAGTTGTGATGAAATTAAAAATGTCCAAAAAGCAATGATGGCTTCAGAAAAAAAAAACAAGGGTAAAGTGCATAATTATACACTTGAAATGAAAAAGTATCAGTGAATGAGAAAGAAAACATGCAACTGGCTATTTCTGTATAAAATTCAGAACAACCAATTAATCAAATTTAAGATATATTATACTGATACTTTACCATTTTTTTCTATTCCTCAATTTAGATTTCACAATGTGTTAATTATTAAAACAGGCCATAAAGTCACTTCTTCAAGCTGAGAGAAGCAAAGTAAATTGCTAAGAAATGCCCCTTGCTTTTTCCTGTCATTTAAATCCTCTTTTATTGCAGTTATCAAAGTGCTACCACACTGCTTCGTTTCCCTCTGTCCACCTCATGTGAAAACAAGCACCAAAAAAAATGGGGGGAGAGAGAAAGAATTGAGGAAAACCTCTGGAGGAGCTGCCATCCCATCTGAATCCTGATCACCAGCTGCTGTATCGTTTAACTGGAAACAAGACCTAAAACCTCCCAGGAGAACGTGTGGCAGTGATTTAGCTCGCTGACATCTGGATGCTGCACAAATAGAGCTGAAAGAACATTTTCCTGGCACCTTCAAGCCCGCCTGATAAAGTAACCAGTCTGAGCATTAAGGCTTCAGGTGCCTCGTTACATCTCTATTGACAACTCAAATATTTTTCTTTTTCTCCCCTCTAAATCTCCAGCCAGTTCCTGCACAAACTCGAGGCACCAGGCACAGCTGGGTCCTGGGAGAAGTTTGGGAGGGGAGGGTCTTTGCCACCCTGGAAAAGCACATGTGGAAAGCTCACATTGCCCTGTGCAGGTACAGATAACCCAGCAGGCAGAGAGGTTTCCTTGGAAAAGTTGTGTTTTGCAGTAGGGATCCCGCAGCTCGTGTTCTATTCCATGTTTTGAAATGAAAATACAAAATAGGCTCAAAATAGGGATCTTTAAATACATAAATTCATTTATGCACAGGTCCAAAACCAGAGCAGCACAAACAGCAAATGCAGAAGTGCACAGAAGTACAAATCACTGGAACAACCTGCTTAAAGTCTAAAATATCTTTATGCATTTTTTTCGACATTTTCTGTCACCAAGATCATCAAACATCGTGAACAGAATCAGATAAAAGGAATATTATCAAGCAGATCCTCTGCTCTTGACAAATAAACCTTGATTCAAGCAACTCAGCAGAGGAAAAAAAAAGGCATTTTTTATTCAACATCATAAAGTCTTACAAGAAAAGCAGAGGGGATGAATACTCAGGATAAAGTTTAGTTAATGAAAAAATTGCAGCCAAAATTGAGGATTTATACCAAACACCTGTAAAATTACAAAATTATGCATGGCTAAAATATAATTTTTTTTGCTTATGATAAAATCACTTGGAGAGAATTTTTGTGGTACAGCATAGCTTTTTCTTTTTTCTGAACAAATTTAAAGAACTTCAGCATAAATAGTCTAAACATATAAGAAAAATAAACATATAAGATAAATAAAATAAATGGTATCTACCCACTTAAATAAAAAAAAACTCGAGCAGATAAATGCATCTTAGAGTCAGTAACAACTACAGAACTCACACTCCATCAAGTTTTTATTTTATAGAATTAAGATTTTATAGAATTAAGAGATTCATTCAGAAGCCTTAATAAGATAATGCATTGATATAATGGAGCATTGTGCCTCAAGATCACTACGGGACAACTTCAAAAATGCAAAACAAAATTAAGTGGCAATCTAATTTGTTAAATCCCTTTTAGGCAGGTTTGCAAACTCTTTTCTGCCAGCATCAGCTGCTTTGGTTGCCAGTCAGTGAAACACTGCTAGGAAAGAGAGGAGAGGTGAAGCCACATGCACAATTCCAGATCTGTTACTGCCTTCTGCAGAAAACAAATGGTGCAGAGAAGAAATCCAAATAAACTGGACATGAATCAAACACTGCAACCTTCTACATCCTCAGAAGTTTCCAAAATTTTCATCATTACAGGTGCTAGAATATGTGATTGGTTCACTTCATAGAACTGCTCAGAAAATCATAAAAGCAGCAAAGTAATTCGGAATTTTCTCTTGAAGGGAGAAGGTGGAGGAGTGCCTGGAAAACACAAATCTTGACGTTTCTAACAGCGCAGAACTCAACGAGTTTAAGTGGATTTCCCCTGGTCTGTTTAAAATTATAAAGGGTCCATTTCGTTTACTCTGATGATTTCTCCAGTTACAGAAATTCCAGCTTCAGAATTTCTTGGCTCTGAGCTGCAGCTCAGTGCTTTTTATGGTTATGGCTGATAACTGGAATTGACTGGGTTAAAACGTGTTGGATTTGTCTTGGAAGTCTTAAAAAAATGGCGATTTTTTCGCTTTGATAGTCCAGAATAGCTTCATTAACATCTAGAACAGCAGAAGCAAGGTGGCAGTGATGAAAACATCTCATGGAACAGCTCAGAAACCCCAAGGACAGCAGGAGCTGAGAGGAACTGGCTGGAGATCCTTGCAGTGAAACGAGGAGAACACCCCAGCATGATTATTCCTTATTTTGAACTCATTATAAAATCATTTCAGCACCTCATTTCCGTTCAGAGGGACCATGGCAGGGACTCCAGGGCTGGCACGTGGGAAGGAAGGAGCTGCCTGGGGCAGGAGGTGGCAGTGGCTGCTGGCAGTGGCTTTCAGCATTTGCCAAAATGCAGCTCGTGCTGGGCTCTGAGAGACACCCGAGGAGATGGAAGGGCCTGCCTGAGTCAAAAGGAGAATTCCCTCTGCTCCCAGACTCTCCTGGACTGGCCACATGCTCACCTGACCTCTCAAGAAAGCAGTTCAGCTTTTTGCCAGCAAAATAACAGCTCAGAAGGGAGAGGAGGTGACAAGAATTGGAGCTGACGCAGGAGGAGCTGGAGAAGCGCCTGGAGTGCAGGGTGAGGGAGAGGAAGCCCAGCAGGAAGCAGCAAGCTGTTGGATGAACTCGGGTGTCAGGAAACTTCACGCTTCAAGACCGAGGTTAAAACTGCAATTTGAACAATTCATTATTTCAGGCACACGAGCACTCCCAGGGAAATGAGACAAAAGCAGTGAACTTCATTTAAATACGGGCTGGGAACAACTGCCAAGAGGAACAAGGTCAGCGTCAATTCCCCTGATCACATCCCTTCCTGCTGCAAAGTACATGCTGCTTTTATCTTGGAGCAGTTGAACTGATTAATATGACCAGCTAAAAGTGCCAGCCTCCATGGGATGGGGAGGAACAGCCAGACAGGAACATGTGCTGAAAATTAAAAGGTGGTGAGAGATGAGCAGGGAGTGAGACTCTCCCAAAGTCTGCAGAAAGCACAACTGCTGGCAGCCAAATTCTGAATTGGGGTTCCCAGCCTCGTTGCAAAGTTGCCAGACATGAAGACAACCCCTCTGGCACTGACATGATTTGTTTTCAATAAGACTTTTTGGGCTGATGGAAGAGAAGATGGAAGAAATTCCATCTTTAGTCACAACATCACACCACCAGCACCACCACGCTCCAAACAGCCAGGAAAAGGAGGGAGCTCATGGCTGGCACTGAGATAACTCAACCATCGGCTGCTTCTCCTTCAATTTTCTCAGCACAACCCAAAATGCCTCGGTTTAATACTGGTTCATGTCAGGAATACTGCTGAGAGCTCAGAACTTTTTTATAAAACAGATTTACTGAGAAGCTGGGAACAAATCCATTTAGATGAATTGTAAAATGAGGGCTTAGCATTCAGTGACACCAAATGACAGGCACACGCAGAAATGAATTAACCCCACTGGCTTGGATGTAATACCCGGTGTCTTTAAATGTATCATTCCTCCATTTCCAAAATTATTTAAAAAGAAAAACTCCTAAAATGTCATGAAAGTAAAGGACGAGGGTGAAAGTAGAATTGAGCTCCTCATTCTGGTTTTGATTTCTTAGTGATCTTAGCAAATCACTAACTCATTCTTCACTTTCTGCCTCATAAAACTGAGGAAAAAAAACTTGATATATACCTGACACTTTTAATCTGAAAAGCACTTTAGAGAAGCTTTTTGACACAGGATGAAAGATTGTACTTTGCCATACAGAATAGCTGTATTACCTGACATGCTCATTATACACTGTCAGAGCCCAACAACTTTCAGAATATTTTCCTCTTATTATTCCTCACTCTTTGACGGCGTTCAGTAATTACAGATGGAATTCTGCAGATTGCTTTAGTGACTTAGGAGAGCAATTCCCCCCGAAATCCAGATAAACCTGCTTCTCAGTTGTTCAGAAATGTTTTCCAGAGTCTTGCAGGTATTTGGGGAAAGGTTTTTGCAATGCAGCCTTCTTGGTTCACAGAGTTGTGGAAAAAGGGACCATTCTTATTTAAAAATCTCTGGCGTTTCTTAATGCTGTAATTAAAAAACAACCCAAATGAATTGTATTTCCTGTCTGGTGTCACTAAATACTGCAGACCTCCACACAAGCAGCACTCTCAGCAAAAACACAATTTGCTATTTCTGTGCTAATGTTTTAGGTCACAACTCCGAGTCAGTTCTGCTCCTTGTCCCCTTTTATCTGTGCTGCAAGTTCAGATCCCACACTGTGAGCACTCCATGACCACCCCTGCACACATCAGGCTCCCCTGGCCGTGCCCACAGCCCCTGGAATTTCTCTGGCACATCAGAACCACTCCTGGCACACTTCAGGCTCACTCTCCATCAGCAGAAATTGCCCTGCCTGTTTTAGAAACAATCAGAAAGCACCAACCACACATTTATTTGACCTCACCTGCCCTTCAGGGCACTCATTACCATGCAGGATGATGACATTCCAGAGAGGAAAGCACCTCTCAAAGGCAGGCGGAGCTTTTGGGACTCATTTCAACAATGCCAGTGAGCTGCCACCACTCCTAAAACACCTCTTTGTGTGTCGCTGGAGTGACACCAGGCACAGCAAACAAGGGGCTGCGTGTTCCTGAGGGTGGCAGCTGGTCCAGGCTGATCCCACCCCAATCTTCTTCTTCCACGCTGCCAAAGCCAAGGGCCTTTATTAAAAACAGGGCTTGGGTGATGCAATTTGCCAAAATCTGCCCCTTTCCTGCTCTCATGTCTAGAGGGGTGGGAAAAACCTGCTCCTCTCCTGCTGGCTTTCACAGGGAGTTTAGCCAAAATACTCAAATTGCTGTTGAAAAGTGTATTTCATGTCAGAAAATTTCAGCCAGTTCCTCAAGCCAGAAAATTTCTGATTTTTTTCACTCTGAAAGTTATTGTAGGGAACAGCGGGTGAACCTGAAGGGATGTGTCCTGACAAAAGTGTCTCCTCACAGCTTGGAGCACTGTGGGGAAATAATTCCAGCAGAGCAGGACCAAAACAGGGGTGGAGATGAGCTCAGAGCTCTCACACCCGAGATTTCCACCTGAGCCTGCCCTGGGAACACACCCTAAGGTTAATTTTGGCAATTCAGTTCAAATGTTGTGAATGTTTTGTGTCTAACAAGATGTTCCAGATCCCAGAACTATTCCAGGATTAATTCATTGCTGGTGTTATGTTTTGTATTTTTTCCATGCATTTAAAAAATACTTAACGATTGTCAAAAAAAAACTGAAAACCCCAAAGAAAATGCTTTCTGAAGGCTATAGAAATGCACAGTGAAGTTTAATATATAATCAAAATAGGAGAAAAAAATGAAAGAAATATTATCTTTTTGAAATATATTTGACTGTTGTACAGAATACACAGCAGTGAATAAAGACCAGTGTCTGTTCTATTCTGCTGAGTTCATCTTGTCTCAGAATTTCTCTTGGTTAACAGTTTAGCCTTAAGGTTCTATAGAAAAGAAAAAAAAAAAAAAGAAGAGAAATTGTTTAATTTAGGAAGTAAGAGTAACTCCGTGTTATAAACAACATGCACTCTGGGGCCAAGATAATTTTACTGTGCACTTGTTATTTAAATGAGTGCAGTGTCTCCATATGGCCATGTGGATGTGAGATATATGTTGTGTGCTCAAGGGGCATGGGAGGATTTCAAGTACATATGTTAACAAATAATGCTGAGCTGGCGCTCGGCGTTGCTGTCTCCCCCACAACAAACAGTAACCTGCTCTGCTTTTCCATTTGTTATTTTCCTTAGAAGTATTTCTAGGAGCTAAAAAGCACGTGGGGATTTCACAGGGGCTCAGCTGGATATTCAAGTTATTTCAAGAATTATGCTACTGGAAGCGTCACACCTTTGTCTGAGCCCTTCAAAGCCAAACCAAAATCGAGTTCCACATATAATTATAAATATTGGTTAAATCTGGAATTCCCAGACAATCTTCTCAGTATTAACACTTCTCATTTATTATGGTACTATGTTAATTCGTGCCAGATGGAGACTATTCAAATGTTCATGACTTGTACTTGTCACGAACATATGTTCCTGGAATAATGGAGTGATTTCATAGCAAACAACATCCCATACTTAAAGACCTATGACGAGGCTCGTAAAAGTTAAAAAAAACCCCAGCATAAACAGAGAAGGGCACAGCTGGAAAACAAACAAAAAATCAGGTTCTTCACTACCAATAGGGTTATGGAGGGCAATGAATTCTCTGCACTCTCCTGACCCTACACTGGGCACAGAACTTTAACATTTCCCAACCAAACAGCTGGAAGGGAACAGTTTGTATTTTCTGACTTCCCCACATCACAGCAATTCTTATATATTCAACACAAGTACTTCCAGCACAGGAAAACGCAAGATAAAAATTGGATTTTCAAAATTCTGCATTTCATGTCAAGGCCCACCCTGCAGAAGAGCACAGGGTGCAGGTGTCAAGGACTGCATGTCACACCCACGGTTTTAAGTTTTAAATTTCAGTTGTGCAGAGACATTAATAATCACAGACACAATTTTTATCCTTACCCACCAACAGAATTCTGTAAGAAAAACTCGATTTGAAAAAAACAAGCTTTGGTTTTTTTTTTACTTTTCCCTGCTGCGGAAGGGGAGGATACGGAAAGCTGAAGTGTTCACATTTCAGTAGCTGCAAAAATTCATTTGACTGATTAAATCAATTTGCAGCCCAGTAATAGGCACCACCTTTTTAGGCAACTTGGGGCCAGGATATCACCCATTTTGGAAGGGCAGACGGGAGGAAGGAAGAGAGAGGAAATAAGGACTTAAATTTTGAATTATCATGACAGAGCGAGCTCCTGCAGGACTGAAAGGACTGGTATAATATTTATCGAGTTCTGCCAGTAGCAATGGCAGCGTGTTCCCCTCTGTGCTGACTCAATGGGCACAGAAAATGAAAACCTGTTGGGTGAGATAATAAAATGTGCATGTGTTCTGCCTGATAGCAGTAGCCCTGGTGATAATCCTGTGAATTCCCAAAATATGTTCCAGCATGATTCAGAGGACAAGTATTACATCCTGAACAGAAGAAGAAGAAGGGGGAAACAAGACGTGACAGTGGCAGTGACCAAAACCTCCAGCCTAAAAAATGGATTAAAAAACCCTCTACATAACTGTTTCCTTCAGAGAGAGAGAGAAAAAAGAAAAATAAAAAAAAGCTAGAAGCAAATCCTCAAGAAGTAAATATTCAGCCTTCAGTCAAATACAGTCTAAAAATCTCCATCACCAATAAAACACCCATGAGCTTTAATTTGTCTCTGTCGTGTCTGCTTTGTTTACAAGCCCTGAGAAATGGTCTCCAAATCATCCTCTGGCTGGGCCAGATCAAACATGCCCTTCAATGTAAAGGATTATAATGCTAAACACCCCAAATATTTTGGTTTTTCCTATATTATAAGAGCTGCTGTGGAGAAAAGAATCAAAAGATGCCATAATTTTTGTTCCTATTTGCATTCATTACTTCAGCAAATGGCAGCTGCCTGTTTCAGTCTCCTGAATGAGTGGGGAAATGAAGGAAAAGTTGAAAATATTTTGCATATTCTCTAGAAGTGGTGTGTTAAGGTTACTTATCCCTAGAATATGTTATGTTATATATAAAAGCCATATATATGTGTGTATATATATAAAAGTACAAGCAGATTTTTCCATGGATAGTGCTATTCATTTTGTTATGAAACGAGAATTTTTGAAAATACCAAAAAGCTACTGTTAGCAACCAAGCGGAAAAAGAAATATATTCTTCTTGTTCTTTTTTTTAAAAATGATTTGTTCAATCCTTTTTACTACAGACCATTTAACTTGCTCTCTCCTTCAGTGACAGAAGACAAATCAAAAACTGTCAGGTATTTTAAACTGTGATCTGCACTGCACTTGAAGTTTGAACTGCAGCTCAGAATCATTGGACTCAGACCTACAATTGTTGCTATTCCTGGGCATGTCACAAAACTCAGCTCTGCTAGAGGTTTGTGGATTCTGCCTAATTCAAAAATAGGACAAAACCCAGTTGAAGGCAAAGGAGCCCTGCAAAGCCAAATCCCAGAAGTGATGCATTTCCATCTCCTCAGCTCCCACGTTCAGCCAAGCCTCTTTCCCATGCTTGTTTTACCTGTGCAGCTCTCAAACCCTTTCCCTTCAGAGAACAATGTGTTCTCTGACCTTTCTCTGCTTCCTTTTCCCAGCCTGATTCCTAGATTCACCCCAAAGCTCTTTGTTGCACTTGCTGCCTTCCCTTTTCCCAGAACGGATCTTTTGCATCTTCCCAGAGCAATGCAGAAAATTCCCCTTCCCATTTTGCAGCCACATTCACCACGTTGCTGAGGTCTCACCCTGCCAATTAGCCCAGCTGAAGGAGTCGTTCCCACCTCAGATGTGACTTCTCAGTCTTTTCCTGTCTCTGCCATCAGTTTTCCAACAAGTTCTGGGGCAGCAGGAACTCTCAGTAGCAGGAGATCCTGGCTGTGCCCCATAAGGGATGTTCTGAAGCGTCTGACATATGCAAGGAAAAAAACTTGCAAATCAATGCTTCTTGAAGGACTCATTCTGTGTGACCCTTCAGAAAGATTCTGCTTGACTTTTCCTGTCACTGCTGAACATCGAGACTGCACCAAAGGAAAAATATTCCAAAGGACAAACCCCTCAGAAGTCGAAATTCTTTATAGATCGCAATAAACCAAACCCATACTCCAAGTCTCCAACAGTTCATCTTCCATCTTCTCCTCAGTGAATAAATCAGAGTCACTAAGCACAGTGAAAAGGTGAAAAAGGACGCTCCACACTTTATTTGAAATATACTGCCCGTTCTCCATTTTATATTCCTTTTGTTATTCACTGAGTAATGTTTTACTGCACCACTTGCCTAGATTAAGAATGTTTCAATCTACATACTTATCATTTAAAACCACGATTCCCCCTGAAGGGAGCACAATGGGAGAACATGATGTTAATTAGCCTTATGGCATTATATCCCAATTCCACGCTCGCTCTGCCACAGTTGTTGCATTCCCAATGCCTGCTCCTCCAACCTCTCATGAAAAGGATCTGCACTCAGTCAACTTAGAGCATATTACTTTCCCATAAGGGAAAAAGGCTCATGTAAAATGTACCGGCCTGAAGTGAACACCACTAAAACATTAATGCTCTGTTCTTTAAATAGGCTTCCCTTTCATGTTCGCTTCATCCCGGCGTCATGCGAAACCGCTCGACGTGTTTTGTTTGGCTGCTGTTTCAAAGAGTGCAAATTCCACTCAGTCCAACTTCCAGGCCCCTGCAGCCCATTCATCCAATTAAAGGACTGTGGAATGAAAACAGAGAAAGCGCTTTGTGGAGCTTCAGAAATATTGTCCCTCAGGAAGGCTGCCTGCGAAAAGCGAGCAAATCCATTGTGCAAACTGGTGCATTGCAATAGAATAAAATTGCTCCTCAAAGTCTCTTTATCCAACATGGATTACTGACTCCGATAGACTCTACCTTCAACTAACCTACAGCTATCAGGAGTCAGGAAAGCTCTTATTACCTTTTATTATAACACATCCTCCCCCCATAATCTATAAAAAAGCCTCTAGGAGCCCATTCACTTCCACACCTCTTCACCGCCTTTCAGTTTCAATAATGCTGAGCACAATTCAGGACTCTTTGCAGTCCACTGTACTTTCCATATGCATTCACAGGCTAAATATTCCTAAAATGCCCTTGGGAAAGACAGGTTGCCATTTATGATTTCAGATTTCTGGGAAGCGCAGCCCCTGCAGCTCCCTGGGAATGTTGTTTCAGACAGTTCTGCTAAAACCTACAACCTTACCTCTCAACCACAGTAAGTGGAATTAATAACCATGCAAAGTTCCTTGTGGTACCCTTTTCTGTGCATTAGCAAGACAAATAAAGAGCAGAGGAAGACATTTCAAGTGGGGCTGACAAACAAATGCTAAAGACCAACTTTTTATGATTACGGAGCCAAGATTTGAGGAAGGTCACAGCAATAACTGCAGAGAAGTAATTATGCACAGCTTCATGCTGATTGAAAACTCAGGAATGCTGCTTGGTTGTCCATGTTTTAGACACACACACACCCTTCAAAGAGAGCAGCGCAAACTCCTCCTCCTTTGTTGTTAAAAAGAGGAAGAAAAACATAAAAATTGAGCTACCACTCGTATATCCCACCCTTCAAAACTTTCACAGGCTTTTGGTAACCCTGAAATGAATTCCCTCCCTTTCCTCTAGAACAGGAAGATGTCCCCTTCCACTCTGCCCACAAATTCAAGCAGTGGTCACTCAAAAAAAAAAATGGATCCACATTTAGATTGGTTTGAATGAATCCCAAACTTCCAAGCGAAGGGGGTTTGATATAAACTGAAGAATTTTGCAGGTGAATCAAACATAAAAATTGTTGGCTGCCACCCACTGTGTGGTACCTGCATTTCTGGGATAACACCGGGGCAGTTGGTTTGGATGCTGTTTCTCCCCTGGGGTTAGCAAGTGTTTCCAAAAATTATATTCACATTACTTTCCTTCTCTTTTTTCGGTATTCTCAAATGAGATTGATGTCTCACCCCACTTCAGCGCCATAACCTGAAATCTGGGAGAGAAATTTGCCAGAACAAATCATATCCTGGTATGGAGAGAGCCACTCACTTCCTGAAGGCTTTAAACTTGTTAATTATCAACAAAAGCGATGATCTGAGTCCCAGATTTCTCATTTGTGTGGAACAAACAAGATTCTTGGCAGAACTTATTGGCTGATGTGAGAGGAAGGAAAGCCCAGTGGTCGTGTCTGAATTCCTCACAAATTTGTTGGTGGAGCTGTCACATCCTGGCAAGAAATGCCTTTTTTTTTTTTTTCTTATTAGTACCAATTTTAACCTTACATCCAAGAACCTCTTGGAGCTCCCAAAGAGCAATTTTTCCTCTTTTTCTTTAATATGTAAAGGGAAAATGTAGCATTGAGGATATATTTCCTTTTTTCCATATGGTGTATCACAGTCATTTCAATATCAGACAATGGTTTTTAATTAATTTTCCAATTTTCCAATTGGCAATTACAACCCAAAAGCATTGATTAAGGGAAAGATTAAGCTAAGGACTAGCTTAATTGAATTCTTACTATTACAAATTTGCTTGCTGTTGAAATTTGTCATTATTTCCTATTAAAGGAAGGAAGGTAACTTTCTTACCAGAGAATCATAATTCTTGATTTTATACACACGTCTAGGTTGATATATTTCACAATTTAATTTAAATGCACACTAAAACATCTGGATTCTTTCCCTGAAATTTGTCATGACAGCTTGTAAAAATTATTGAAAAAAGTTTCAAGTGAATCTTGCATCCTTATTTTCTCTATCCTGGTACAATATGAATAATAAATCACTCAAAACTATTTGCTACTTTCTTAATTCTAAATAATTTTATAGTGCATATGCATATAAATATTTGATTTATAGAATTTGCCTTCTCTGTTCAGTTGATGAAGTCCCTGATTGTCTATGCATTACTAACTACCAGTATAAACTTAGAATATCAGTACCTGACAAAGGCAGTTGGAATAGAATTAAGTTCCCATCAATAAATATCCACTGTTTAAATTTATATCTCAAGTAACTCAAAATACACATGGTCAAGTGAGAACCTATTTTTTAGTGATTCCAGTGATTCCAGTAAATTCCAGTGATTCCAGTAAATCTTCACCTTCAAATGAGATAAACCAGATGAAAATAGGCAACTTGTAAATTAAACATTTATTTGCTTGCTTACTCTATAAAAAGTTAAAATAGGCTTCTTCCTTCAAAGAGGCAAATTATGGCTTAATTCCTTTAATATCTTAAATGACAAGAAAGTCAAACAGTGAATCATAAAACAAAAATCATAAAATTTAAGGAAAGCATTTATTAGAATAATATTTGCTGTTGAAGAGTTTGGACCTGCAAATCAAAGAGCTGCCCAAGGAACCACATTCCCATTTTTGAGATCCATGAGGATGTTCCCTCCTCCACATTTTCCTTCCTCAGCTTCTCAAAGCCCCCTGTGCATCTCGGCCAAGTCACTCCTTCATCAGCCTCTGCAGCAGCCGGGTTTTCTCTCAGATGGACTCAAAAGCAAATGTAATAACTATGGGAGAACTGAATTGCAAATCTGAGCATTCTCAAAGGTTCAGTAAGAGATGAAGCTCAACAGTCCCAAATATTTTTGCTTGGGAATTCCAGGAGCATTAGGTCGAAGGCTAAAAAATGTACTTTAGTTCCTTTCTCTTCTTTTGGAGCTGACATTCTTGCTGCATTTAGGGTGATATAGGAAATTTTTTCCTGGGGATAGGATGAAAAATATTCTCCAGAACCAATTGTTAAATGTATAAGAATTAAACCCTACTCTGAGCTCCTGGAAAAATGATCTGCCAGTCTGACAATAAAATGAATGACCTGCACAATTTAATCTGTTAATATATGGAACCCTCAGAGCAGGAGCTTTTACTGTCTTCAACCAGACCTGTAGGACGAGAGCACTTTCTAAAGAAAGCACGGCTATAAACACAAACTTGGGATGTCAGCTACCAAGTGGCATTTTCAAATAATGACCTTTCTCATCTAGGAAGTACCTCCTGGCCTCTCAGACTTTGGGGCTGCGTGCTGAGAAGATGGGGTCTTCAGA
This sequence comes from Petroica traversi, assembly GCA_025920805.1. Taxonomy (NCBI): domain Eukaryota; kingdom Metazoa; phylum Chordata; class Aves; order Passeriformes; family Petroicidae; genus Petroica; species Petroica traversi. The sequence continues at coordinate 1,835,310 of JAHLSL010000024.1, read as the reverse complement.
GCTGACAGTGGAGCAGAAAAAAGATGATGCCCTTAATGATATTCAAAGCAGCAGGGTCACCTCCTGCACCTCGCAGCGAGCGCTGAGCAGAACAAACTCGCTCAAGACAAAAGGGGGGATCTGCTCTCTCACTCTGCCTCACAGTTGGAGCTCACACTGGAAATGGAAATTTTTGACAGGCCCCTTGCTCAAGTTCAGCACAAGTTGGGAATGAGACACCCCGAGCAGCAGCTGGGGAAAAGAAGTGCTGGGAAATAACCAGTGATTCCAGAAGCCACATGGACACAACTGGCCTGGCTCCCTCCTCTCCAGCCAACCCAGCCCTCTGACAATGTTCAATCCTCATTTCTCACTCCTGCCTGTCCTGCCCTTCATTCAGCACCACCACAGGGATTCATGCAGTAAAGATAATGAACAATCACTCCCACATCGCCTGGAGTTCACTGGGGATGGGAGCAAAAATACGTGTGGGATGAGCTGAACTGTCAGTAAGTTCTCTCTTCTCCCAGTTCTGCAGCTGGGCATGGATGTGGCAACACCCCAGTGCCCAGTGCTGGCTACAAAAGGAACATCAACCTGGACTGCCCAAGTACTTTTTCAGTTAGCAAGCAACCAAGTCATTCTGTGCCTCACTTCCAAATCATTATAGCCCCACTAAATTAGTTTAGAGATAATAATTAACGTAGAAGTGTGAACTTCTAAATTATTATCAGAATTCCAGCTGTTCCACGGTAATTTCTCAGCACCTTTTGGCAAGAAGCACATGGGACATGTACTTAATCCCTTTTCTTTGACATTATTTCTATGCCAAATTTCTGTCTGTAGCTCAATCCTGATGAGGGTTTCCATCATCTTTCAGGGCTCAGCACAGCTGAGTTGTTCTGTTTCTCAGCCTTCTGAGGAGGAGATTCTGCTGCCTGCAATCCCCTTTTCTCCATCATAATGTGCTGCAAGACCTCTCCTGGCATCTCACTCTCTTTTTCTACTCTGAAAGGGCTTCTCAGGCTACAAGATGTCATGCACCAAGTCATTAAATTTCTGGTTTTTCTGCCTCCAGCTTGGAAGAAGGTTTATGCAGCAACAACAGTCTGGTTTTCTTTCCATTGTTTTGGGGTTTTTTCCCCTATTTGTTTGTGTTGTGTTTCTGCCACAGTGACTTAATTTGTGCAACTGACAGTGTTGTCTCACCCACCTTCCTTCTGCCAGCAGGAAAGGAATTAATGCCTGCCACTGATGGCTGCTGGTGAGTTTGTAAGGCTAAACTCTGGCTTTATTTCACTCAGTTTTATTCTTTCTGTTCTGTCCTCCAGGACTGGCACTAATGCCCCAAAAGAGATGCATCGTTCCAAAACCACTTATGTGCCATGTGATTTATTTCCCACATAAATAAATGTTTTTCATTCTCCTCCACCTCTCAGCAAGCAACCCATACTTGGGGTTTTTTTGAGAAACAAGCAAATGTTATGTTCTACATAGCACCAGAAATCTCCTTTTCAACAGCATGAAAGAGGAAAGGGCACATAGAGTAATTTTCTTTCTTATTTGACCTTTTTTTTTTCTTTGTACATGTGTCTTGTGCAATCCTCAGCAAGCCTTTCCACTGTGTCACCTCAGGAGCAACTGTTGAATCCCTAATCACATTCTGAATTAAAGACAAGACACTTTGGGTTGTTTTATTTTTTTTTTTTTTTAATTTTTTTTTAATGATGTTAAAGATTCCCCCTTCAGTGCTTTTCTTCACAGTGTGATGTCCCCTCGCCAGAGCCTGACCCATCCCTGCTGCCTGTGGTGCAGCTCTCCTCAGCCTGTCAGCTCAGAGCACAAAAGACTTAAACTTGAGACGGGTCTTGCCCACCTGTGCTCTTGTCACATCAGCCTTGGGACAGGCACAGAGCTGCCCTTGCCAGGACACACTGCAAATTGCTCAGCCCACCCCGAGAGCTCTGGGAGTGAAGGGAAGGAACTCTTGGCTGTCCAGCAGAGGGTAACGAAGATCTGAGGCTTTTTAGTTATTCACAAAAAAATTAAAGGTGGCAAGCCTGACACCCCAGACAAAGAGAAGGGAACAGCAGCAAGTCAAAATATGATTTAAGAGGAATCTACTTTTAAAGCGAATTCCCTTTGGAAAAAAAAATAACTTGACAAGTTTGAATAAAAGCAAAACAAATTTTGAATGACAAATAATTATTGTTTATTGAGGTTTGTCTTTTGACTATGATGTGTTCTCGTCTCTGCTCCTGAACTGACAATTCCTTTGCTGAGAAGCTCTGTGTCAGCACAGAGATGTGGTGAGCACTCCAAACCCACCCAGCCATTCCAGACTTGCCTCTGCTGTGCCCCTATTTCACTTTGAAATGAGTGAAAAAACTTTTAATTTCCTTAACTGAATATATTATAAAAACTTCCACAGCAGCATCAGCACGCAGAAAGAAGAAAAGCTGAAATATCTTCATGTTTAAAAGCACTGGGCTCATTCATGGATGACTTTGATATTTCCAGTGGGTTTTATTTAGTGGATTTAGTGATTTTGAGTTGAAATTGTTGAAAAGTTTTCCCCCTTTCTCCATGGGACAGCACAGAAGGCAGGAGGAGACTGAGGTCTCACTCTGCCCCTTCTTCCCTGTCTTTTCTGTCTCTATGTAAAAGCCATGGTAAAAAGGATTGACTGATGGACCTTTCTCCAAAATACTCTTTTTTTTTTTCACTTAGCTGAACTTACAGAAAATCACCTTTGATGAAGATTTTCCCATCAAGTTCATGCAGAGGAAGTCAAGCAAACTTCTCGCTGCTTATGCCACCCACCAATTTACAAAAAAGGGAATTTGGTTTTTAATAATTAAAAAGTCTTGATGAGTAATTTATATTCTTTTGCTAGCCTATAGCATAAGTAAAAATGTCTTCCCACCAACAATTTCAAAAATAATTTCTTAGGGCTTTATTTCCAATTCAATCCCACAGTAAATCTAGTAAGAAATTTATATGACTTAATTTAAAGCATCTAATTGAATGATTTAGCTTTGTGTAGACGTAATGAGCCATTTCATAAAATCAATAACATTGTAAAGTATAAACTAAATTATTATAAATGAAGGCAATAAAAAAAGAGCTCCTGTGTATTAGGCAGGGTGACACTTGATTAATGGGTTATTATTGTGGGTTGCAGCAGAGCAGGCAGGAGAGGCTGGGGTGATATTTGCAGAGGTGCAGAGGTTGGGCTGCCCAGCCTGCGAAGAGCAGCAGTGCTGGGAGCCCAAATTCCAGAGGCTGAGGTGGATTCCCAGGAGCCACAGCTGAGGGGGTCAGTGTTCTCCATGAATTAAACCTTAATAATTCCAATTTCTTCTTACAAGCACACACAGCTTCCTTCTGTGCATGAGGAACACACTCAGAGCACTCTTATTTAGATAAACTCAGTGTTATTTGCTAGTCAACAAAAACGAAGGGCTAGAAGTTTCCTCCAAAAATGACCATAAAAGTGGGATTAGTGCAGCTGGCTTTATAAACAATATATCCCATCTGCCCACACAGCCACAGGTCTCCAAGCAGGATAAAAATGGAGTTACAAGTCTAAGCTCCTGGACCAAATTAATAAATTCAACATTTAAAAATGCTGTGTCTATTCCCCTTTCCTTTGCTAAAGCACAATGTACTTGGAAGTTTAGAGAAAAGTTTAATGATTAATTATATGGATGGAATTCCATTTATAAATGTACAAAATAGTAATGAACATTTACACTGATATTTCATTGGACAATAAAATTCTTATATATATATGTATATATATAGGTACACAGTGTATGGGCACATATATGTATTCATGTCAATAATGTTACTAAATTATATGGGCACATATTTCATATAAATACATGTTCTATATTACATACTTTGTGCAACATACAATCATAAAATTCAACAATAGAAATACATCAAAGCATCAGATATAACATGACATAATAGGTATAATTTCTATGTTTCCTGTATATTAAATGTTATATGAATATATATGTGTACGTTAACTAGCTGGGCTGTTTTAGCCTTAGAGAAAGACATTAGCAGAACCATATTATTTTCACTACAAAACAGAATGAAACAGAACCTTTCCTTTGGTTTCCCTCAGTGATTCCACACCTGCAGAAACAACCTGAGGACAACCAACCAACCAAACAAGTAACACAAGAAATGTAAGTTAAGCATGAGCAAAAAGAAAGATCTTTTAATAAGACCTCATGAATTTCCAAATATTTGGAATATCTGGCAAATATATGGAAAACAAAGCCAGAATCTCCCCAGATTTCAAGCACTTTCCTTGAGTTCACTAAACCCAGCATCATTTCTTGCCCTGCAGCAGCTACAGTGGCTCATGCAAACGGAATTGCTCTCCAGAATAGCACACACAAAATCCATCTCTCCCACCAAAGATTTTGGCTCTTGCATCACAGCATCTCTGCCTTTAAATGTATCACAAAATGCAAACTGCAACACAGAGTGGAAAACAGCTGTGATGGAGAGAAAACAGGAATGCCACAGGCAGGAAATATCTCAATCTACAACCCTTCTTGGGAAGCACAGAGGAACACGAGAAGCAAAACCATAGGTCGGCCTCAGGCCCCAATAGATGAAGAGAGGGAAACAATCAATGATCTGAAAAAGCTGCGTGCAAAGCTCACTGAGTTACAGATTTATAGCAAAATCCAGATCCTAAATTTGCTCTAAAATGGCCAAATGATGGAGGGCAACAAGTCTTTTCCAAAGGCAAGAGCAGCACCCCTCCCATTAGCCATTAATAAGGCAGGAAAGAGAGACATCTAGCTGCTGAGAGGGAGCCAGCAGGAAAAAGCAGATTTAACAGCAGCACCCCAAAGTTCTGAACCCTGACCCCCGAGTGGGACAGCTCCTGGGACAGCTCAAGGCTGTCACACACCAGGGAGCCAAAAGGCCACTGGCCTGAGCAGCAGCTCATGAGAGAGTGAGGGAAAAGCCAGGGGATTTTCAGCAGGGGAGATAAAAAAGGTGAGGGATTGCTCGTCTCTGAACTGGAAGAGTGGCTTTTGCTTTGAGAACTGAAAGAAAGATTGCCTTCCCTCATATGAGTGATGATAGCCAGGGATCGAGCTGGACACGGGAGGAAGAAAACATACTTTGTGCTGCAGAGCATTGCTGGTCTGTGCACAGAGATAAGGGGAACCTGGTCAGCAGAGCAGCTGGAGACCAAGCAGCCCACACAGGCAGCTCTGCTGGGTGTGGGACACAGAAATCAGGCAGGGGACAATGCAGAGGGTGATTAATTTGGTCAGTCACAATTAAACTGAGTATTCAAGCACACGGGCTCCAGGGGAATCTCCTCCTGAGCTGAGGGTTTCCCATTTTGTGTAAAGCAGCGTTTCTCACTGGAGATTTCTGCCAAGTGCATCTTCACTTGGGTCTCTCTCAACAAAGCCCAGCAAACAATGGTAAAGAGGGGGCAGGTGGGGCACTGTCACTGACACCTGGCTGTGTGTGGGGAAGGAAGGAGGGACAGGCAGTGCTTCCACACAAAATCCCATTTCCTTTCACACCCTGGTGATTACACCCCGGAAATCCAGCTCTGCTCTTTTACTTTCACATATGCAATAATTTTGTACAGCATTGGCCAACGCTGTGGTTTAATCCATGTAATTTCCATGAGAATTTCCTTGTTTTTTTCACCTTCCAGGTCTGCTCCATGCCTTGGTTGAGAATGCTTCTCCTGTGTGCACGGTTTTTGCTGCCACAAAACACAGCATTCGCAGCTGAAAGAAGAAAACAACGTATGGAAAGTTCACTAAATAAGGTGTCACTGTAGATCTTACAATCAAATGAAGCCTGAGAACAGCATTAGGTGATGCAGGAAGCATCTGATATGTAGTGAGGGACAATTCTTAAATTCTGATGAACTTAAAGCTGTGGGCAAGTGTAAAGCAGATTATACATTAAGAATAAAAAACCACATCCTGAAAATAACTAAAATGTTCAAGATTCTGAAGAATGCCAATGACAGAAAAACCAGAATGCAAGAACTCTTCCAGCCCCAGCCCTGTGGCTCCAAACACTGCTCATTCTCTCCAGACAGAAGCTGCATTTCCTTACCTCGAGCACAAAGTAAGAATAAATAGGAGCTGGGGAGGGGGAAACAAGAGAGGTAATTTGCCTAAGAGAGTTAAATGAGATGACTCTGGTCTGTTTTCCTTTGTTATTCCCTGCCTAATGAAGTGTCTGGGTAGTTGGAAGAGCTCCTGCAGCATGATCTGATTGTTGCAGTTGCCTGTTTGTTTGCCGTGAGTTATTGTTTTATTTGGCTCCCGTTTCGGAGCTGTTTCCCTGCTCTGCTGGGCAGGCGGATGCTGCTGGGTCGCGTTTATGAGCCTGTAAATGATTGGGGAGCTGTTTCTCCAACATGAGAGATTATGGGAGGCAGGGAGAGGGGCTGTGCTGGGCAGAGCACAGACTGCTGCAGCATATGATGGTCTGTCTGCATCCAAAAGCCAAACCAGCCTTTGAATGCAAAACAAAGTGGGGTTTGGATTTCTGTTTGTTTGTTTCTTTTCCCAAAGCAAGTTCTTTGGTCAGTGAACTCTTAAAATTACAAAATGTCCTTCATAGCAAGCAGCATCTTGAAGGATCCAGCACGGTGATCATCAATACCCCCAACAGGGGCTTCTTGTAGCCACTTTTATCTGCCTGGGGAAAGTGTGACAAAGAGATTTCATCTCCACAACTGTGGCTTCTGGCTTCCTGTTTGAGTTATAATCAATATTTTCGTTTATGCCTGAAGAGAACATCAATCACCTAACACCATGCTGTAAAAATCAGATCTTGATATTAAATTCTCGTGCTTCGTTGCAAGTATGAATAGAATATTTTGTGAGTGTCCAGTACAAATCAGTCAAATATGTTCTGGACTGAAGAAAGTTTACAGTACATTGGAAAATTCACTAATCACTTCTGGAAAAAACTTAGATTTATTAGTTTAAGTTACTTATTTCCTTAAAGACAAATAAAGTCCTAGATACTAACAAAATATTCTTTGAGATAAGGAAGGGGGCAAGGGGAAACTGAGGGGGAGGAGAAAGGTTTTGTGTCTTTTACAAAAAAAAAAGGAATTGCAAATGCCAGACCAAAAATCTGGCACATAAACATCAAAATCCCAGCATTCACTCAAGCTCTCCATCAGAATGTAACTTCTGCCCTCTGCTAAGGGAATTAAAATCTGCAGTAGCACCGAGGGCTAAAAGATTGCCCTTTCAGGTCTCCTCATGTTAGGTATTATTAACAAGGGCCTTTTGTGATTCTTTCTCACAAGGGCACTACAGCAAATTCCAGTTCATTACTTAAAGGGTTTTCACCTCATTTAAGGAACCCTGAGAGCTCAGAAATTCTCCTGAGGAATCTCTCTCCCAGGAAACCCTTCTCTACAACCATCCTTTTCAGCTGGAAGGCAATGGTAGGGCTAAGGCTCTGATGTTTTTTAGGTATAACACAGCACAGAAAAACAAAGAGATTATCAGGAGAAACTGTGTGAGAAAAAAAATATGGTTTTGGATTTTAAAGAGGTCTTAGAGTTCCACAGTGCAGAACATGCAGCCATCACCTACTCCAACAGTAACTATTATTTCTTAGGTTATTCACAATTGAACATTAAAGTTCCTCAAGAGCTCAGAATTTTGCTTCTGTGTAGGCTGAGTCAAAGGAGTTGGAAGAATTAAGTAACAAATAGCGGCAAGGTTTACACCACAATTTCCTTCCTCAGCCTCTCTGAATGAAGCTCTGGCATGTCAGGGCAGGTAGGGAGCCAGAGATCCTTGGGTACAACCTCAGGGACACTTTGCTGAAATCCTCCTTTTCCTACACTGCGATCTCCTACAAGATCAGAGTTGCTGGACAGTTATTCCTCATGCCTGTCAGATCAGTGCTGAGAAAAAAATCTATTCATGAGAAACAAAAGGTGCCCACACATGGATAACCAGCTGATTTGCTCGCTCCACAAAAGCTTCCCAGCCCTGCTTGTAGGCATGGCAATAGCGAGGATTCCTGCTCTGATCTTCACTGCAGAACCTCTGAGCTTTCAAACACAATTGCTCTGCTGTGTCCCAGAATAAAACCTTTCGTTTGGTTTTCCTGTTCCAGCCTGCAGCCACTCTCTCCGCTCCACGTGGGCACGAGCACTGAAAGCAGCTGCAGAGTCTAAATGAACTGGGCTTTGTTAGACTTGGGCTGGCTCCACTGCCTCCCTGGGCTGGGGAACACTTCAACATCATCCGTGGGGGCCAAGAACCATCAAGAGTTAAGATTTCAGTGCACCTGCAAAGCCAGTTGGATGGGCTGGCTGTGCTCTCAGCCCCTGCCATCAATAAATTCCGCTCCCGCTCGGTGTTTCAGGCAGTCCTAAAAAATGGGTGACACAGTTGGTTTCACTGGCAGAGCGCACAAGGTTTTATTTGTCAACAAATGAGTTTCATGATCCATCATTAACACTTGATTGATTGGCCCAGCACTTTGGCAGGGTGTTTTTTTTATCACACTTTCCTGCAGCAGAATGTATTTCGGGAGCTGTCTTAGGCACGGGTTTGCTGGCAGAAGCTGTGCTGGCAGAAGGCAGAATGTTTCCTTGCATTCTCTGCTGGTCAGCCCGAGAGTGTGGAGTAGATAACATGAGGGACTACGTTATGGCTTTACATCTGTTTTTGTTATGATCAGATCTGTTCTTCCTCTTATCACAACAAAAACAAGTCTCGTGTAGTTTCCTCGCTCGTCGAACACAATCCAGATTTTCAGTTGTAAAAAAAAAAAGGGATATAAAAAGCATCAACCAAAAGAAATGCCCAGCCCAACTAACTGTTCTATAACCCAAATTTTAAATATTCATCTTTACATTTTTTTCATCTTTCTTTGTGCACTAAATACATTCAATCAGAAGAAAAATATACTAACTCTCTGTGACAGATTGGACTCCATCTGTCAAGATTTCATGTTTGATATAGACTGGAAATTGTAGATAAAGGAGAAATATTCAGGTACTGTTCTTTCAATGAATGTCCCGGGGGGGGAGATTAAGGGAATGATAAATTGGTTATGGTTACACCCTGAGCCAAGCCATTGGAAGCCTAATTAGAATCCAGAAGGATTGCAGCCAGGAAAGACAGATGCTGGAAAGAAGAGTAGTATGAGGAAAAGGATTTTAGTTTCAACTGGGACAGAAAAAATGTACAAATGACCTTAAGTGTTGGCCAGAAAAAGGTATATTTTGTCATCTTTGTACAGAAGATGTTCCTGCAATGAACATCCTTGCAGGATCCCAGAAAATCCTAGATGCAATGAAGGATGTTTTTGAAATAAGGAAAATAGGAAGAGGTTTGCTTCAAATGCATTCAAGGGAGGAATAAGAAACCACCAACACGGAGCATTAGGGTGCAAATTAGAAATCCAGAAGACTTGCATTAAGACAGCGCCCTGCATGATTTTGAACAATTACTTTAATTTCCCTGAGTTTCCACATGTGTGCTAAGAATGTACTTTTCTGGAAAAGAACCTAAATATGATAGCAAGGAAATATCCCAACACTAACAGGGACTGCAAACAGTTGGAAATACGCAGTGACTTTTACACTAAGGAGAAGGAAGCGTCTTCACGTGAGAGCACAGGGACAAACATTAATTCCACCTAATCAAGACAAAGCAAAGGACCTGACAAAGAATATTTATGCAAATTGGCTGTAACTTAGTGCAAGGAGCCCAGTGAGTCAGAGTGACAGCCAGCAGGGCTGGCAGAGGGCACTGAGCCCCTCGGGGCAGGGAGGTGACCCCTGACAGGCTGAGGGACAGAGGGCAGGTCCGGCTGATGGGCTCAGCTGACTGCCAGCACTTGCAGCTGCACAGGGACTGAATGCAAGATTGGATTTCAGCCACAGGAGCCTCAGTGAGGAGCTCGGTCAATGCCAGGACTGCAGAAGCAATCACACAGCACAGAGTGAGGAGCTGAGAAACTCCGGGGTATCCTGGTGCTGATTTCACAGAGCTCAGAGGGTGTCACTTGATAGAACAATAAAACCTGCAGCACAGAGGACATCGAGTTTCCCCCCCAAAATTCTAACAAAAAATCCTAAAACCAAACCAGGTTTCATGCAAAGGAAAAAGTGTGAAATACATTCTGCAGGAAGAACCCAGGATATTGTGTTCACCAGAAGAGCTGCCTGCAGGAAAGGTCACCAACACCTCTGCCTACACCTCTGTGGTTTGATGTTTGTCACACTTTGCCTGCGACTCTGTAAATCTGTTCAAAACCTCGACCTTCAGTCACTCCAGCAGCCCAGGAGCAGGGGATTAAGTAAATGATGTTCCCTGTGGCACAGCAAAACTCTCTCTCTGCAACCCCATCCTTTCTCAATCACAAACAATAATGCTTTTCTTTATAAACTCTCTTGTTAACATTTCTGCTTTACTTATCTTTGAAGACAAACATATAAGCCCCTACTTCCAGAAGAAGAAAAGAAATATTTTGTATGTATGAAGGAGCTGTTAGTAGCAGTGAAATTTTCCATGCATTCCTGTAAATGAGATTAATTAGATAAAAGTAGCACAGGCTTCAGGAAGAAAGAAATCCAGACATTTTCCTTGACAGACATGAAAAGCGAGACAGATATGTCCATATTAACAATACAAAGCATCATCAATTTCCATATGTATTACATCATCTCAAAGAAAGGCAAAATCTAACGATAATAATGTTGCTTGTGGTAAGTTCAGTGGTTCAAACTTTCAGCTAAACTGTCCTGCTTTGTCCTGGGAAAGGCAAGACAAATTCACCTCAGAATTTTGTATGATAAGGCCTAAAGAGTAACCATCAAACAGGACAATGATTACAACCTCATTATTAAACTGCAGATACTTCAATAAAAGATGCCTTGTGGAGCTCAGTGGGGTTTTCAGGATTCTGAAAGGGGCTACTGGTGACACAGCCCATAGGGCTCTGCTTTCCTCCACTCCAAAATTTGGGTGACCCAAAGTTCTTCCCCAAGACCCCCCGAGGCTTTATGTATATTTATGTTAAATCCATTCTCCCACTTGGCCCTTTGGCCTTCCCGACCCTCTTATATGGAATTTCTCTGGAATGTTCTCCCCAGCTCAACGCCCTTTCTCCCCCTCATTGATTCCCCAGCCCACCCTTCAGCATTGCCCTGCCCCCTGGCCCCCCTTCCTACTGGTTGTTGTAAACCACGCCCCTTTACTCCTTATATGGAATTTCTCTGGAATGTTCTCCCCAGCTCGACGCCCCATTGGCCCCTTCTCCTTGGTCCCTCCTCCTGCCCCTCCTCATTGGTTCCCCAACCTGTCCCTCAGCATTGCCCCGCCCCCTGGCCCTCTCCCTATTGATTGCTGTAAACCCCGCCCCCTTTGGTACTTAAAGGGCCAGGTTCCCCTTTTTGGGATATTTGTCCCTGGACCCTCCAGGCTACGGAATAAACCCAAACCTTGGAACCCACACAGAGCCCCCTGTGTGCTCCTTGCCTCGTGCTGTGTGTGCTGCTCACTGTGAGAGTCAGTGTGAGCTCCCCACAAGGTGCTACTGCTGGGTCTGTCATTATTGAAAATTTTTGAAGTAGAAACAAAACTTGTTTAATTTAATGACATAAGATAAAATCTAAAACTCAACCCTGCTCCTCGTAACATTGCACTATGGTGCCAGCACAGAGAACAGAGAAGATGTTACTCCATGCCCAGTTTTATGTCAGTAGCGTTTTCTCCCTAATTCACTATCCCTTCCTACTTAATTTGTTTTGTTGTTTCTGACCTATCAAGCTAAGAAATGGACTATGACACTACAAAACTAATTACTTCTTTTTTTTTTCTTTTAATTCCCTCACAAGCTGAGGGACAAACATCACAACAGGAACTCCAGCAGTAATTTGGCTTCAGTGTCACCCTGTGCCAGCTACCTCTGGGCTGAAATGCAAACTTAAATTTAACATCTTCAGGTGAATTGAAAAGCCTCAGCCCATCAGAGATCTTTGCTGGGGAAAAAAATTTCACTGAGTTATGAAAGCTGCTTGCATTAGTAACAGACAGTGGACACAATTATTAAAAGTATAATCAACTTTTCCCTAATAGGTTTCCAAAACCAGGGCTGCTGATAGGTGACGGGTGAGAAGAGTAGGAATGGAGAGAATTATGAAGAAAAGTGAATGAAAACAGTTTAGCAGTTTATAAAGGGCTTTGTGCTTTAATTTATATGATCTCCAAAGTCCAACCCACCTTTCACCAGTGCTATCAAAAATATTTTAATTGGCTTTAAGCTTTATTGCCTTCCTTAATTATGACAAGAATAGTTGGGGAGATTTTTGGTTGTTATTTCTTTTTTTGTTCTTTGTTGTTTTTTACAAACATCAATATATTTGCTATTTTGCTACTTTAATCCGTATTAATGGCAAAGGAACTGGAGGTTTAAGACTGAAGATCACCCAATTTGTGATGCTGGTAAGATTGAAGGATGACAATTTGGAGATCAAGGGAACTTTACTGCTGGCAATTTTGGGATTTAAGTAGCTAAAGCAGCAGTCAGACCACGAGATTTGTTTCCTTTATTTTTAGCACTGTATTTGAGGAAAAGAAACCATTAATACAGATCTCTCTGGGATTTAGCTCATAGAGGTGCATAGGGCACTCTCATACATTCCAATTTTTGTGTCTTTTTAATGTTCCAGGCAGGGTACCTTCCAAACACAGATGAAAATCTTTTTTTGATATCCCCTACTACATCCAGAATAATACCAAGTACAGGACAGTGTGGCCTTGACTCTGAATTAATTTTATTTTCTTTTTTTTTCTGTATGGTTCAATATTCAGAAAGAGAGTTTTGCCATCCCTAATCAGGGATGACCTCACCTCCTTTCTAACATGTGCACAATCCTGCTGGCAGCTTTCCACACACAAGGATTTAATTTCCTCACTTTACAGGATGTCTCAATTTCTATCCAATGCTTTAAAACGTAACCATGAGCTTGGTTCTTTTGAGTTTGCTTAAGCTCAGCTTTTTAGCTCAGCTTAACTCTTGTCCTGCACATTTAGGCTCCATTGCCTGCCTGTGTCAGACACCAAACACCAATCTCCCTTTCCTTTGTCACCAAACTTACCTACACTGCAGAGAGTTTTTATTCAAGCTACAACACTTAATGTATTAATCACTTTTATTTTCTGTTTTAACAAAGAGAATAAAGGGAATGATAAATAAGTGTGTAGATGAGATGATTCAGGAGTGACCTGAAAACAAGGCAGTCTGGTCTCCTGAGAGATTACTGCACTGGTTTCCACTGCATTTATCATCATTTTGATAAATATTATGACTTTCTTAAACTCAATCAACCTTCTGCATTAAGATGAAAGATAATTCACCATCTAAACAAGTGCACAGGGAGGAAAAAAAGGTCAATTTTGGAACCAGAGTGGGAGCCTGGTGCGGGGAAGTTTCCTCACCACAGATGCAATTTAGGATTCAGTCACTGCTGATATAAAGGAAAAAAATCTAGGAAACTATCCTTTCAGTGAGACCTATTAATAAAGTGCAGTATAAAGAGAGCAATTAATTATTAGCTGTATAAATGCTCACAATAACCACTGACAGGAAGGGAGCATTGCCACACTAAGATAACCAGCAAAATAAAACATAAAGGCCTTTTTTATTCCTTTCTAGAAACATGTCAAGCATAAAACATTTCTGTTAGCCATTCATAACATAAAAGGGAGAAAGGTGAATAAAGAAAGAGCCTGTGATTCACTTTTTGGCAGAAAAGCACAGTATCAGCCTCCCAGCATTGATCCAGGCCATTCTCCTCTCCCATGGCCACGGGATGTTTGGGGAGCTCAGGTCTGTCAGATTTTCTGTCTTCTGCTCTTCTCAACACCCCAGCAAATATTTGTCAGGCAAAGCCTGTTAAACACTTTCTTTACCCATGTTAGAGTGTTTGAGTGCCCCTTATTTGCTTCTCTGTCTTCTTCACTGCTGTCTTCCATCACCACTCACTCTTCTAATTCCCTTTTTATTTCCTTATTCCTCATTCTAATTTTTCACTGTTTATTATGCCCTATTCTCATCTGACTTTCTTGGCTCTACTTTTCTTATCTCCAACTTCATCTCCAACAATTTCAATCCCTGTTACTGAACTTCTTGCATAAACAGAGTAGCATAACGAAAGGACACGGATGAAATGCACTTTCTGAAGAAAATACCTCCATTTTTGGAAGACCTTATAGTGAAAAATAAAATATTGCTTACAAGAAGGGGACAGAAGGGGAAAAATAAAACAACCAATTTCTTACCAATGCATCTCTGAGGTACCAAACATCTCCTTTTAGACAAAATAGCACAAGGAATATCCAAAACTACCAGACCATGTGGAAATGGACTCATAACCTTTATTTGCAGTAATAACCAGGTGGGATTTTGGTGCTTTTGCCCTGTACTTAGCAATGAAGCACCAGCAAACCCAACCACAGCAGTGGCCACTGTGACCTATCTACTTTTGTGGAACCAGGCACCAACAGATGCCCCCAAAGAAAGTTCAGAGTGTTGTTCCAACTTAAAATTTGCATTTTACAGGTTTTTCTGGTGCCCTGGGGAAATGTCAAACTGCTTTCAAAAGTACCAGCCCAAATCCCAAAGCCTGAGCCTGCAGTCAAGTCAGGTAAAAACTGAATCACTTCAGAAACATCCCTGTACTTCACTTTACATCAGTTTTTCATTGCTTAAGCAGTGAGAAAATACAATTCCTGCAAAACACTTCTCTCTAATAGGATTAATCACCCTGCAGAAGTATTAGAGACTCGGTGAGGGTGGGGATGCAGATATTATCAGCGCCCTGTGTCACTTCTTGGGTCTTAAGAAACTGTCCCCATTTATTTCTTTATTCTCAGGAGTGAATTCAGCGTGTTAATTGGGAAGGGGAAAGAAATTACTTTCATTCACACCCTTCAAATTGATTGGCTGTCTTATTTTGTTAGAAGGAGTGAATCAAGCCCTAAACAAATAAACCAATCTACCCAGGCACACAATTCTTCATTGTGATTCCTTTTACTGTGCCCCTTCTTATTCATTCTTGCTGTAAGATAAACAGCCCCAGTCTTCTCATCTCACTGCACATGAGATTTTTTCAAAGGCCCTCGTTAGCCATTCTTGATAAAAGTCCAGATTAGTTTATTGGCTTATATTAAAAAGACGCAAAAATAATGATTTGCCCAAAGTTAGTTGTCTTCAAAGACAGTTAAGGAAATATTACTTATTCATATGTCCAAGATGAATAGTTTTATAGCTGATGTTTTTAAGTTGAGGTTTTTCACCACCAAAAAAAAAAAATCCCAAAGGACACAGATATCAAGATAGGATTGTATTTTATTTTAAAGTAAATTGTGGTGGTCTGGACTACCTTTGACACCTTAGTAGCATCAGGCATCAGATACCTACAGAATTCTCACAATTTCTGTTATCATGTCCTGGGAAAATGGGTAGAATCAAATATGTTCAAAAACATTTCCTTTTTTTTTTTTTCCCCAATGGAATTTACCTGATTATTGTATTCAGCAGAAAATGCAAACTTTTAGAAAAAGACTTCTTTTAGAAAATCAAAGTTTTGGTTTTGCAGCTTTTACAGATGCAAAATGAAGCTGACAAGAGCTGCCCAACTAAGCAGCAAGGTGACTGACAATAAACCTCTCAAAAATAATTTCACTCTCTAAATGAGATTTTTTGGAACATTCCTGAACTGTAAATAATATAAAGGTTGGTGCTCAAAGATTAGAGCAAGTTGGGAGATAATTTATTTTCTGTGTGTTTTGCAAAATACAGAAATCCAATTTCCAGCTACTTTTTCCATTACCTGAAATAAATATTGGGGTCTGATCACACATTTAATAAGAATATGCATGACTTTCTGGAAATTTCATCAGGAGAAAGGAGGATATAGACAGTACAGACAAACAATCCAAAGAAATGAAGCACATTGGCTTCGAGGAAAAGAATGCTTTCCATATTATAATAAAACCCCTTTTAGAGTGTTAAGGGAAAATCATCTTCTGCAGCTTCTTGGACATTTTTCTTTGTTCTGAATTGACAGATTTACTTGGCATTTTGGTAAAATTTATTTCAGCAACACTGTTCACTTACCTAAGGGTTCTAAAACATAGATTTGATTAATCAGCTCAGTTACTGAAACACAGACTTGCAAGAAATCCAAAAGATTATTTCCCAGAAGTGGGTACTGGTTGTTGAGAAAACCAGTGACATGTTTAGTAAGGACAAACACTGAAAATGTCCTGTACAATAATGCAGAAGTGGGAAAGTCCACTTGATTCTGCTTTAGGTGAGGACGGAGCTCCCCTCCAGAGAGGATGAGCAACAGCTCTGATTTCATCATTTATTTTTCATTTTTGTCCACCCTCATGGGCTACATCCCCTTTATGACACTGCCAGGCCTTACTGTGACCCAGACTATTGGGTTTTAAAAGAAAACACAGCAAATCCCTGGTGCAGTTTAGAGAAAAATCCTGCAGGATTTTGGGCAGGTTCCAGCCCAAAGGAACCAAAGTCACAGCACAGGATGAGTAAGAATGCAATGAAAGGACAAGAGACCCTAAAGGTGCTGCTGGGGTTTGTCTGGGGCTGTGTCCACCTCCAAATCTCAGTAATAACTCACAAATGTACACATATATCTATAAAAGGAAATAGTTTTGCTCTTGTTTCCACTTAATTGAATTTCCAAACATTTTGCGGTGAAAAGCTGAATCAATTTTAAATCCTAATAAAATGGGAAGATGTCCCCCAAACCCAGTGAGCAGAAAGTCTCTTTGCTCTTTAAAGCAGTGACAAAAGTTGCAATGGCACAAGGGGAAATAGCTCAGCACTCGGAGCATTTGCTTTGGCTGAATTATTCCACTCTGCCTCAGTTAAGACTGCCATTTGTTAATATAGCACATAATTTGATTTAAAAGTGAGACCAATTCAGGGATCTCATGTGTTGCTCTCTGTGTGCATTTTCTTCACATAGTGACTGAATATCTTAAAACTCCTTGGAAATGCACACTGCAGTGAAATGTAATATTTAGTCAGTTCATTACCATCACTAAATGTAGTGTTACAGTATAAATCTTTAAAAGCATGTCAGGGCCTACCTAAGCTTTGTGACGGATTGAACGTTAATGCTTGCACTGGCCCAGGAAAAATCTCATTTCCCAATATTATGACAGCTATACAATGTGTAAATGCTGAAGTCACTGATTACACTTGAGTCAAATATTTATTTACCAACTGACAAAGTGTTAGTCCTGGCAAGGTAACAAAACCTGATGCTAATTAAGGGCACAGATTTTTCTGATGGCATCCAACACTAATGCAGTTTGTTTAGAACAAAAATAAAAACCCAATACAAAGCCACAACAACAACAACCCAACAAAAACCCAACAGGGAATGTATGAAGTAAAGAAAATCAGAATACAGAGGGAAGTTAGGACATGGAAGTATTTATACTGAGCTGTCTCCATCACAGGACAAGGAGCCATTTTGGAGCTCCTGGTGTCACTCAGTCTCATTAAGGAATTAATAAACACTCCATGCTTTGAGTTTCCCAGCACACCTCATGGTACAACACACTGACGTGCTGTTTGTGTGGCATTTTCACTCATTCATCTTCTTTCAGCGAGATCAGGCTGATTAAACTTTAACCAGAGAAGGCAGGAGCTGGGGAGGGTTTATTTGTGGCTCACATATGGCTCCTGTCGCTGTCACACACGACGCTGCAACAGCAAGAAAGGGCAACTGTCTGGACCCCACTGAATCACTTGGCGTCCTGCATATGGTTTCTATTAATCTTCAGCTTCCTCAAAAACCTGTTCTTTTCTCCACCTTCCCCTCAATCTGCAGAACTCTGCCCTCCTCCTGGATCTTGCCTCAAAGCTCATTTGCGGAGTTGGATTCCGCGAATGTTTGCCCAAACGCACGCAGAAAACTTCAGGCCACGTCTTCTTAACAACTCTAACGTGAGCCAAATAATTAAAGCTCAAAGCATATGTGAGCTGTCTTGATTCAGGGTGCAAAGTCACTGCTTTTCGTGTCACAGTGGATGAGGACTCTGATCTGAGCCGTGGAAATGCTGAAATTCAAAAGCAGCCTCGACGCCTGACGTGCAGCTGAGGTGGAAGAGCCTCAGGCAAGGCACAGACGAGGGAAATCAGCCAGAAAGGGAGGCAGGGAACGTGAGCAGAGGCCCCCTAAAATAATAAAGCACAAACCAGCCCCAGCTACAAAAGAGTAAACATTTTCTCTTTTATGAGCAGGTCTCAGATACTTGGGTTTAACAGCTGAACAAGTGCAGATACAACTTCATGGCTTGAGGGACACCTGCTCTGAGTCACTCCCTTGAGTCACTCTCACTCCCTTGCCAGCTACTATTTTAATGTATAAATCTATTTTTAAATACATATACACACTTATAAATATGCACACACGGCCACCAGTGTGACCTTATATGCAAATAATAAAATAACCTGGATAGACCGGCTTACTGAGAAATATATCTGCAGATTTCCTTACTGAAAATCCTTTTTGTTGTTGTTGTTGTTTTCTATCTTTCTTTCAGAGAAAACAGAAAAAAGCAGGAAAGAAGACAAATCCTTTGCATTGAAATGGTCACCAGCACAAACCCCAACAAAAACCCACTAAAGCTGTTAAACAAATATTATTTCTCATCAGTGAAATAGCAGAGTAGCCAGAATTGGCATTTCAGTGGGTATCAGCTAAGTTATTTACACTAATGTAGGGAAGTTTGTCATGATACACAGAAATATCCATCATAGCTAATTTTATTTCACACTGCAAACATCTTGGCAGCAGAAAGCTGCCTGAAAGTAATGAATATTTTCATGTTCCTTCTGTTTGTTTGAGGTGAGATCACTGAAATAAGGTTTATTTAGGAAAAATATCAGTTCCACAAATTAGAAATCTAGTTTGTCAAAGCAAATCAATTGCAATTTTTTTTTTTTTACTTTCTTGTAAGTAGATCTGTTTGGAAAAAAGCATTTTCTTCCAGGTCACTTGTACTGGGAAAAAAAAAAATCAAGTTACTATTAAAGCAGGGTAATAGATACATTGTGGGTATCAGTGGACTGGGCCTTTTTGTCAGCTCATAAATATTTCTTTTCATTTTTTCTATCTAGTGTCTATTATTTATATTCTTAATAAATATAAGCATGCAATTAATCTAAAAATTATTGCAAAGAGGACACAATTTTATTAAATAAATCCTACTGTGTTTTCTGATTACGATGAAAAGAGACTGCAAAAGGGTGCTCTTCCTCCTTTACAAAAACTTCCCTATTAAATTCTTAGGCTAAATATTTGAACTGTGCAAGGCAGGACATCTGTTCCTCTGAGAAAAGTGATGTTAAAGAGCCATGGACCTTTTCTTTAATATTTTCATTAATAGTTTATCAAAGGTATTGCTTACAAATATACAGAGCCCAATGCCCATTGGTTTTAATCATATTTTCTTTGGAAAAAAAAAATCCACTCATTTTTAATTTTCATAAGGTTTTTTTTGGAAAGAATATGCATAAGTTGAAATTTCTTTACATATGAAAGATAGGTTTGCATTTGAAAAACATGAAATTTTGGGGTTTTTTCTGTAAATATATAACAAGAGACTGCACAAGAGAAGGAAGACTTCAGGATTATTTAGAAAGGAACTCTCCTAAATAAATATGAGCTGCATTCTCAACTCAGCTGGATTCCTAACTGCAAGAAAATCACTCTGCACCCACAACCAGACAGGAAGACTTGGAGTCAATTTCTGCCTGTTGATTTTTTTGAACAAAACCTTCCCCTCGGAGGACACTTGGCTGAAATTGTGGCCGATGTAAAAACTAAAATCAAATTTAAAAATTAAACATCAACTCTTGGATCTTGTGGGGGTACTCAGGACACACGTGTGGGATAAATACAGCTCTGAGCTCTCTATTAATCCCATTTAAAACACAGGGAAAAATAGAGATAGAACAAATATTACAAGGCAAATTTTGGAGCTGTGAGGCATTAAATGCACAGGGTGGGGCAGGGGTTATACCCTGGCCACAGCAGTGCTGACACTGCACATCTCTGCAGGTGCCAGGCAAAAATCAAAATGCAACTTCTGGGCCCGTTTTGTTGCTGTAAAAATCAGAGCAGTTTCTCCAAGAAACGTCAAAGGCAGGGTTTTTCATGTGAGATGGGTATGACTCCATCCTTGCCCATTTCAGCACTTCAAAATATAATTATAAGGTGAGCTGGACCACATTTAGTGGTGATGTAATTCCACTGAAGTTATTTCTGGGAGAAAATCTAATCCACTCACATAAATCTGCAGTGTGTTGATACCTAATAATTAAACAAAACTGGATTTCCCTTCATCTCATCTGTGCTGCTTGAAAAAATATATTGTTGTAAAAGGATGATTAAATTGATGCCTTTCTGGGTGGGCAAGGTTCAGACTGTGAGGGTGGGGAGCACAAGAACAGGCTGCCCAGAGAAGCTGTGGATGCTGCACCCCTGGAAATGTTCAAGACAAGGTAGGATGGGGTTTGGATTAATGGACAAGGTGATTTTTAGGGTCCCTTCCAATCCAAACCATCCCATGATTCTATGATTACAACGATTAGGTGTGTCAGGGGAAAAAAAAAATCAAATTCTTGAGCTCAGGTAGAATTTTATCAGCCTTTTCCTAAGCAAGAAGATGCCTTGAAAGTTCACAGAATAAAATTTAGCAAAATACTTCTGTCCTGGGCCTGGTTTGAAACGTGAACACGGCTGAGAGTGGAACATGGATGTTCATTTGCTGTCTTTTCTAGGGGGATGTAGGGATGGCTTTGCCAGGACAGCACAGGGCAGGAGAGCAAATTGCTGCATTCCACCAAATAGAACATCAACATCTGGACTCTTCCAGCTCTTTTTAATTCTGTTTAAGGTAAAAAAACCAAAAACCATATGATCTAACAAATGTGTTCCCACTTGGACTGAGCAGGTAGAGCCAGAGCTTTGACATCTCTTTCAATTGACTCTGCTCAGATCCTCTGTGCACATTCCCAGTTCCATTCCCCACACTTGTCCTTGCAAATGTTTTTGCATTATTCAGCAGCAAATTCAGTCCTCGGGCATAAACAAACAAATCACATATGTTTCATTAGCTACAGCAAGGTCTAATTGCAGTGAGCAGAAGCACACAGGAAATTCAGAAATGTTCAGAATTGTTACTATAGCCACCACAAAGTGCAAATGCTTAATACAAACTTTATATTATAAATAATTTAATAGAGAGAAACCTAATGAAAGTGAAAGGACACCCAGAAAGGAATATATTTTAAAGCATTAACATCTCATGGGGAAAAAATATATATATTCAGGTATAAACTGGCCAAACACAATTGTAACTTCAGCTTCTCAGTGGGTTTCAGACCCTCCTCCCATGCAGCAGAAACAGCTGAGGTTTCCCATTAATGAAGAAACAAATAGAGAAAACTGAATTCCACAGAATTCCAGCCTTTACATAAGAGATGGGGATCAGAACATAATTAACAGTGCCAGATTGCTTGTCTGTTCCCAATGTAATGTAATTATTCTAGATGTTCCTTCAAACCTAAAGATAACTTTTAAAAACACTAAGAAATTAGAAAGGACTTAATGACTAAGAAACACCAAACTGTTGGAGTTCCCACCTCCCTCTGCCTCAATTCCACCACCAAACAAATCCTAACAAGAATTTCATAGGAGAGATGAGCATTAGCCCACTTTGTTATTTCTCATTGTGAAGAGCAAAAAGGTAAATTCAGATGAAGACAAATGGGAGCCAAGCACTTCAGATATCTTCTTATAATTAAGGAAGTGTCAGAACCTCTGTCCTAAATTTGTTCTGTCGAAAGTAATAGGGCAGATCATTGTTTCCAGGCTAAGACATATTAGAATTTTTATTAGGAACTCCTAACAAATGAGAAACACAAGAGCAAAACTGTTATTTGAATGTCACTGATTCTTCAGGTTTAATATATCCAATTTCCTCCTGCCCTGCTATTGGAGCTGTGTGCAGCATCACACAGTGCCCAGGCACAAACACAGAGGAGCCACTGGTCTGCAATGGAAATGAGATTTCATAAATCAAGGGAATACAGCATTGCATGTTAGTGGAAAGCTGGACCTTAAAACAATATTTCAGAGCACACATTAATTCAAACAGAAAATGATTTTATCAGTAGTATTAACACCAGTTATTCTTTTTTATATTATTGGTGTCTTTTCATATCTTGCACATAAAAATATACAATCTTCCTTTCTTCTTCCAGCAACATCCTTTCTGTATGCATTAAAGATATTATCCAACATTTTCGGTTTCTAAAAATCTTCTCCCTTATTTGATTGTGCAGCTTGGCTGTTAATTATTTTCTCACTCAGTGTTGATTTCCTTCATGCAAAGATTCTAGTTTTATTTTTAGTGTCTTATGTAATTGTTCACTAATTCCTTATTAAAGCTGAACACCTGTAGCCTCAGTTATCTTATAAATGAGTTAACAAGGAAAAAACACTCCCCCAGGGAAGCTGGTTTTATATATCTGAACCAGGAGAATTAAACCATTATGTTCCTCCTCAAAGTTAGCTCTTCTTTGCTTCCAGTATTTCAAGCTGCTATCCCTGCTTTTTGGCAACGAGGAAAGAATCAGATTCAGCCCAAAAAGAATGAACACGACAAAAACGAATTCTTCTACAGGAAGCTTCTGCAAAAACTCATGGCTTTGAATATGTTAGAACTTAATAGAGATGATGGAAATGTCCTTTTGAGAAGCCTGGCATCCTGCTCTGCAAACAGACCAGAGGGGCTCATACAAAACCACAGCATTGTTTGCTTAGAATTGTTCATTCTGTAAAACTCTGGTGCAGGCAGGAGCAGCAGGTTCATTGCTCTGCAAAGCAAGAACAGGACTGGGCCCCAGAGCTGGCAGCAGCAGCCAGGGGATCTTGGTACCAGAAACTTTTGGGGCTTGGCTCAGGTGTTCCACCTGCAGCGGAGCCTAAATCCAGCCCAGCTTGAGCCTAAATCCAGCCCAGTTTGGGCCTAAATCCAGCCCAGCTTGGGCCTAAACCCAGCCCAGCTCTGCCTGCCCTCACTCTTATCCCTGCTGGAATATTGGCATAGCTGCTGCTCCACCAGCAGAGCTGAGGATGAGGAGGGGACCCAACCCCACAATATTCCCCCAGTTCAGACTCCCTGTCCTGGGTTGGCCTAAACCAGGACACTCCCACATGACCAGGGCAGGTAAAGTCTGTCACCAGGACTGGCACAAACCTCTGCTCCAGGGGCCCAGGGACAGGACAGTGGCAATGGGACACCCTGCATGGGCTGGCACTCCCAGTGGATTATTCTGTTCCTGGGGACCAGGGACAGGACAGTGGCAATGGGACACCCTGCACGGGCTGGCACTCCCAGTGGGTGTTTCTGCCTGCCCTGACTGCAATGGAAGCAAATTCCAGCACAAATGAGATCTCAAAGAAGCCAAAGGGCAAGGACAGTTTTCCAGCACCCTAGAATCTATTGCTTTAATTTGTCTATACAGCCATATAAACCTAGCCATTTATCTTGTCTTTTCCTGAGCAGCCTTTTATAAAGCAAATCAAATATTCTCACAAGTGCCATTCCAGTGTCATTTCTGAATGGGAAGCTCGGGTCTTCTTACTATAATTTGATAGTGTGTGATGTAATTGGCCCCTGGCTGATATCTTCATTTATTTCATGCATTTTCAGATTCACATCAATACTGAAATCTGGCCCAACCTTTGTCCTCTTGAGGGAAAGAGCTTGTAACACAAACCTGGAGGAAGAAAAAGTGAATTATCCAAAGCAGGCATGCCCTGAAAATAATTTCCCAGTGATTTCAGGTGTCTCTTTCCACATTCCATGCTGCTGGATGCACCCTCTGTGCTGCAGCTCTGTTTAAAAGTCTGACAGAGGAAAGATATCTGGGTTAGCACCTGTGCACTAAATCTGCAATACATGATTCCCAATAAAAATAAAAATAAAAACTCCACCAGATGAGCACTAGGGTAATTAAAGCCTATCAAACTGGTCCTTATTGCAGCTCTGGTAGGATATACCCAGACAGGACTCTACTGAATTCCCATTCCCTGAACTGAAAGCACAATAATGCAGATCCTCTGCCTCTTTAGAAATGGTTCCCTGAGCTTTTCACGACTGATCGTAAAACAGACGTACTGGGGTGTCATAAAACAATCCTTTGTTTATTTACAGGTGTGAAAATGCAGCCCCAGTCTCAAACTGTCAGACTTCACAGGGTGTCACAAACCCCAGAATATATGCCCAGTTTAAAGATGTAAAATAAAGATGACTTGGTTCGAATGATGGCCCAAGGGCCTGCCTGTTTTAAAGTTGACACGTTTGAATTATAGAAAAACCAAAGTGTCCAAAGCTAATTAAATCCATTCATCTTGGATTTTAAATTTCAGACAGATCTGTAATGAAAATTTATTTCAGTTTCTTCCTGCTACTTATTCCAAATCTCTCTGTAGCTCTGCTAAGTGACCAGATGTTTGGCAAATCCTGGATCTGGTAACTGGGAAGGGCTTTGTGGTGCTGGAGCTCTGCTTTTTAAAAGAACAACCACGGTTCTCCAACAGTGCTGAGGTGGGGATCTGACAAGAAGCAGCTCTGTGAAGTTATCCTGGTGAGTGAATTAAGGACACAGGGCCTCTCCTCCTCCTGGGTTTGGGCTGTGAGGGATCTGCAGCACTCACTGGGCACGAGAGGATGAACAGATCTGGATTTGTGCAACAATTTGTTCTGTAGGAGCCCATCCATGAGGCTGAAGGACCCTGAGGGACAGAACCACAGACACTGCTGGACACCCAGGGTGGAACTCAGGACACGCTCAGCACCCTCACCCCACAGCAAAGTTCTCACCACACATCATCAGATCCAGCCCTGGTTCCTCAAGGTCCCTGCTCTGGGGAGCCCTGGCTCCATCCATCACCCTGCTGGCATTACAAACCTGGAAACTGAAATTAGGGGCAGGATCCAGGGCTCCTGAGGCTTCCCCGCTGCAGAGCTGGAAGCCTGGAAGTTCTGGGCTGGGTTCCCAGGGCTTTCATGGCACAACAGCCACAAGGCACAGATCCTCAGAGCCCTGCATCTGCTCGGGGAAATTGGTGTGTGGGTAGAAACACAGAAACTGAAACACACAAAAAACCCAATTTTACAGAGCAGCACATTTGGAAGCGTTGTGTTTATGTCCTGAGTTTGGGGAATAGGGGTGGTTTTGCTTTTGGTTTGAGTTTCATTTAATCCCTCATTCAAAGAAACAGAAGCATCAAAAAATGCTTTGGGTTGTTGTCTGAGCAAAATCTCCCCTTTTCCTAAAATACCCAAAACATGACTCACAAGATGAAAAAAAATCATCACAGCTGTGATAAAGAATAAATGAGACAAAGTGGAAACAACAGACACCAGCTCAGGGGAAAGCCCTCAAAACAGTTATGGCAGGAGATCTGTGCTCCCTGAGCAGACAAGGAGACACCAGAGCTACCTGAGCAGCACAGGAATGTGCATCTCTGCCTGGATTCCACGAATTGCAGATATAAATTGATTTTTCCAGGCCTCAGTCACTGTCACTGCACCAGATGCAGATCAAGAACTTGACAGAACATTCAGGAAGCCCAGAAATTCATCCACCTCAGCACTGGTGGCATTTTCCTCCCTGAGTTTCTCCTTCTCCTTCAGGAGTGATTCCAGTTGTGTTCTGTCCATCTCTCACAACACCGAATTTGATGCCTGCAGCCTCCTTCCTATGAAAAAAGACACAAAAAAACAAATAGGTAGGCACATTTAAGCAAGAATGCACGATTTCCCAAGACCAATCTCAATTATTTACGTGTTTGTGTTCATCATGATTAAGCCTTAATCAGTAATTGGGACTACAGCCTTAATCATATTTCCCCCCCATTATAAAAATGACGAATGACAAATAGTCACAGGACTAAAAAGTAGATTAAATCTGTTGAATAATGACAGGTGGAGATTGCCTTTGTTGTGACAAATGAGATCTCCAGTTGTGACTCTGACTTGGCCATTATCATCTGGTTAATTAGTGAAACTCCAGGAAAATGACTCCAACGCAAAGGTCAGGAGTGGTGATCGCTGGTGTCCTTTGTGCTGCAGAGCATCCTGGAGAGCTAAACGGGCTCTGTGCTGTGCATGGCTTTTATTTGTAATTTATTCATGATTTGCATTAATCACTGCCATCCTGACACCTAATTAGTAACACTCACAGGTAACGAGGGGTGAGCACGTGTTTTAATAATCAAAGTTGAGCCAGAAAGCTGAAGCCAGGCCTTCAGAAGGAAGAGTGGCAGGCAGTATTTAATCAGTTTCATTTGTGCATTCTCCATTCCTTTCACCAGTTCTGCCTCACTCAAAGTCAAACAGAAATTAAAGGAAAAAAAAAAAAAAGCTTTCAAAGATACTTTCTAGAAATGCTACAATGTTCCATTAATATATGAATAGTGTAATTTACCATCTATATCTTAGGAAATTCTATGGAATTCTGTCACCAGCTCTCTGCAGAAATCCCTGACATCACTTCTGGCTCCAAAAAGCATCGCTGCCATCCACATGCAAAGCTGGGATTTAGGGGGAGTGCTTGGAAGATTTCAAGGACTAGGCCCTCTCCCTTCTTCAGATGATGTTTCAGGGTGGTATTTATCTAATTAGAAATTAATTTCACACTAAAGCTTTTTTTTTCTTGGCTAATTAATGGCAAATCTGTCAAGGAGATTTACTTGGAAAAGCATATTTCCCATCTTTTCATCGTGTGCTGCTTTCCTTTTGTGTTACTTTGTTTTGACACAAAGTTCTTCTTTTTATGAGGAAAGAAAAAAATTTAAATCATTCAACCTGAACCAAAATGGGGTTTTTTTGTTGTTTTTTTTTTTTTTTTAATATCATCTCCTCCATTGTTTTTTATCAAAGTTCAGGTAATTTTGGACTATTTGCTTTTATTTTGCTCCAGCCAAGAAGCCTCAGTTATTCACAGAGTTCCAGTGCTCTGCGACTTCCACACAAGATTTTTTTTCCCCAGCAGGCAAATTTAAGCTCTTTAAGGAGCACCAGGGATTTTTCACCTGGAGGGTCCATCCAAATGGATTCAGTTGGGATCTTCCAAACTCTCATTATAGACTTCGCCCACTGCTGTATCCAAAACACAAAAAATATCTGACTGGGGCCATTCCATGAAAAATAAAGAAATAAATTAAAAAATCCTGATTCCTTGCATATAGACCCTCATTTTCGATAGAGAATTTAATAGGGATTTGTTCTTTTATTTGGATCACTCACACCAGCCCTGTTCCTTAGCAACAGCACGTGGTGGAAGACTTTGACACAGAAGAAATAACAATCACTACATCCAGTAGGACAGTGAAAAACAGAAGGAAACAGCAAAATCTGATTTAGTTTGAGGGTTTTTTGCCTCACCCACATCCTCCGAGCCTTCTCCACAAGAGGCATAGAAGGTGGGGAAAGTTGTGCTGCCCTGGAATTGAATTTATTTCTATTATTTATGGCAGCAACAAATCCTAAATAATTTCAAGACAGTACTTAACATATATAATAATAACATATATAATATATATCAATATATTATCTCCAAGCAATGGAAAAATACCCCATAATGATAGGAAAATAAATAATTATGTACCTTGAGACTATTATAACTAAGTGAATCCCAAATGTAAAGGCTTTGGAAAAAACTATTTGTCAGTTGTGCAAAATTATTCATAATAGGTATTTGAAACAAGATAAATTCCAAATTGCACCACTTTGAGAACATCATTTTGAGCATTTTAGCCAGCTGCTTCAGTGAGTTCCTGCAATGGGGAGCACCCTCACATCTGCCTTTTATCTGATGGATTTATCCTCCTGCTCCTCAGCAGCTCATGCCAGACTCCAGTGGTGCAGAATGATTGGAAATTTTTTCTCTTCCTGTGAGCAAGTGAAGCCTCCACCTCAAAGAGCAAAGATATCCCAAATCCCTCCCACCCACTGGGACAGAAAGGCACCAAAGTCACAAGTTCTGGCCAAGACATTTGGGTGCAGGTGGAGGTGAAAGGGTGAAGGGTGCAAATGGCTGGAAATGATTCTTGGTGGATTTACCTTTACACAATACTGTGTAAGCTGAAGCCTCTGTGATAAAATCCAAAAATTCCAGGAATTCTTGTTTTTGCTTCAGCAGACAAAGGTGTTCTCTGACAGCACAGTTTAAAATGACAGCACTGCCCAATTGTGCTGATAACATGGAAAGATTGCA
This sequence comes from Petroica traversi, assembly GCA_025920805.1. Lineage (NCBI taxonomy): Eukaryota > Metazoa > Chordata > Aves > Passeriformes > Petroicidae > Petroica > Petroica traversi. The sequence continues at coordinate 1,806,924 of JAHLSL010000024.1, read as the reverse complement.
AGTTGTGGGTTTGGAGGATCTGAAGAGCTGATGGATGTTTCAAGTGCCTGAGTCCACATCCACCCTGAAACTCCATCATTCCACATGGTGGCCAATGGATTTTAAGGAATTTTAAATGTATGGATTTTAAGGCATGTCATGCACCTAAATTTATATATTCCTATATAAAGATATTTGAGGGAAAGTTTAAGACATTAGATCGGTAGTTGATACTATCAGAGGACTTGAAATGCTCTGAAAAAAATAAAAAATACATAAACACTTGTATTAGAGAGCTCATGCACTGAAACCTAAGAGAAACAAAGGCTGGAAAAATTGAAAAACTCCAGGATGCAGCAAAGACCACTCAAAACATTTTTAACACCTCTTGAAGCATCTGAGGATCTTTGGCCCACTCATTTATTTATGATTTCTTTTCTATTTTCTGAATTAAATGAGAATCCTGCCATGACCTTTGCCTATGAAAAAAAGTCATCAATCAAACTCACAAAAACTTCACACTGCAGCAGCAATAATGAAGTTGGTTTTTTTTTTTCTGAGGACTCCCAGGCTCTGCTTTCTAAAGAGCCTCGAGTGTTAATACAGAAACCTTATTTTGCAGCTTATCACCTATGATGTTTTGACCAAAGCTGCAGCTCATTACTCAGAGGAACAAAGCTGCAGCTCTTGCTCCTCTCTTCTGTCCCCCTGACCTGCACTCACCACATCAGGAACCTTGCAAGTGGAGATGATAGTTAAAGTTTACATTTCTGCCGCAGAAAATAAACTTTTATTGTGCAACACATTGCTTTCTATGAGAAAGTTTCAATGATTATTGGGAATATATTGCAGCTCTTCCCCCGTGCTCAGAAACAAGCTGAACGTGTTATCATCTGTGGTGAATTTTATTCACCAGAATGTGGAATATATGAACTTGCCTTAGAGCTGAAACATCGTTGTGACTGCTGGATGTTTTCATTCTTCCTGAGGTATCTTTATTTTATTTTTTTTTTAAATAACCTGTATTCTTGGCAGGAGTTATGAGCCCCTATCTGATGGCAGCAAATGCATTCTGAGCTCAGGGACTCCTTTTTGAGAGGAACCCATTGTGAGTGGGGGTCACTGCACAGCCTGGGACCATTGTGCAGTTTGCTCTGTAACAACACAAAATGTTGCTTTTGCTCCTGATTTGAAGAGCCAGGAGAGAAAGGGAAGTGTTTGATTACTGTCCAGCAGGGCTGTTTGCTATTCCTGCCTCCCCATCACAAAACACCCTGTGGGTCTGGCTGCAGCTCCTCTGTGAATGCAAGAATCTAGAAATACCTATTAAAACTTGGCAGCTGAGCACAACATTCTGAAAAGGATCTGATTTCTAAGAGAGCAACCCAGACCCCATGAAAAGAATGGACAGAGCACCACAGAAATGGCTCAGAAATTAAACAGGACCGAGGTGCTGGAAAGGAAATGGAAAAATTAATTAAAAAACCCCATAATAGTGTGTGAACAGCTGGGGAAAAGAGAATCTCCACGTTTCCTGGGTGAGGTAGTTTAGTACACAAAGGAAGATTTTTCAAAAACCCAACACTTTTTATCTACTCCTGGAGTCCATGCTTAAAATTAATATCTCATTTCTGGAAGCTCTGCTCACCAGAACTGGCAGATGCTCCATGGAAAATTGCCATTAACAATTAACACATAATGAAGAATCAACCTGCTGGAGCACCTGGGATAAATTTCATTTTTTCAATGCATTATGATTCCACTTGAGTGAGATAATAGATTATAATTTTAGACAAAGTGACATATGGAACATTTATGAGACTTTGCAAAAATCATTTGAGGCCCTTAACTTCAAGCATTTATCACACTCTTGGAGGGGAGGGGAAGGACCCTGACAGGGGGATCTTGGAGGGCCAATTTCCTTAAGGGAACATTGAAAGACTTTTATCCCAAAGCCACTTCAGCTGGGAAGCCAAAACTCAGTTTCCAGCTCAGGCCTGGCAAAACCATCAGATCTGAGATGCTCTTGATCTTTGATTTTCTCCTTCAGTGCAGAGATTTCCTCTTGTAGCAGTCAAATAGGGGGTAAATACACGCTTTTGCTATATTACTAAATATGTATTTAGAGGTGAAATGTCCCAAACCTGGAGAGAGAAATTGCTGATCCAAACACCAATCTGAATCTGAAATCCTCAAAAGTACTTGAACATCTAATTTTAACAAAAGAGGAGAAATGCTCAAAATATCTGGTTTTTTCTAGTTCTTGCATAAAAATCCTAAGAATAAAGGAGATTTCCATGCAGGCCAATAACACCCCAGTCTGAGGCACGACTCCTTCCATCCCACTGAAGCAAGAATGTCACTCCATGATTCCAAAACTGGGGAAGTTTTGACTAAATAAATAGTATCATTTAAGCTAAAAGCAAATTTCCATACCAAAGAAGAAGAAAAATGAAATCCCAGCACAGGAGTCACAGATATTTGCTTTTCACACTGTGAGCTCCAAGTTCTGTGAGCACCACTGCATCCCAAAAACCTGGAACAGCAGCAGGAGCCCAAGGCACACTCTGGGAATTCTCTCCTCCTCTAGGACCAGCAAGGTTCTGCCAGGAGATTTGTGGGAATGCCCCCAGGATCAGCATGCCTTCAGCCATGGGTATGTTTTATAGAAATAAATAAAATAAACCTGTACAAAACTAAGCTGCTGCTGCAGGACTGGGGAGAGGTTCAGCCCACTTACCCACATTAAAGTAAAATGGAGTTTTTAGGGATACTTCTCCCTCTGATTTTTTTTTATTTTTTTTAGTAGAATGTTTTTGCTTTCCTTTTAATAAAGGAGAGTTTTATTAAAAAAGAGAACACTGACTGCTCCTCACATACTCGAGCGTGCAAGAGGAGCAGGTTAAAAACACACCAGGGCTGCTGGAAGAATGTTAACAAAAGCAGCACTATTTTTATGAGGTTTTCAAAGCACATTCCATCAGGAGCTGATATATTCTCTGTATTGAAGAGCTTCCTTTGCTGAGCTTGTATTCGTGGGCATCTTGTCATGCTGCCCTTGAGAAAAACTGTGCAAAAGTTTACATTTCTGAGAACAGTGGGAGGTTGGAAAAAAAAAAGAAAGAAAAAAAAGGACAACAAAAATAACCCCAAACTCTATTGATAGCACAGTGCTTGAAGCAGTCTGAGGAACCACCTGCCCCAAAGAGTCTCCAGTCATACAAAGAAAGGAATCAAAATGCATCTCCACATTAAAAACTAATTCAGAAACAAGATAAAAGAAGTTACTGCCCAAATCCATGCTAAGAGTAAAGGTGGACAAGAAAAACCAGTCACTTCTGTCATTGGTTAAAAAGATGCAAAAGTGGCCCAGCAAACCTTCAGTCATTTGTCAATTTGACAGAATTCAGTTGACAGAAAAGGGACAAACAGAAACAAAACCAAAACAATAAACTGAGGGCTATTCTTGTTCAGAACACCGAAATAAAGATAGAACACACTTCAGATATGGAGTGCAACAGCTCCATTTTACTGCTTTGATACAGCACCTTTCTATGGATTTCACTTGTATCTTTTACATTTTTTATGTGAAATAATTACCAACTGAATACTGGGAAATGCTTCTGTCATATGTGAAAAGCATGGTCAATAAGGTGGGGTTTATGATAAATTAGAAAATCCCAAGTTCATCTCTTTAAAACAGCTGGTGTGGTTTCACTCACCCCAGGGGGAGGACAGCCCCAAATTGTGACAGAAGGGTAGGGGAAAATCTCACTTTGCACCCCAAAAAAGGTTGATTTTCAGCTCCTGCTGAAAAATGGGATGGTTTAACGTGTCCTGGACAATCCATCTTTCCTTCAAAGAAACAGACTGAAACATTTCAGTCTGAATTCTGCAACCCCTGCCTCAGAAACTTCCTGCAGCTCCAGGATGCCCAGAGCCTGGAGATGGAACATCTGACCCTCTCTGGGACCTTCCAGAATAGTTTGTTGTGTGTTTTTCTGCCTATCCTGTGCTCCAGGACATTCACACAATATCGAAATCAGCCCTGCTGCCTTTCACAGGGCCCAGAGCTCTCCTGACAGAAGCATCTGGAAATGAACAGATATTTATTGACGTTTTTCACATGAAAACACCTTGTGCTTGAGTGCTGATTTGTCTTTTACCATGTCTGTAAGTCCATGAATGAAACGTGGATATCCCAAATAATTTTTCATTTCAGGACATCCCTACTCTGAGTGCTTTTCCTTTCCTGCTTTTCCTAATAATTTTCCCTGGCACAGTAACCAGCTCTTCCATGTTCCTCTTGGAATGATGCTGAAGCTTTGTGTCTTCTCATTTTTAATAGGCTGATTTTTTCCCCCTCAGGATGATTTTGTGAATTCTACAACATCCAGGAAAGCCATGGACAAACTGTGAAGATGAGACAGTTTGGAGATTTTTCTGTCTGCCTATTAGGCACAGTGAGTTTGATCTAAATGAGTTTTCTGCATTCTCCCTTTATTTTTCTCCCTATAATCTCTCTTACTTGCACGTAATTCACTCATGAAAAGAAAAAGCCTAACAAAAGAAAGAAACATTAAATCATTGTTCTGCTTTAAATTCTCAATCCCCTGAGTGGTTCCCAACCCACAAGTGCTTCTTTATTCCTTTCATTCCAATTACCATTTAACCATCAAACAAAATACCCAGCAAAGGAAATAAGTTATGCAATATATGGCATTCCCCTGGAAATATTAAGTAGTTTTTACAATAGGTTATTTGACAATGCTGAGAAACAGATAGAAGCAATTAACATCAAATTGTTACTTTCCTCCAAAGGAAAATATTTGTTTAATTCCACCATTGAAATGAAAAGAGAAATTTAATTACAACAGTGTTTTATAACTGCCTGTCCAGACTAACAAAAGCACAATCAGATCTCTCTGGAGTCCTATTCAATATTAATGTGGAACGTAGGTGAGCCAGAGGAAGAACATCACAGGATGCCAACTGTCACCTTCCTCCCATTCCAGAATAATTCCAGCACGCAGGAATTAAAACTCTAAACCACGGCCACTGATTTTTAAATAAACACACAACTATCAGTGGATAAGCAAATTGAAATATTAATTTTCCCATCTTTTATATTTGAGCTGCAATGGGGGTTCTTGCAGACCAAGCACACACTCACCTTGCAGCTCACCACTCTCTGCTCCACTCTCCAGCTGTGAATTGAGATTGCACCAAGTGAGATTTTCACCAAGACAAGGCTGGAAAATCAGGACTAGTACCAACAATCCTTTGAAAAACAAGGCAGCAAGAACAGGAAACTCTTGGTCTAGCCTGATTAAGAAATAGCTGTTCAAAGCCTTCAAACATTACCTGGTGCTTAAAGGAAACCACCAGAGCCCTGAGTTCAGTGGGACCCTCGGGGACAGCTCTGGGCTGTGGACAGTGACAATGGGCATCACTTGGCAGCACAGCACCTTTTAAAGCCCATTTTAAAATGAGGAACAGCAACACCAAAGGTGTGACAGCAGCTAATCCTCCCCTTCCCGCTTCTCATTTTGATCTTGCTGTCATTTATTTGTATTTACAGAAAGCAGCTAATTAATTCAGAGTGCACGTTCATTGTGGGGCTGAATAACAGCACAGAGACAGGTGGGAAAACTACAAAGGGAGGAAAACCAAACAGAAATAGGTTATGAATCTTAAAATTCTTGTGTACTGAGAGAACAAAGAATGAAAGTTGATTTAACATAAGGAATGGGATTTCTACAGACAATTCAGAACCACAACATTCACAAAGGTGTCTTTCAGTGAGAGTCGTGGAGTATTCATCCCAGGGCTTGATAAATCCAACTCTTATTGTACTTCAAAATTTGACTGAAGCCAGCAGCTTATCACTGTTAGATAATACAATACAGGAAAAAACCAGGAACACATTAAAGAGCTGGTTCAGTTATAACTGCAGCTGCTTCCTGTAAATTCCATCTTTTGAATAATACAATTATTGGGCAATTAAAAGCAATTGCCACTTCTGTTTTCCTACTGATAAACATTACAAAAGCCTCAGAACTGCTGCTTTTTGCTGTTTCTAGGAGGGCTCATCATCATCACCACCATCCAGCAAACTGCTCTGCGTGGGTCACACTGGATCTGCAATGCAAGCTAAAAAAAAGGGTGGTTAAAGGGCAAATAATCCACACAGGTAAAGCACAGTGCCACAAACCCCCTGCCTGTGAGCAGGCTCACCAAACACTCCTGGTGCTGCTCACAGGGAGGTCACTTGGCAAATTCCAGTGCCAAATTCAGTGCATGCTCCATGTAAAGGCACACAAGAGGGCAAAACCTCTCAGTTCCAAAAATCCACTTTGGCCTTTGGGGCTTTTTTGTAATCTTGAGATATATTGTTCGATTTGCCCTGCCTTTATAGAGGGAACTGCAAGCAGGCTCTGTGAGGCCCCAGGCACCAGCTCAGCATCCTCGCCCTGAGCTCCCAGCCTGGAGCTCTGGCTGAGATCAGGGACTGCTCCCTAAGGAGCACTTGGCTCTGAACCCGTGCCTGGAGTGGGGCTCAGACAGCCAGAGCCAGCAGCTGCAGGGCCAGGGATGCAGGGAGCAGCCTCAGACAGGACCAGCAGCTGCAGGGCCAGGGATGCAGGGAGC
>JAHLSL010000024.1:1784360-1795451 GCA_025920805.1 Petroica traversi | reverse complement strand
CAAGGGACAGAGCAGATCCAAGAGACACAGAGCAGATCCAAGGGACATAGAGCAGAGTGACTGTGTCCTCTCCAGCGCTCCTGAACGTGGCTTGTGCAACCAGGACACTTCTGGGTTTTATTAAAGTGTTTTACAGTGAAGGACCAACACTCCCAGGTCAGAAGGATGCTGGTGTAGAGTGTAACACCCAGAAAAACAGAGTGCAAGTGCAGCCTGGCCTTGAAAAGCTGAAACCAGATTTTTGTTGAGGATTACTGCAACTTCTTATCTACACGGTGTGCTAACTTGAGCATAACAGCATCTTTTAAAACAGTTTTAAACTTAGGATAAAATAAATTCTTCTGACATAAAAACAAAACAAAAAAAAAAAATCCAAGCCTGTCTGTATTTTGCTTTTGTGCAGAAACTCCATAAGGAAAGAGATAAAACCCAGTTCTATGTGCACAGACACCATGAGTGACAACTCCCCTGTGGTCTGGGGAGCAAGCAGCCTAATGAACAGCAAGAGCTCTTTAATGTTAATGAAATCATCCTGCCCAGGTTCCCTCACACACCATTTTCACTCACTGACAATCACCTTCCAAGCCACCACAATTCCCTGCTCTGGAGGAGCTCTCTGCCAGCAGTGCCAGGGAGTGGCTGAGCTGCTCCTCTCCTGCTCATGGAGTTACCTGGGAAATCCCCACGTCCCCAGTCAAGTTTTCCTCAAGCAATAACATCCTTGGAAGATCCCAGCTGCCAAAGGTGCAAAAGGAATGGTCTGGGGTTTTTTTCTTCATTAGAGCAAATGAAGTTGTCTTCCTTCTGACATTTTAAAAACCTATCTCACATCTTTTTCTAATAAACAGAATTTTCAAGGGCTTAGTGGGGTATTGTGGTGACATCCAAACAGAGGAAGAGCAGGTTATAACTCTCAGTGATTGCAGGGAGAATTTTACCAGTGGAGTAACACACAAAACTATGAGAAAAGCTCCAGATAGCTCAATGCCACATGCACATATGTATCAACTCTCCCTGACATTTTAGGCATTATGTACAAAAGAAGAAAGCAGCAGACTTCAGATGAATTAACATCCTGTCTTCTTGGGAAGGGAGAATGAGGAATTTCAGTCTTGTATCTACAGAATTCATACATTTCTTACTAACTTTAAATCTCTATTAGCCATATGTAGCAAGTCCATCTGTTTGTACTAAATTTGACTGTGAAATCTCTCCGTGCATATGATAATTACATATTGATCTTGGGTCTATTCTTGCATATTCAAATATTCAACTGGAGCTCGTTGGCCAATCTCCTTATGGTAATTAGTGGTTAGGGGAGCTCTGAAAATAATCTCGTTATAACAGAAAGGAAAACAGCCTTTTCAGAACATCCACAGTTTGGGTTTTGTATGAGTTTTTGGGTTTTTTGGGGGTTTTTTTTTGGTATTTTTTTCCTGGATTTCAATAAAGGAGTTATCAATGCAATAAACAGGGAAGAGAATATGAAATTGTGGCTATGGCAACCATATTATAGCTCTCCACTTTGTGTATCTCTGGCTTTTCAATAGATTCTCACATTCACACTCATTTTCCCTGTAAACGGGTCAGTTAAAACACATCTCAGAATTACTTCACAATTGCTACCAACTGCAAGACTGGGACTGTAAATTCTCATTTAAAAATGAAAGTGTCTTTTCAGGAAGAAAAACAAAATCTCAACTGAGCTAATTACTTCCTAGAAAGCTTCAGTTACTTTTGTTATCTGGCACCAAATTCTGCTACTTGCAGACAATAATTGCAAGAATATTTACCAGACGATAAGTGCAGTTCTGCAGGAATAACATATTTTGGGAAGAAAAAGCATCCTATGTTTCCTTGTAATGATACAAATTTCATTTCTAAATTTAATTTGAATAAAACTTCCGTGTCTCACCTGTTGGAGGTGGTTTGGGTTTTTTTTTCCATTATCCAGAAAAGAGCTATCAGTTCTATCTGTAATAAAATATATGTGTTCTGAATGCCAAGAATGAAAAGCTGTCTTTAATATCCAGATTTACCACTGCTGGTACAGGGAGTAAGGTGATTTTAAGTATTAGAAACAAGAGGTGTAAGGTAATTTTAAGTATTAGAAATGTCAGTGTTTTTACAGATCATGCTTCATTCCCACTTGGCACAAGAGACTTCTCCACTGGCACTGAGGATTATGAAAAAAAAAGAATTTGACATAATAAATAAAACATACTTAAGAGGAATGTTTGCAAGTTACTACAGGAATAAAAGAATGCATTATTCCCATGCAATAATTCAGTGGCAAAAGGCTGCCAACCTGCCACAGAAACTCTTTTAACTTGTCATAAATGTTTACTATCTATTTTCAGGGAGCTGCTGATTTCTCCAAGGAACTTTCTCCAAGGAACTTTCTAGAGAGCTCTAGAGAGCATTTTTCCCATGAGGTGAGCTCTGCACACTCTGCTGCCTCAGCTCAGCTCAACCCTAATCTAGATTTACCCTCATAAAAATACCAGAGCCTTTCAGTCAATGATTGTTGGAAGGAAGGGATAGGTCACGAATTAATGCCTTGATATTCACTTGCAGAGCCCCCTTTTGTACCTGTTTCATCCCTTGATAAACATGATGTGACTCTTTGCTTTAAAACAAATCCTCTCTCCTGACCCCAAACCATACAAAGAATTAAACCTTTACTGTTAGAAAGCCTTCTCAATGCTTGATTAAAAAAATAGTGACAGTTGGAACTGTTTTAATGCCCACATTCCAATCCCCTGCCTACCTCCTTCCTCTCCTGGGCACTGTTTTAAGACCTGTTCCTTATCCTGGGCTTCCTTTTCCATCCCTTAATGAGCAGCAGGCCGGTTTTTAACTGTCCTGCACAGGAATGGATTCAGTTCCACACGAGCAGAGATCCTCAGGCACATGTTAGGAGAGCTGGAAGCAACTGTGAGAGATGGGATGAGAGTGGCAAGTAACTCACCTGGCCCTGACAGTCCTGCAGCATTTATTTGGACTTCCAACAAAAAGACCCTTTCAGCTTGTCCCATCTTTTATTCAGCAGCTCATTTTGTGCTGAGCATTAAAAGCCAGTGGGGTGTGGGGATTTGTTCCCAGGCTTGCTGAGATATTGCTTGCACAAAGGAGTGGCAGATCATTTCTGCTGAGCAAAGCCACTGGGGACGTTTGAAATTCAAATTCCTCTCCCCCCCACCCAGCACTCAGAGTTCTCCCTTCTCTTCATTACTCCTCCCATCACTCTATTTTGCTCTATATTTTTCTGCAACTCATGCTCTTTCCACTGGAACTCCTGAAAATAGCAACTATTTAAAACATTTGAGAGCATTATCTACATTATTGTTCCTGTCTCCAAGAAAACAGTGTTCCATTAGAACTGGTTTAAGTTTACATAGATACTCAGTATTTTCAGGCAAAAGTGATAAAAAGTGAAGTTTGCTTTCAAGATGAGCCACTACCACTTTGGATTGTAGATCAGGCCTTTTATATACATATCCAATTCCTCATATTTCTTGCCGTAATTTTAATATTCCAAAACCTACCTGTTTATACATTATGAGAATTTTTAGATTCAATGATGTGCAAGACACATTGGTGTAAACAAAAAAAATTTAAAAAAAAAGAAAATACCAGCCATAATGGTACAAATCCTGACTGACATGAATAATTCACTCCAGTGCACAGCAAAGAAGAAAATTAAATATGATTTATATCAATTTATTCAATTTATCAATGTTTTAGTCATTAGCCCTCATTCCCTGCCAAGCACAATAATAATGCCAATGTTAACATTCAGATTAGAACCAATTATCCAGGTCCTGCAATGGCTACTGGAAAACACCTACTAAGGAAAATTATTAAAATATGACCCTATTGAACTGAGCAGAGAGGACATGTAAATTAACATTCTGTAAGGCAAACCTTCAATAGGTTCCTTATATCGTAGATATTAACTGAGTTTCCCCACACCTGTATTTCAGTCTGTGTTGTGTTATCCAACACTCTGTTGCATATCTCAGTCTTAATTCAATCACAGGCCTTGGGTTAGGCAAGAAATTACCAGATAAAATTCAGAAAAGGACTTTGGAATGGAGGAAAACTGAATTCTGTCACACAAACATCAATTCTCCTTGCATTCCCACCCTGATTTTCACCTCAGCAATATACTGTATTTCTTTTTTCAGTGCTGGAGTATCTTTAAAACTTTGCTTGGGCTTTCTCCAGAGAGGTGGAATATGTGAATGTGACTTAAATCTGCCCTCCAGGGAATTATTCTGACTGGTCCTTCAGCAGATCCAGCATTGGTTTAACTGGACGAGGGCAGGGGACAGGCAGCAAATTCCACCACGATTTCCTGGTTCCTTGAGAGATCTGCTGCCCTGGGGAGCTGGCAGCTGGAGGGATGTGGGAGAAAAGCAGAGATGTAATTGCAGCATTATTCTGGTCCTGCCAGGGCCTGCTCACAGCCCTGCAGATCTGAGCAGGGCACAGCAGAGCAGGGCAGCAGCACCAGGTGATGCAAAGAGGCAGCAGGGAAAGGCCAGGGTGAGTGAAAAGGCAGCAGGCACTGGGTACAGATTGGTTAAAACAGGGGAAAGAAAGGAAAAATAAACACTGTGTCCAGAGAAAGAGACAAACCAGCTTTAATTTGCTTTTCCACCAGCCCAAGACAGATTGGCAATGCTGAGGTTGGCAATCACTAAAAGCCCCATCTGGAACCTCCACCAGAATCTACCCCTTGTTCTAAAAGCAAAGCTCAGCACAACCTTCCAGGGGCTGAGGGACAATATCAAATATATCCAAGCCCTGCAGTAATCTCTGGCTGTCCAGAAATCCTAATCCAAATTCAGTCTCTGCCCAAAAACCATAATCCAAATTCAGTCTCTGGCTGCCCAAAAATCTTAATCCAAATTCAGTCTCTGACTGGCCAAAAACCATAATCCAAATTCAGTCTCTGACTGTCCCAAAGCCCTAATCAAAATTTAATTCCTGACTGTCCCAAAATTCTTAATCCAAACTCAGTCACCTGGAATAAAGGCACATTTTACAGCATTTCCAGCTTTTGGGAGGAGCACAGCCACACCATTGTGGCACTGCCACCAGCCCAGGCAGGGTGTGAGGGCACAGCTCAGCCCAGATGCCACCGTGGCAAATCACCCAAATCACCACGAATTCAGGCTCTCCTCACCTGGGCAGCCCATGGATCTCACCAAAGCTTCTCCTGGCAGTGAAGGAAATGTTTTGGTGGTAGATGGGAGACACTGAAATTCTGGAGAGCAGCAGGATTTGGGATTGCTCAGCCTGGGGAAGGGGAGGCTCCAGGGACACCTCAGTGCAGGTTTGCAGAGTCTAAAAAGCCTAAAGAAGAGCTGGAGAAGGACTTTGAATGAGGGCATGGAGTGACAGGACACAGGGAATGGTGAGGGCAGGAATGGATGGGATTTTGGGCAGGAATTCCTCCCTGGGAGGGTCTGAAGCCCTGGCACAGGGTGCCCAGATTTGCTGTGGCTGCCCCTGGATCCCTGGCCGTGCCCAAGGCCAGGCTGGACATTGGGGCTGGGAGCAGCCTGGGACAGTGGGAGGTGTCCCTGCCATGGCAGGGGTGGAATGGGATGAGCTTTAAGGTCCCTTCCAACCCAAACCATTTGGCATTCTGTGATTTCACAAATTCATCCTTTCTTGTTCCCTGCCAGTTGCTCCTGTGGAATTTCATGGAGGACACCAAGCTCCTGAAGCATTTCTCAGCCTGGGCCTTTGCATCGGGAAATTCCATGAAAACTGTCATGTGTCATGAGCTTATCTAAAATACAGATTTTAGCAAAAAAACAAGGATTATGATTCTGTGATTCTTTGTGCAGACTGCTGACAGAATGTCAGTGTTCCTTGATGCATTATATTAAGAAGAATTTGAGTCTGAAGCATAAACATTATCAGATAGATGAGCTTAAAAACAACCTTGGAAAATAATCACAAGTTTTATTTTTCTTGTGTTGTCTGATCACTAAAAAGCATCTTTAAAAATTTATCTTATATTGCTGAGATGAAGAAAACATGCCTTCAGTGATATTTGATTGCTCCTTGGTAGATAATTATTTGTTCAAACAAAATAACCCGAATTTCCTTTGCAATCCTTTGCTGCCATCTGTTGGCAAGGAGATGTTGATAAGAAGCAATTTGTTGAGACAAATAAAAACTAAAAGGAAATGCCTACAATCCCATGAAATGCAGAAGTGGGTATTTACACTATAAGAATTACAATTATTACAATATTATAATAATTACAGCTGCATGGTTTGGTCTGCTGTAGTTTTGTTCCTCTCACTGCAGCCTTAGATTTCAAAAAGGGTGGGACAGGTGCTGAAAGTTCACATTGCCAAAATTCCCAAGTCTTGTAAAGCTTAAAGATGTTCTCTCAACAAAGGAGAGGAGAAAAGAAAAAGATAAACTCTACACCAAGCCCAGAGAAGCCAAAAAACAGTTAATGTTGATTCTTAATCCCTGAGAATGGCCCTACACTTTGGTGCTGTTTCTTTAATTCGTAGCTAATGAAAAAAAGACCATTCTGAGTCAATCAAATTACTCCAGACACAAATCTTACAAAAATTAGAAGTCAAGGTAGACGTCTCCCAAGTGGTAACATTTCAGAACTGGGCACTTTGTGAGGCACAGCTGGATGGATATTTTAAGGATAAACTGAAAGATAAAAAGGACTGGGTCAATGGGTTCAATTGGAATAATCTGCTTAGTAAGTTTTTACAGTAACCTCAAGTGAGAGTTAGACTGAGATCAAGTTTTTGCACTGGCAGCAAGTCCCTTTGTCCTCTAAAATGCCATCTGTTAGATTCAGAACACAGCAAAACCAAGACCTCCATCGTCAGCAAAAATCTCTATATATTTTGGGCTAGTTTTTATTAACCTCAAAAGAACAAATTCCTCTGAGACCACAAAAAATTAGGGAGAAGCTCTGCAGGCAGAAATCTAAAATGGTATTAATGCTGAAGTCCAGAAATAAATGGCATATCCAAGCTGGAGTGAATTTTAGTACCAACTCACCCCCCCAACAAAAAAAAACATCCCAGTTAGCAATATTGGCATGGTGCAAAAGAGCAGAAGTTTCCTGAAAATGTTCCCATCTTAACTCCATTTGGAGAACTTCCATGGAGAGATTTAGTCCACTTTAGCCAATGTCAGCTCATCATTTATCTGCCCAGAAAATGCATGACAAGATCTTCATATTTAATCTAAAACCAAGGCAAATATTTGGGAATAATGAGGTTTCTGTCACAGGTATTACTTTCTTTATGAGAAATTTACTGTCAATGGAAAACATAAAATAATCCATTATGGTTACAAGGAGTTCAACTAGATCCCCTTGCCGTGTATTAAAGCCTTATAGACCTTATATATGTGTATATATATATATATATATATTCTTAGCTTTTAATTGATAGTGTAAAGTAAAGAAAGTGATAAAATTTATCTGACTTTCAGGTAGAAATTTTTATTTTGTGGGAGGTAGAAGCTGAAGGAAGTTGCTGTAGTGTCATAAAATTGTAGGCCAAGTTACCAGAGAAATGCAGAATGTCTTCTGCCTTCCACGAACCAGATTTCCAAATTATTTTCAAATGTGGAACACAGGACTAACCACAAATACTTCAAAGGATTGACAACAAATAAGTTACCTTGATTTTATTTTAAAATGTGAGTCCTTTTTTATAAGATGCATGTGTAAGAAACAATTTTTATGCTGTTCTTATACAGAGCATCAGTTTCTTTTTTTCATTCTTGTGGGTTTCGTTTCCAACAGAGAACCAGGTTAAGTTTCTTTTAATTGACACCAGATGGCACTGCAAAAGCTGAGCCATGAGAAATACAGGACCTGAATAGCACAGAATTATCCTAAAGTCCCAGAAAGGTTTGGGCTGGAAGGGCCTTAAAAGTCATCTCATCCCAACCCTTCTGCCATGGGCTGAGTGCTCTGCTTTGAAACCAAGTTTAAAGCCAAGCACACAACTGCATTTTCAAAGTATTGAAAGCCCATATTCAGATTTAAAAGGAATACAGCAGCTGCGAACAAACCTGACATGCAAGGTGGTGAATTAAAATCCAAGCTACATTTGTGGGAAATCCCAAGGGAATAAAAGAGATGAGCTTTCATTCTGAAGATGCCTGCATCTCATATGAAAGTTTTATTCCAGAGAAGTTTGGTTCCATTTATTTAACATTGAACACACTCAGAGCCAGCTCTTGTCTCCTGGCAGTGCTGCCCAAAAATACCTGCAGCTTTTCTAAATAAAAGTGTGCAAGTAAAGAGTGCTTAGAGTGCAGATCTGAGCTTTGAGTACCTGTCAGAAATGACACCTCCTGTTCCAGGAGATTCTCCCTCCAAGGCTGCTCAGTCCCAATTCTCACGGTTTTGCCTAAATTAAACTTTCAGGAATCCATCTGGAGGCCAGGAAGAGCTCAGAGAAAGAGCTGGATTATCACATTTGCTCACACAGCACGGTTTGATTGTTGACACAGGAACAGGAGGAAGGCAAAAGGGAAGGGAGAGAGATCTGTGAACTTGGAGCTGCTCTGGGGAGCTGCAAAGGTGCTGCTGTGTTCTCCTGACTCCCAGCCTTTCCTGCAGAAATGCTCCTGAGCAGAAACCTTCACCTGAAATGATTATTGTCATTGTCACCCTGGCTGCCAGCACAGGAAGGACCCACCAAGGGCCAGCACAGCTGGGGAGCCTGAGAAGGGATGGAAAATAAAAATGTAGAACATAAACAAACAGTGCTTGGGTTTGAGAGAAGCTGAGAGAGCTGCTGGGCTTTAATAGACAGCCCTTGTTCAAGGGAGACATCAATAAATGTGCTTTTAGCAAACAGGGGTTAAGGCCATGTGCCCTCTAAAAATTGGACTAAAGAATTTTTGTCATCATTTCTTCCCTTAAAATTGCAAACTGCAGGAAACACACAAAAATCCTTTGTGGTCTTGAATTACAGGGCCATTTTTCTGCCCATGTTCACCCCTTTAATTCTTTGGGCTGCCCTCCACAGGCCAAACCAGAGCTGACCGAGTGCAGCTCCTGCAAGGTGCTTAAGATGCTGATTTCATTTATTTATGCAGGACTACTAAAAGGTGTAATCATTATGCCCCATATCAGCACAGGTAAGCCTTTCCTAATTTTTTTTTCACCAAATGTTGGTAAGTAATCTGCCCGTGGGCTTTATATTTTCTACAGGGCCAAGGAGAAGTTTAATTTTTAATCCCTTCAGTAATCTGCTTTACAGACAGAACTGCAGTGCTGTCCACGAGGAAATGCCCACTAATGAATACACTCAGTAATACTTTAAATGTGCATCTTAACAAGCCCTTCACTTCTCATCAATTCAGGGGCTGCTCTCTCAAGGCACCTTTTTAATATTACAATATTCACCAGAAAACGAATTTTGTTCCAGTGAAGCGGCCACCACATATTTTGTATTCAGCTATTCTCCTGCACAGACAAGATAATTGCAAGAAAAACAGGACTGACTGCTCAAGATTTATTCAGTTGCTGGTTTCAAAGTAAATGTACCCTTTAGGAGATATTATCCTCTAGAAACCTGTAGGGCTGTACTATCACAGATAATCAGAATGAAGAGCATGGGGATAAATCAGGATTTTTTTTTTTAAATTTCTGGTCTTAAGGATCACCACGAACATGATTGACCATTTCAGAAATGAAAGAATGTACATGTGTAATTCACAAAGTGTTCGTGCACCCACAGCATCCCAGACTTCTAATAAAAATGACAATCAGCAATTGCACGGGGGTAAAGAACGTTTAGAGAGGTAGAAATTGTCTTACAAGTTGTGAAAATTTGACCAAAAGACTGACCTTTAATCACTGATTGCCACATAAATAAATGGTTACTGAGTAATTACAGTGGAGTGACTATAAATGAGTAATTAAAGGGGACTTAGAGGAAAGTCAGGGACCAACCTTCTAGCAGGACCTGTTGCAGTGTGACAAATTTTAAACTAAAGAAGGTGGATTTAGGTTGGATTGTTATAAAGAAGAAGATTTTAGAGTGTGTTGGTGATGCCCTGGCCCAGGCTGCCCAGAGAAACTGTGGCTGTCCCAACCCTGGAGGTGTCCAAGGCCAGCTCTGAGCAGGCTGGAGCAGCACGAGGTGTCCCTGCCACGGGCAGGGTGTGACTGAGTGACCACTGAGCATCTCTGCAGCCCAAACCAGTCTGTGGTTCCAAACAGCCCCCAAACAGCCAAACAGCAGCCAAACAGCATCTCTGCAGCCCAAACCAGTCTGTGGTTCCACGGCTGCACCCAAACAGCCAAACAGCAGCCAAACAGCATCTCTGCAGCCCAAACCAGTCTGTGGTTCCACGGCTGCACCCGAACAGCCCCCTGTGCCCAGAGCAGCAGGGGCAGAGCTGGGCTTGAATTGCCAGCTCTGCCCTTGCCAGCTCTGCCCTTGCCAGCTCTGCCCTTGCAAACTCTGCCCTTGCAAACTCTGCCCTTGCAAACTCTGCCCTTACAAACTCTGCCCTTGCAAACTCTGCCCTTGCAAACTCTGCCCTTACAAACTCTGCCCTTGCAAACTCTGCCCTTGCAAACTCTGCCCTTGCCAGCTCTGCCCTTGCAAACTCTGCCCTTGCAAACTCTGCCCTTGCAAACTCTGCCCTTGCCAGCTCTGCCCTCGCCTTTCTCTGAGAAAGCAGCACAAAACTCCTGTCACTGTCACCGTGGTGTGTAACAGGAATTTGGGAGCTGTCAGTCAGTCCCCGTTACTGGAGATAGGTGCTCACATCCTTCTGTCAGCTGAGAGATTAGAATTTATTTTACTCGGTTAATATTTTTCCCCAGGGCAGCATTTCTGCCTGACAGCAAACAGGGGAATCCTGTGCAGTTAGCAGGAAGTATTTGGGGTTAGCAGGAAGTATTTGGGGTTAGCAGGAAGTATTTGGGGTTAGCAGAGAGTGTTTGGGGTTAGCAGAGAGTGTTTGGGGTTAGCAGAAAGTATTTGGGGTTAGGAGAAAGTGTTTGGGCTTAGCAGAGAGTATTTGGGGTTAGCAGAAGTATTTGGGGTTAGGAGA
>JAHLSL010000024.1:1734709-1784350 GCA_025920805.1 Petroica traversi | reverse complement strand
AGCAGAGAGTATTTGGGGTTAGCAGAAGTATTTGGGGTTAGGAGAAATATCTGGGGTTAGCAGAGAGTATTTGGGGTTAGGAGAAGTATCTGGGGTTAGCAGTGAGTATTTGGGGTTAGGAGAAAGTGTTTGGGGTTAGCAGGAAGTATTTGGGATTAGCAGAAAGCTGAGGAAGGATCAAGAGAAGAGATGGCATCCAGAAGCTCAGGACTAAGAAGGACAGGTCCCAGTTATATAAGACTTTTGGGGTTTTTAAGTCATAGTTTGCACTTTTCTGGAGAGAAGATTGTGAGTCCAGTTCTTTCAGTTTAAAATATGCAAGGAGGGGAAAAGCAAACGGAGGGGCAGGGAGGCATTGATTGCCAGAGAGCGCGTCCCTGGAATTTGGATTGCCAGGATGTGCCTGCAGTGCTGATGGAGGCTGCAGCAGGAGGAGAAAGGAGAATGACAATCTCCAAACAATAGGATTAAAGTGCTCTCTGCAGTTAGGATTGAAATGTGTTGGAATAATCCTTCCAAAGTTGAAACGGAGAGAGAAGTAATTAGATGTTTAAGAAAATCAGAGTTTCTGGCAATATTATCACGTTAGAAAATGCTGTTAAACTTCATGAATACTTGTGTTTGTGGGGAAGGGGGGGAGAGGGTCAGGAATTTCTATTTAATTATCTTAAAATGCAGCTCTCCTAAAAAAAACCAAAAAACCAACAAATCATAGAGCATAGATTTTATTTTTTATGTCAGCTGCAAGTATAAGCCTAAACTTTCCACACTCACTGCTGAAATCAGTAATTTAGAGTGGATGAATATTTCCAGATTTAACACCCACTAAAACAGGCCCTGCTCCAAGGAGAATGGATGGAAATTGGTGTCACCTTCGAGGGAGAAACAGAAACAGCCCCAACATTCCCTGACTCCTCAGGCCCCAACACAGCCAAACAAATATTAAACAAAATGACTGCTCAAATAATATTTTTGCAACTAGGGAATGGCATCTAAACGTTGTGATTAATTATTAGACTTATGACGAACTCTAATTTGAATGAATCATTTATATATTTCAAATTATTTATGAGTCAGAGAACGAGCTGTTTACCAAGACTGTTCAAAATACTTTGTCAGTTTGCACAAATGACAACAAGCCAAAGCAAACACCAAAATAAAAGGAAAATGAGAGTTTCTATAACTACAACCTTACATTATTTCAAAATGCACTCCAAAAGAACAGAGTTCTGTTTCAAATTTTCCTGTCTTCCAAACAAATCAGAAATCGAGCCAATTGTTTTGTGCCAATACAACACAAACCTCATAAGAAGAAAAGTGTTATTAAGATAATTTTGCTGAAGAAAGAGATGACAGCCAACGGAATGGGTCACATCAATAAGGCAGATAAATCCCAGCATGAAACATGAATAGGAACAGAGTGATCAGCACTGAAAAGGAGAGCATTAAAAACAACACATTCTTTCATTGTGGCAAAATGAGTGTCACTTGTCACCTCAGCTAAAATATTTCCCCAAACATTATGTAGTTAATGATTTAGTATATAGTCCAATTACAAATAGAATATCTTGCAAATACTTTACATCTCACATTTCTTAAAACGAGAGCTAGAGATTTTCTGTAAGCAGAAGTAAAGAAAAGGGGGTTGGTTGGTGGTGCAGCAGAATAAACTGACTTGGAAAAGAGAATTTGGACAAAAAGAAGAAGGAGTTTCTAGGGAGGCCTGGAACAGTAACAAAACACAAAGCAACAAAGCTTGAACAAATAAACAAAAAACAAGCACTAAAACTTTACATCCACTCAACACCTTCCACTGAGCTCAAGTTTCTGCTTTGGCATTGTGGGAGCTGCTTCAGAGCTCTGGAAATCAGCTCAAAATCAGCATTGAAACCGCTCACCTCGCTTTCATTTTACATAATTTCTCAAAAATAATGCTCACACTTCAGGGGTAGATATTTCTTCCTAGGACTTCTTCCTCACGCTGCTGATGCAATTTGAAACACCCAGAACCAGCATCTATTGACACTTCGGGACCTTGGAATGGGACAAAGCTGGTTCCACTCTCAGGGGAAGCACTGAGAAATGAGAAGCACAAAACCAATTCCACAAATTCCCCAAACCACGTGCAGATAATGGAAACCCCACCCACTCCTGTGCTTCTCTAATATTAAATCCTATAAAGATTGTTATCTGGAACGAGTCAGAACAATAGAATTTTGACTGTACTTGGTTTACAAAGCAAAATAAATTGCCACTGTTGGACTGCATTGAAAGTCTGGATGTAATAAAAAGTAGCTAATTAACCCATTTATCACAAATACCAAACAGGCCAATGGTTTTTGTAATTATCAAGACAATTCAATTTTTGCTTTAGTGTGCCCAACTCAATTGGAGATCATCAAAATTACTTACAATACACTGTCTAGCAAAGCATGACAAAATTAGTCTGCTACAACCAATTAATTGAACTTAATAAAGCTTTTAAATTATTTTTGTTTATTGCCACTGCTTTGGGGTTAATGATGTAGTCCTTTTTGGCTAGGAGGAATAATTAATATTTTTTTAAAAAAGAAAATTAGATTTTCAGTGTGTTAAGATAGACCAACAACTCTCCCTAATGAGTAAATAGTAAATTATTTTTCAAAACCAATACTTCAAACAGTAATTTATTCCCCAAATAAAAGCTCCTGCATCCATGCAGTTGTGTTCATACACAGATTATAGAAAAGATCTCATATTGCTGAGGGTGATCGCTGAATGACTTCTCAACAAATATGTACTAATTAAAATTAACACTCATAAATAAACCCCTGTTGTCTTTTCTAATGGAGAGCAATCTGACCACCATCATGTGGCTCCAGCTCTATAAAATTCCATTGCACGGGACTGCAGCTGATCAGCCACAGCCAAAAGCTGCTGAGTTATCTGCTTTAATAAACAATGTCAGTGCAATTAACATTCAGATATTTAAATGAAGCCAGGCCATGTTCATCCAGAGGTATTAATGCTGAGGAATTCTAATGAAATTGCTCATCTCCTTTAGTGAAAACAACGTATTTACTGCTTTGAAAACTTTTTAATTGTTCATGCATAAAATAAAGAAATCCCTCTCCTCCATGCCTTAAAATAAACATTTCCACCTGAAGGAAGCACAGCTTGTTTTAGAGCATGATCCCATTTAGGAATTATCCACAAGAGAACCATTCTGAACATCTTCTCATCTCCTCTGCAGGGTTTCTTGAACAAGGGGTAAACGTTCCATTATTGACACAAATATTCTCTGCATATTTGGCAGCAGAGAAAGGCCAGAGCAGCAGATTCTCGTTCAGAGCTGCCCTGCAGTGCCCAAACTCTCCAGATTAACTCTCCATTCTCCATTTCTCACACTCAAATCCAGTGAATTTTGCAGTCTTTCTGACTCCAATCCACACTGTCCTGGCACCTCCTGCAAAACAGAGTGAAAGAACTTTCCTGAAATAAGAAAAAGCAGAATAGAATTTTTCCTGCAGGAGAAAATTGGAACATTTAAGTCTTCCATCTGCAGCTCAGTTTGAGACTTGAAATATAACTTCATTATAACTTTATAGCTGGAATAACCTGTTAAGATCACCTAACTATTGCTTTATTTGTGTACTATTAAATGTTAGAGTTTACAGCTTGAAGTGTCAATTCTTATTTACAAGATTTTTCTCCTTCAGTAAATCTCATCTACAATAACTGTGTCATTATCTGCTGTCTGTTATCTGCAGTAAAACAATTCTTTTTCTCTACCAACTACTCAAAATGTTATATTATGAGAATAACCCAAAATGATGCCTCTCAGTACAATTCATCAAGTGTAGAGTTATAAACAAACCAACTTTAAGGAAACCACTTCTTAGAAAACAGATTCAAAGAATGGAAAATAAGTAAAGTCTGCCAAGAAATGCTGATTTTAAAACTAAATACTCCTTCATTCAAATGAGGGAAGAACAAGTGATAGGAAAGAAATGTTTCTCAATTATCTTATCCATACAATTTAACTACAAAAGACTTCATATTGTTATTTTTCAGACATTTGATAAATGATTTCTGGCTTGCGACGGCAGAGAATATCACAGCAATTATGTGAAATAGTTTTCCAGCAAAGAGCCATTTCACAAGTGAAACACTGAGCTCTGCTCCTATTGGGTTCTTATTAGAGCTTCTGCAATTCTTCCTCAATCATTCATAACAGCTCAGCTTGATTAAACTTGGTGTTATCTGCAGGAAGTTGTTTTTATGGCTGGATTTTGCCGGAGCCTTGGCCAGGCAGAATGACCTGAAAGAACCCCCAGTGATGATCACAGAATTTCTCAGGCCCTGGGACACACTGACTCTCACAGTGAGCAGCACACACAGCACGGGGCAAGGAGCACACAGGGGGCTCTGGGTGGGCTCCAAGGTTTGGGTTTATTCCGTAGCCTGGAGGGTCCAGGGACAAAGACCCCAAAAAGGGGAACCTGGCCCTTTAAGTGCTGAAGGGGGCGGGGTTTACAACGACCAATAGGGAGAGGGCCAGGGGGCGGGACAATGCTGATGGATGGGTTGGGGAACCAATGAGGAGGGGCAGGAGGAGGGGCCAAGGAGAGGGGGCCAATGGGGCATCGAGCTGGGGAGAACATTCCAGAGAAATTCCATATAAGGACAAAAGGGGCGGGAAGGCAAATGGCCAAGTGGGAGACTGGAATTAAAATAAATGTGCATAAGGCCTCAGGTGTTTTGGGGGAGAACTTTGGATCACCCAAACTGTGCAGGATATCAGAGCCCTGGGGGCTGTGTCACCAGTAGCCCCTTTCAGAGTCCTGCTCTGCAGCCCCACTGACCTCCACATCAGTCCTCCTGTCTCTGCACAGCTTCTGACCATTAACTCTCCTCCACAATGGTCTCAAAATTTAAATTTCATTAAAAAGCACAGAATCTGCTTGTGGGTTTTTGGGTTGTTTTCTTTTCATTCCCGTAAGGAGTAGTGAAGGGAAGGAGGGATCCATCTGCTGTGATTCCAGACAATTGAAAATTAGGCTTGAAAAACCCACTGGTTGCTGAACTTTATGGAGATAGAAAACGCTCAGAGCCCATTGATAACTTTTCCATGAGATTCTTTCTCAGTGAAAAAGTCCTGGTGATTTGCAGTGGTCAAGGCATGAAACAGCTCACAGATTGTTACTTACATTGTGAATGTTAAAAAGAAAATTAAAAACCTCTTAAAAGGCTGAAAACATGGTTTATACAGGCTGATGGTTGCTAGTTCCTCTTTTGCAAGGTTTTTCACACTTATTCTGCTTTGCAGAATCTCAGAATTGCAGAATGAATCAGGCTGGAAAATGCAGATTTCCATAGTTTTGGTGGAGATGATGCTGCCTTCAGTTTGCTCATCAGAGCTTCTACTGTTCCATTACATTTCCAAAACATCTAAAGGCATAAAATTGCTTCTTGACGTTGTAAATCAAGCTGCTTATTCACATCACATTCACAGCTTTTCTTTAAATACCATCTGTCAGCTCCTGAAGTGGGGTGGAAACTGCTGCCTGCCTTCCTTGGAATATTGGAGGGCCTGAACCTACTGAGAAATGCTTGAGAGCCAAACCACAAAGTTTTTAACACTCCAAACAATGAATTCACCTTCTTTTTAGGTGATAAGAGAAATCTAACTGTGGGGCTTCAAGTATTTGAAATAAATAAGCCCGACAACTTCGGTGATCACGCTTTAACAAAAAACCCCGTGAGCACAAATTATTTGTGAGATTAGTTCACAACACGCTCATCAAAATTTTTGCAAAGTTTTAGAAAAGTCTCCGTTTAAGTGAGTCACTGCTCGTGCTGGGCATAATGAGATCTAATTTAAATGATTTGTTTCTTCCATTGCAATGGTGTGCATCACAGAGACACACTACGGGTACAAGCAAACATTTAAATTCTCAATCAATAACGTGCTCCTGCCTTGCTGCATTTCATTAGACAGACAGTCACCTGAGTTATTATAGAGCAAGAAATTACTGAGACTTAAACCCAAAGCAACCTCAATTATCCCTTTATTCCAGGCCTTTGGAGTGCTCAGATATTCTTTCGGATTCTATTAAGACATTATTGCTGCTTTATTGCCAGTAAAACAGTATGTTTGCAAGTCTCCCTAATAAGATGCCAAAGGAACATCTGCACGTGGAGCAAGCTGTTTGGTGTTTCCCTGGGAGATTTGTCACTCGTGCAGAGTTCAACAAAACCCATTGGTCTGCAGGCAGGAACGTGGTGCCAGGACGTGCACTGCAGCCTGCTCTGTTCATATTTCATATTTATAAATATTCATCGGGGAAATCTCCATGCAAATGTCATTAGCAGTGGTCTGTCTCCCGTAAATAAGCTTTTAAAGTACAAATCACATTTGGAGGGTTATTGCAGCTCCTAAAAGCAAAGGCATCTCAAGGTTTCTTAATTCTCAAAGGCAGAACCACACTTAGAGCCAACTTTGGTTGGTTAAGTAATGCTGGGGACATCAACTTCCAGCTCTGATGGAGTCCCACCAAATTATTGTTTTCCCAATCCACTTTTCTTTCTCTAGCCCAATACCTGCTTCTCCAAAATTCTTCAGGAAAATGGCAGGAAATGGTGACTGACCATCTCTCCATCCTCAGGTGATTCATGGGATGCTTTGCAGGTACCTGCTCTCCAAGTCAGGCTCAAAGGACTAAGAGTGGATTTCTTCTTTGATGAAATTAAGGCAGGCAGAGGACACAGATGTGATATTGGTTGTTGCAGAGATTCTCTCCTGCCTATTCAGGGGAGAATATATGGAGCATGAACACAAACTGTAGCTCCAGAAAGATATAAAAAAATCATTCAAGACAGAATGATTTCTCTCTTTACAGAAAAAAAGTGCAGAGTAGGAATATTTCACCATAGACAAATGTTGAAGGGTCAAAGCAGAGCACCACAATGCTCCTTTTCAAATGAACCTCAACAGGTTTGATGTAAAAATGCTCCCAGCACACTTGAATAAAAATCCTACTTATTCCATCCCAGAGGTTTGTAAAAGTTTACTCACAGTCATTAAACAGAAGTATTTAGGAGGTAACAGGCAGAAAAATGCATTTTGGTGGTTGTAATGGAATGAGCCTTCCCTGCTCTCTGTGAAAAACAATCAGTCTGCCTCTAATAGAAATTAATAAAATATGAACAATTTGGGGATTTCCTTTAAAAAAAAAGTCTGAGAGTTTCATAAAAATCCGTCAGCATCAGGAACAGAAACAAATAAAAAGCTCCACAAAAACCTCAAACCAAAAATACATGTTTAAATCAGAGAGCCAGATTCAAAATGAAAGCAGAAATAAATCAATTTATCATTTTGGTACTTCCCATTTAGAGTTTGTCTTGTTTGAACCCGTTTAATGCTGATATTACCAGAATTCAGATCACGCTGAAGGATGAACAGGAGAAGCCAAGAGAAATGGAATTTTCACAGCTACTTCAGCTGGGAATAAGGAAACTCTCCTTCAACAAAATGGCAATCACATCCAAGAATTTCTGTCCCAATAATATTTTGTTTTTCCTCAACCTTTCCACCCATACAGAAGCAGCAGAATCCAAAAATATGTAATAATAAATCAGCATAAAAGTTCTGCATGTTCTGCTCACTTCCACTCTGGCTTTTGTTGTTGTTGTTTTTGTTTACATAATTAATTACCACAGCAGCTCTGACAAAATAATAAACACTCATTAATTCAAAATATTTACCAAAAAATCAATTATTTCAATCGCACACGTGCTTTGTGTTGCTTTATAGCCACTATTCCTAGAAAAAGTGAAATGTCTGAGTCACCCTCACTTTGATTATAATTGGGAAATGAAAGTACTGTGACTCTTAGTCTAATTACTTATTTAAGTAATTGCTTCCAAGAACCATAATGATTCAGTGTCTGCTTATCTAAAAATATGTTTCCATGACAAAATCATTTGTGCTCACAGCCAGCAAACTTTGTGAATGATGAACATCTGTCCACAAAGGCACACAAAGTAAGGGATGCAGAATTACCAACGCCAGCAGGAAAAGGGAAAATTGACCTGGTTAAAAAGGCAGCACAAGGGGCTGGGCAGTTTCAAAAGTGAGATTTTGGCTGGGGCTGCAGCAGAGCCACACTTGAGTAATTTCTGTTTAACTCCAGATGTTCCTTCTGTCTGTCTCACCTCCAACATCAGGGACAGACTGGTACCACTGCCAGGAGCAGAAACAGCTTGGAAGTACCCTGAGATAAGGTCCCAGTGTTTTGCACCTCTTATTTCTGCTTAAATTGTTGGAAAACAAGGTGTTTTTATTAATTTCTTCACTGTGCTGATGACTTAGAATAAACAAGAGGTTGAATAAAGCAGATTGCAATGGAACTACCAGGGAAAATAAGAAATTATATTAATATAAACTTTTATTCTGCCAGCAATTTTAAGTCTCATCAAGTGTCCTAAATTAAAATATTATTGCAATTCATCTGGTATCACCAGTTAGATCCTGCCAGCATGTGGCCTGCACATAGTTCAGGCTTAATTAATTCCTCCCGATTCCTATTGCCCTGAAGAACAGATCTAAGGAAGAATCCCAGAAGACCAAAGTATTGTAATTCAAGAACTCACATGAGATTGTTGGAACTCTTACAGAGACCAATTACACTAAAGGAAAAAAAGGAAAAAGTTGTCTTGAATGTCATATGGTAGCATGAAAAGTTCGCCCTCTAAATTTTTTATGTAAGAAATGAAGGTTTTTTTTAAGTGAAAAAAAAAGGCCTCCTGTACATTGCTTTTTGAATATTTATTTGTAATGCTGATTATGGAAAAGGAGTGGTTTACACACCCCAGACTGTTCTTTTTAAGGGATTATGCTGAAATGGCATCCATTTATCCCAAATGTTGGGGAGGTTTTTAAAACAGTGGCAAACACAGGATGGACTCACAGGATGGGCAATATTCCAATAATACAGATCGAGTGATTATCAGCTGTATATCCAAATAGGAAGAATAAATCCAGTGGTTGAGAAATAAAATCAAGTTCTCACATTTTAGTAAACTCAATGAGATCTACAGCACAGGTAGGCTGATTTCTTGTAGCATGGACCTAAATAAAAATCCTTGTGTGCTTTTCTTTGAGGGAAAAAATATTAAAAAAAAAAAAGAGGTGAATATCAGTCATCTTCTCATGATCTCATTAAAACTCTCATTTGTATCCTCATAGATGGATGTGTTTGGGAGCACAGAACATTCTGAAAGACACCTGAAGCTCTCAGAATGTGTAAATATTTGCAGAAAGCCTCCCATATTGCAGCATTATTAAGCTATTGAATGATTTTGATACAATTTTCCTGTCTTTCCTAATTTGGTATGAACTGTACTCTGTTCAGTTGGAAAAGATTTTCTGTAAAGTTACAGGTCCTATTTTTCTATCTTATATTCTCAGAAAAAGATAAATCCACTGAGTAATTGCATTCTGCACCTGTAAACTCCTGACAATGCTGGCTATTTTTACATAAAATTTATTCCTCCTATTTATAATTCCTGGTTTATTTTTTTTTATTAGTTATGCCAGAGTAACCAATTGCCAAGGAAATCATAGCTCGGGAGGTCTCTAAGAAATACACCTGAATTTCACTGTGGACATTTCTTTCTTTCTCACCTGAACAGAGCAATATCAAATCATTTGAAATTTAATATCCAGAAATCCTTGCCTATCGAAGACACTTTGGCAAAAAAAAGCCAACAGAAATGAAGCAAAACCCAAAATTTGTTACAGTTTTTCAAATCCTTTATCAAAGCAAGGTCAGGACCAGTGAAGGTGGGTAGTCCACTGTACATTTTCATATTTAGAAAGCTGGAAATCCATTTATATCAATGAGCAGAGCCACTTTCCATGAACTAAGAACTGACAGCCCATGACAGCAGTCAGTCTCAGAATTTCTCACGTGGAAGCATTCACAAGTCAAGGGGATTCATTTGGATTAAAATGGACTCAAATTTTTCAATCCTTTTGTGCTTTGATAGGAGAATGCTCCCTAGTGCTTCTTTTCCTATTTGTAGTTCATTTTCATGTTGAATTTTGAGTTTGTATGACTCAAACAAGCAAACTGCAGCAGCACACGGCGAGGAAGCCCAAAGTGGAATTGGGGAATTGTCACAAAGGAGCTGCTCTTGGAAGTGCTGTGAAACACAGCCAGGCAGAACGGAGTCATTTCAAACAGGCACGGCCACAGGGAGGGCTGCAGGACACACAGAGAGCAAATCCTGATTTATAGAGCAGAGAAATTGCCCAGAACTGGGGACTCCCCATCCCTGGAGGTGCCCAAGATCAGGCTGGATGTGGCTTGGAGCAACCTGGGACAGTGGAAGATGTCCCTGCCCATGGCTGGAACCAGATGACCTTTATGATCCCCTCCAATCCAAACCATTCTATAATTCTAAACAATTTAAAACTCACCTGCTCAGATCAGGGTGGAATTCACTGCCAGATACATTTCTGATAATGGACCTTGTGAAGATTTGTCTCCATCTGAGCACTGAGCTCTCCCCAAGGCTCAGAGCCTGGCAGTGCCAGGCTGCTGGAGCCACCAGGGAGGGGAGATCCATGGAGACAGCAGCAGGGAAGAATTAATCAGACGTGGATGAATGTTTCTCTTTTAATTCCCATTTGCATTTTCAAATAATTTTTCACGTGGTGAGTCTACAGCCCCTGCAGATTAGCATTTTATACTTAATAGATGAAGAATTTAGGGCACCCCAAGGGCTGATAATTAAGGTTAATAAGGTCCATGATCTGCTCCAGCCCATCTCCTTCGAGGTAAATAACCATGTTCATACTGCTTTATATTACATTTTCCATCTCACTGATAAAATTAGCATTTTATAATCTGTGTAAACATCCCTTTAAACCTGTGGGGTTTGCCAGCCGTGCTGGTATTACTACAAAATCCAGATTTCCACCAATAGCAATTGATTCAGACTTGCAGACACAAATTTTAAGTCATCTGTGTCATAACAAAATCTGGTTTTTGACACATCTTTTTGAATACACAGCCCCCATCTCCAAGCCTGCACTAGATTTGCTATTAACCCTCCTACTTTTCTGTCTGGTATAACTCCTAACTGATCAAATAATCTCATTATTTCCAAAATCTGTTTACTGGGGCTCAGAATAGTTTCATTCACTTTATTTTGCATGAGGTTTTCCCATGAATCTCCCCTTGCAGCTCCAGCCTGCTCTGCAAGGTCTTTGGAAGAGATCATTAATCTGTGCATTTCCCTGCATAAAGCCCTGTAATTCCTGAGGGTTCTGAAAGTTACACAAGAAAAACTAAAAAAGGGCAACTAAAAAGCCCTGTCTTTGCTATTTTGGTCATTCCAAGCAGAAATCCATTGGTCTCTTTACTCTCCTGACATGCAAGCCTTGGCTCTGTTTTTTTAGCTGGACCCTCATCTGGCTGCTCCATGGGTTTCAAAGCATTATTTGGATTAATGAGAAAAACTATTCCATATCTATGCCTATATATATTTTTGTGTGTGTTTATGGGGCGTTCCCTCCTTCCTCTACTTAGATTTTGAGGTAATGAAGTGGAAAACACAAATCATAATCCTCTAGAAATAATCCAGCTGCAATCAAAATACTCTGCTAATTTCAGGAGATTACCCTGTTATTGAAGTAAACCACAAGTCTGTAAACCTCAAATCTCAGAGCAAGGCTGTGTTTGAGCTGTATTTAAGCATTTGTGAGGGTTAAAGGGTGGCTGTGTTGTACTTCCCCAGCCTGTCAGCAGAATGAGCTGGCACCCCTCGAATCTGCTTTGCGTTATGTTCTTCCCACTTTGCAGCTTTTAAAGCACAATGTTATTAGTGGATCCCTTAATCCAGAGAACACCAGAGCTAATTATGTGAAAAATGTTAAATTGCTGGGAAAATAAGTTCCTGAAGTCAGCAGTTGTTCTTTTTCACAGCACGTCCCAGGATGGCATCTCCAGGAGCAATTAGCTTTGTCAGGGCAGCTGAATTCAAACACACCAAGATGTCATTTTTCCATATTAAGAAACATTATTAATAAAGAAATTACAGCGAGTTGTCACAGACTACCCAATTACTGCAATAACAATCCTCTTCTCCCAAAACTCAGGGGAAGGCCTTCAAGCACTGAGGTGGCAGAAGAAAACACTGTGCAGGTTCTGAGAGTAAAAAGGAAACCAAGAGCATTGCTGCTCTTTGGGAGTGTTGGGAACACACACAACACAAACACAAAATCCATTTATTCCGTGCAAAAACCGGTGTCAGATCAAAACCAGGTGCAGCTGAAGCTTTCTGGTTTATCCTGCATGCAGAGACACATTAATGGTAATGACAAAATGTCTCCCACAAAGTGACATGGCCACGCTTGGTGTTGTAATTATAAAATATCAATGGTGCTTCTTGGCAAGGAATAATGTTTTGCCTCAGCAAACTTCCTGTGAGATTCCTCGTGTTTGCTGTCTGTTTATGCAGAGTGAGGCTGAGCAGAAGCTTAAATGTGACAAGATTCTCTTTATCTGCCCAGGTATTTCTTGCATTGGGATCACTGTGACACCCATCTGTCAAATATTAATTGTCTCTAATCCTGTTGCCAAGTCCTCATTAAAATCACAATAATTAAAGCGATTATAAATTCAAATAAAACAAATAAAGGCATTTCTTCCCAATTAGAAGGTAAAATAATAGAAGCAATCTTCAACAGACATGAGCTGAAAAAAATTGAACTAATTAATAGCAGAGTCTAAAATTGTTTAAAATGTTAAGCTGAGAGTTTCTTGATATTAAGAACTCCACAAAACTCACTGTGACACTTAATCATACAGGAATCACTTCCTGATTTTTGCAGCGTCTGGTAACTCTGGGGGGGAAAATATGTGAAATACGAAAAGGTTGCACTGGATTTCTCAAATGTTTTTAGACAAATATTATTTCAAAGATTTACATAATGAACTAACCTGAAAATGTGAAATATTCTGAGAGAAACACATTGATTTGAATAAACCCTCAAACTTCAGTCAGTTCAAATGAGCATTTTTGGGAGTGGGAGGGCAAGGAGTGGAGTTCCAGCTCTAAAACAGTTCTCTGTGCTTTCCCACCCTTTCAGGTTCAAGGTTAATACAGCAGAAACAGGGGTCACCCTCATCCAATAACACAGATAAGCCCTCCAAGTTCCACACTGACTTCAGTGGCTGCTACCTACGAGACTGAAATTAATGCCACTTCCCCCTTCCCCGGGGTTAATTGTGTGTTTTACTTCCATAACTTTCCCCTGCTCAGTGCTGCTTTCCAAAGTGTGAAAAATGGAAATCGCTCTCGTGCTTCTCAGCAATGTGCACCAGGGGCAATGCCCATCTCATTAACAGCTCATTTATTCCCTTCAAAGTTTAGCCATAGTTCAACCAATATTGATCAAACACGGGCAAAGAAGAAAAAGACCTACAAGATAACAATTCCACTGGATCCACAAAGAGTTTTATAATAAATACTTTTGAACTTCACTGGCGACTCCTCCCGCGAATGAAATTTGTAATAAAAGTTTTTTCTGCTCATAATGTCACCGTGTCTATCAGCGATTCAAAGGAACTACATGCTTAGAATAATTAAAATATTTATGCCATATTTCCTTCTCTCTCATCTCTGATAACTTCTCGAAGTGTAAACTAATCTGATAGCACCATGAATATTTATATATTGCTCAGCGGGGAAAATGAATGTCAATTAAACAACTGATAAAGATGGTAATGTTTGTGGTACCCATGTTTTCACCCATAATTCTGATGTGGCAGCAGCTCTGTCAGCCTGGACTCCAGGAAATATTCCTGCTGGGCTGTCACATGCCAGGCCTGCCTGGCAGCTGCAGGACTGATCATTTCCTTGCAGGGAGCTGCAAATGCAGACATTCAGTCACAGCCTTTCAGAAACAGAAGGGGAAACCATGAAGAAATGATTCCATCTTTTGCATGCAGTAAAGCAGCTCCTGGAAGATTCTGCATCCTCTAAGATTACAGTTAGCACAGACAAAATTGTTATCTGGAATAGAAGTAAGGAAATGGATCTTCTAGAATGGATATTGAAAATAGAGGTGTACAAGCAGATTCAAAATGCCATGGAAAGCAGCTTTTAAGAAACCCAAAGAGAAACTGCATTTTCCAAATTAATCCCCGAATGTTTCACCTGATCTGCATTTTATTCACTTTTGGGAACGCTTGACTTTGCTGTGCACTAAAGAACTGCTGATAATTTCCCTCAAAGGATGTGTCATGGAAGATGAAAGCCAAGAATGTCACCTGAATTTGTGTTGGACAGCAGCAGGATGACATTCTGGATGGGATTAGCTCCATCTCTTCGGGCTTGTAGCAACCAACATTCCAAACAAGTCACTTGCTCATTGTGTCCCTCTCTGGAGGACCCTAAACCACTCAGGTGTCATCCCTGTTTCTAAAAAATACTCTCAGGAGGAAGAAAGACAAGTTTTCTCCTGTTTTAAAAGTTTATTTTTGGAATTAGTTGAGGAGGAGGATTGATTTCTAAGCATTCACCTATTTTGCTTTTGTTTTTTCCTCATTAAGTGTTCTTAACCATGGCAATGGGCAATTGCTGACTTCTCCATGAAACCCAGGATCCCTCTCCTTGCATGGTCTTGGGATGACTTTCCACAAAGGAAGCCAAATAAATTCACTGCTGAAGTTCGCTTATTTCCTCATAAAACATGAAATACTCAAGACCTTAATCACTGGGGAAATTGTCCAGGAACGTTTTAATTCTGAAGCACCTGAATGTCCCTGTAGTCCCATGGTGATTTCTTCCAAAATGTGTAGAACACAAGATGCTCAGAGCATGAAATGGATAAATAAGAAGT
Organism: Petroica traversi; assembly: GCA_025920805.1. NCBI lineage: Eukaryota > Metazoa > Chordata > Aves > Passeriformes > Petroicidae > Petroica > Petroica traversi. The sequence goes on along the minus strand of JAHLSL010000024.1, from coordinate 1,769,454 downwards.
GTGTGGCCATAACAGTCATGTCTGAAATGGTTTTGAAACACTAAACAAAGAAAAGTCATAGATTAACTCCTTCATAATGTTGTAAAGTCACCCTGGTGGAATTAGAAACTGTGAGAAAAAGAAATCTCATTATGCTGTGCTTAAAACTCCCCAGTATGAGATATTTAAACTAAGTGCTTATTAATACAAAGCAGTGGCTGAACAGATCATTCACCACAGGATTGAATAAACTTTTAATAACTTCTTAAATGCGTGCTTTGAGACATAATACAATTACTTCCTGGCATTAGAGACTTACCTGATGTATAGATAATCAATAACTGCCTATTCCATGAAGACAGACACGAAGTTACACTGAATTTAGACTTGGGCTTCTTGCTCTGCCTTATGAATTACCAGATTTACTCCAGCCAGATCCACTGAATAGAGAAGTGTTTATGTGGGATGCTGGGGGAGTGCATTTCTGGATAACTGCATGGAAATAGAGGTAGCAAATGCCTGGCTAAGCCTCTTCCATCTGCAATTCCCAGCTCTCTCTGAGCAGGCTCTCATCCCAGCTCTATTCCAGGGAGATCAGCACTGATCTTCATGAAACACATAAATTAATATTAAAAAGTGGCACTGTAGCACAATGCCTGTTAGTACATGAAAAACTCCCACGGCTCTCAAAAACTTTCTGCTGTTGCCACAAATCTGGACTGACTGATCTGAAAATGAGGGTTTGGATTTGAGAGCCAATTGTCAGGGGTGGCACAAAGAACAAAGGCCCAAACTAACAGAAAAAGGTCAAAGAAGACATCATAGAAACCAATTTTTTTATAAGAATCACTCAGGGTGTAACAATTAGGAAAAGAAAAACTCACTAGGTCTCTACCTGCTAAAGAAGAAAAGGTGTTTTCAAAAATACAGACAAAACCAGGCAAAACAGGAGCAGCAGGAGGTGACTCCAGATTAGGATGGAGATCTGGAATTTTAGCCCAAGACAGAGATTTGGCTCTGCTTCTCCTGCCATGGAATGTCCCACACACCCTCCTGGAGGCTCAGGCTCTGTTTGGTGAGTCAGGGACCTGCTTGGAAAGGAGGAGCTCAGATCAGTGGCTGTCAGGGTTAGAAAGGAAGCTCCCAGCCCATCCTGCTGTGCAATTCCAGCATCCCAGGCCCTGGGAGAGGGATTTCACCTTCCCAAAGGCAGGAGACAAACTCTGCCCAACTCTGCAAGGGTTTATGCTGTTACAGAGTGCTCCAGAAAGCACCAGAACTGGAGAAATAGAAACTGCAACTGCCCAAGTGGCAGCATAAAAAAAAAAGTTACAAAATTTGGTTTCTAAATGAGTAAATTACATTAACATAAACTCAAATTTTACATGCATAAAACATTAGATGTTTAATTTTATTTCTTCACTGCAAACAAATATTAATATATTTTTCTCCTAATTTTTATGCTGCCATGCCATGGCAACATAGCAAGGCTTCAGTGAAGGCTGGAATTCCCCAAAAAAAATGGAATGAATAAATGTACTGTGAGCTTGCTTAGTGTTTTAGCAAGAACTTTATCCTTCTTTTTATCTTTTCCTTTTTTTTTTCCCTATCAGAACAGATTTAGCAGCATTTAAAAGAAGAAATTGGAGTTGAACGGACTTTATGAGAAATAACATCCTGATTTAGCAGGCCAGGATTCCTCTCAGACTGATGTCAAAACGTCTGGTGATGTAAGTAGCCCACACTGTAAATGTATCAGTGGTTTAATAACAGGAAAATTGACTTCACTGCAGAGCTTGAGTCCAAGAGCCTTTGGTTTCAGGTGCTTGGGGAGCAGCATTTTTGCTTTTTAAAGGTCATCCCATCTATCCTGGCAGGCTCTAAAAGCAGGAGGTGCATAAATGAAACACCAGGGCCTGTTCTGAGATTAAAGAAGCAAAACAATGCCAACAACCAAGGCAGCCCTGGGTGTGATTCTTCCTGTGCCATGCTGGACAGCTGGAATTCCTGCTCTCCCATCAGCTGCAGAGGATGGAAACTCCTCTGCCTGTAAGGTATTTCCCAGAGCTGATGATTCTCTTCGAGGGTTCTCTTCTCACTGTGACACATCCAAAGGGCAGCAATGCAGAAGCTGCTGCTGAAGAGAAACTCAGGATCAAATATCTGTGAATTAAAAAAGTAAATTGTGGCAGAGCAGCTGTTCAGTGACTGCCTTTGCACTGAGGAACAGGACTGGGCAACACTCAGCTGAGTCCATGGCTGGGAGCTTTTTACAGATTCTGGGACAGGTTCTGTGATGGGTTCTGGGACAGGTTCAGTGACAGGTTCTGGGGCAGGTTCTGGGACAGGTTCAGTGGCTTCAGGTGTGCTTTCAGTCAGCTTTCAAATTCCAGCACTCTTCCTTCCTAGCAAAATACACTGATTTAATTTCATTTCTATCTGGAGTCTTCCTGCTGTGAATTGCCCAAGTCTGTACACCAGGTTTGCTGTTACAGTCCTAATATGAAAATGGAAACAGAAAACCCTGATAATTTGCAGCATGGACGATGATATTTTATATTAAGGAATGAAAATAGAAACAGGCCTCAACAATTTGTGCAACCATCAAAATCAGTTTCTCCTGATGTGAGAAAAAGAAGGAAAATGAAGGAGAACTTTTGCTTTTAAAAGCGATATCCTTTTGCAAAGCTCAAGATGAGAACCTTGATAAAATCCCAAAATCTGTAGGTGCCAGGGCTGTGGAAGCAGCTCCTTACTGGGGGTAAAGCAGAGGCTGCTGCAGCAACCCCCGTGGTCACTCCCTGAGCTCGTTGTTTGTGCTCCCCTTTGGAAAAAGATGAGCCAGAATGTATTTAGCAAATGTCACTGATGACCTCTAAAGTTTGCTCTAAAGATTGTTGTAGCAATCACCTTCCCAGTATAATTTATTAAATAGTGCCATCCAGTGGGAAGTGACTCTTAGTACAATGAAAATCTAAAAAAACCCAAGTTAACTTTAAGTTCTTACCTTTGATGAGACTGCAGAGAGTTTTTCCACAATTTACCTTCTAAAGAAGCTGAGTTTAATTATTATCCAAACTTCCTGAAGATATTTTGGCTTGCTTTGTGCAGGATACAGAGGCAATAAAAAGCAAGAATTCTCTCTGTGAAAGGACACATTTAAGGGGCATGGTGCGGTAGAAGTACGAATCCTAAATCCTTTTAAATCCTTGGCAGCACCTAAATACATGACAAGGGATGTCAAATTTTATTCCCAAAGGTTCTGAGTGTGCAGAAAGATAGAAAAACATTGAAAAGAAGTGACCTGACTATTAATTTTAATTCTGCCAGTTCATGTATAACTGAATTCCCAGCAAAAAAAAGTGTCAGAATCGGAAAACAATTTTGTTTCATTTCCAAAGCACCTTTGCATTATTTGTTCTTGTGGGAACACAAATACTGAGCACAAACATAAATTAAACCACGAAGCATTTGGTGGGAGACAAAAATCTGCTTTCCAGACTCACCTGTTGCTATTGAGAGTTCACAGACCTGCAGGATTTGGTCTGAGGAAGTGCAGAAGTGAATTTCTGTGCAATTGGCAGAGCACTGAAGAGCCATCAGCACCCTGAGAGCTCATTCCTCTCCCCTGCTTAAATTTCTCCATGAATTGCCAGCATGAATCACAGTTCTCTTCAGATAATGAACTCTTAGAAATTTCATGATCTGGTGTAGGAATATAAATCTATATGGCCACCCCATTAGAAACACCTATCTGGGAACAAAATGTGCTTTCTGGAAGTCGTTCAATGCAAATATTTCTGCTTTTTTTTCTTTTTTCTTGGCATTTCACTAAAGAAACTCTAAGATGATAAATGTCATGTAACAGCAAAACACACCAGACACAGTTCTATACATGTAAAGTATTATGAATAAAAGATATTGAATGCACAGAACGGTTTTTGTATGTAAACAGGACACCAAAAAGATAATTTATAAATGCCTACATATTCTAGTAATCTGGAATTATGCCAGAGAAGGTAAAATGAATGCATTTGCCATGGAGAATAGAGTTAAAAAGAAAAGCATGAAGTACAGCACCCAAGTCTTTTCAAATTGTAACAGTACCAGATATTTCTTTTATTACAATAATAAAAAAAAAATCAAGTGATGAGCAGTGGCCTGGATATTAGCAGTGATTCAAAGTAAGAAGAAAGTATAACATTCCTCTAAGCTGACATATTTCAGGAACAGCAAATGGTTCCATCACCTTTGCCATTGCCTTATTTTTTACTCCTCTGTTATGGAGATTATAGTGGAATTCAGCTCAAACACTTCTAAAAGTTCTTCACCAATGCTTTGAGAACAGTGGAGTTTAAAATTATACAATAATACAACTTAAAATTATCTAGGGATACTTGGAGATAGTTAGAAATAAAAATAATTGGGCATATTTGTAGATATAGAAAGAATGAGTAAATTTAGGAGCTTCCCCATTACTATCAGCTAAATTTGAAGTAAGAGAAAAAAATATCTTTTTAATATGTAGGAGTTTTTTGGTGTTTTTTCTTTTTTTTTAATGTCCATTCATGGCTGTTAAATAAAGGTTAGAGAATATAACAAGAAAATAAACAAAACAAACACCTCAAAACACCAAGAAACCCAGCAAAAACAAAACCTTCCTGCAAGAGTTTCAGATAAAAATAAGCTTGGCCAACATTAGCAAAATTTCCTCATTAGCCTTCCCCAAACCCTTCCTTGTCACAAAATCAAACAATCCGAGTGCTCTGGAAGGCATCAAACTCATCAGTATTTCTGCTGGCCCTGTTGGCAAAGCTCTCTAATCCCCCTGTCAACAGGAAAAGTCTTCAGGATGTTTTATTGATTAACACAGATCCCACCTCAGGCTGCCACCAGGAAATTGCAGAAATCAGGATGAGATCCCATCCCTGGCATGGGGATGCAGCCAGGCTGGTTAATTGAGGGAGCACGGTTATTAATGGATGTAGAAACCCCCACAGCACCTGCTCAAAGGAGCAAAACCCTGCTCAGAGTTCAGAAAAACCTACAACACCAAATTTTTGTTGTATTTTCTTACGTCAGACATGGCGAGAGCTGATCAGTAATCACAACCTCCACTCATGCTTTTGAGCTGAGCTGAAATTCAGAGGAAAAGGAACTTCAGCAAACAAATCATCCCATGAGTTGTAGGACTAAAAAGGAGAGAGGAGGACTCTAAAAAAGAATCCTGAACTGAAATGCAGAACAGCAAAAGGTAACCAAGGTAGAAATGGATCAAACACAGTTGTGTTAATCTGCACCTCTTTGCTTTTTCCAGGTTCTGGGCATAATAGAAGATGAAATCATAGAAATTGTGCTGCAAACTCTGCCAGCATTTACTTTTCAGCTCTGTGAATGCACACACTGAAAATCTTTTTGGACAAAGGGTGAGGGTTTGCAAACTGCTGTTCCTGGCCCAACTGAATGTGAACCCAGGTTTTTGAGGGAGAGTTTCATGCATTAAACCACAACATTTGTGCTCTTATTTGTTTATTTATTTATTTATTTTACAACCTTCTAGCAAGGACGTAGTAACAACATAAAGTTGATGAACAGTGTTTCAATATTTTGTTTTCTGCTCTTCCCAGAAAAATGAGTTATAAATATGCATCAAGACTCCCCATTCTTCCAAGTTTAGACTGCAATAATTAATTTTACATTTTTTTTTTCCCCCCTCACATTTTCTCTTATCCACCAAGTTCAGAGGTTTTGGCCTAGCAAATCATCCAGGACCTGTTATTTTTAGAGTTGCCAAGTCTGGAAAACACTCATGAACCTGGGAAATGTTTTCTGTGTATTTATAATTCCAAAGCTAGAGGGAATTTGCTGTCCTTCAGCAAGCTTTGCAGTAAGCCTCCTATGTAATTTTGGAATGTGATACTGATTACTTTGGGAACCTCTTCAGTTTGGCAGGGGCAGAAAGCTCTCTTGTGCTTTGAACATTAAAGCAACTTCCATGGCTTTGGAGGGTCTGTCCTCACTGCTGAATTTTGTTGTGCAAAGGAATCCACAGCAGAGAATTTTGTTTTCTTTCTTCCTTCCTTCATATTAGACACGGTGTGTTTAAATTACAAAATAAAACTGCAGGATAAAGTTACATATTAAGGTGCATTAGTGGGATGGTTTTTGGGATGGTTTGTTCATTTTAAGCAGAAGAACAGCCCTCAATCCCTAGGGCAGTTCACATCAGCATTGACAGAGGCTCAGATTGATTGTCATGATCCTTTCCAAGCAATGGTCACCACTGCAGCTTTGGGGATTTTGGCTGATTCAAGGAACTCTGGAAAATGGAGATACTCGACTGTGCCATCAACCTCTTGCATAAATTTAACTTTGGGATTGAGTGTGAGGTAAATGGGGGAATTAAATTCTGTCTCTATGAGATCCAGAACTGGGGACAAGCTTCACTGTGCTGATGGACCTGGTGAGAACCCCTGGGGTTGCTTTGGTAAGGGAGATCTTGGAGGAAAATGGAGATGCTGAAAGCTGTGGGGGAAACTTCTCTTTGTGAGGAGAACCTTTCCTTTCCTTCTTTTGCTCGTGTCTTGTGGGTTAATTCATGGAGTGGATGCTTTTACCATATTTGTTCTACACCCAGGGAGAACTGCAGGGGGAATTCCTCCCCCAGGAACCCTGCCCAGCCCTCTTGCCCTCATAAATACCTTTATTGGCTCTGTAGCAGCTTCAGGTACATTTATTTGCTGCCTGTTGATTCTGAGTGCTGAGTAGATGGATTGAATTCCCTTTAGCAAGTGCCAAATCATTTTTTTAGGGCAGAAACGTTTCTTTTTAAACTTTACAGTCAACTATCCAAAAATGTTTCCAAACTGCAGAACTTCTGGCATCTGACTGTTTCTGTTCAACTGATAATTTAATTAAGAGTTGAACACTTGTATAAAATAACTTGTGAAATTATATTTAGTAATAATGCTTTAATTAGTAAAAACTATGTTCTTGAGGATAATTATTTAGTAATATTTTGAGTTTAATTAACAGCTACATTATTCCAACTTTTATGCTATAATAATTAATACATTACTAATTCTGTTGGCACAATTAGAAGAAACTAATTGCTTGAAATTTTTCTGCCTATAAAAAGATTAAATTAATTAAGATTACCATTAGAATAATTTGTACAAGATTTTAGGTAACTAATATTCTGGCTTATTTTCCTTGGTGTGAAAAAAAAAAAAAGGATTTATAAGGAGATGATCAATTTCTAAGAAGTTGCCTACAGAAAATAGTCATAACTTCATGCAAACATATGATTGTGCTGGTTTGGGCTGGAGTAGAGTTATCCTTCACAGTAGCTGGCATGGGGTTGGGGCTTGGATTTGTGCTGGAAACAGTTTTGAAAGGAATTTATTGTCCAGGTCTTCATGCAGAATGTTGGACAACGTGGAAATTCTGCATAATGGGAGTGGAGATGGGGTGATATTTTTTAGGCTTGTGAGGGAACAGGCCACTAAAATCAGGATTTATTTGTTGTGAGCCCCGTGCACCTTTTGTAAAGTGGCTGTGCCACTCAAAACACAAACAGAAAGTGGTGCAGGCTTTGTGCAGTTGTCTCTTTGTCTCCTTTAATGTTTCTGAGCTCAAAGGAAACACCGAAAATGAGATTTTTGATGAGCTAATGACAAGGCAACGCGAGAGGGAGGGCTCTGCTGGAGTTCAAAGCATCACAGAGTGCTTGATGTTGGAGGTGGCTTGACCTGGCTGGCAGCCCAGTGCCCACCAGTTTACAGGGAGCACTTTTATCATCTGGAGGCTGCCAGGTCTGGTTTTCTTAAACCACTCTGTCAAGTGGAGCAATCTAAGCAAGGGAATGCAGTTCTTTCTCCATAAAACGACAGCATTTTATCCTTTAATTACCCTGGGGCAGAGGAGTTCATGGATTCTCACAAGAACTGGTGCCACTGTAGCAGTGGGACTGGCAGCCTGCAGGGTTTGCTGGTTTGAACCTGTAAATAGGAAGGTGCAGATGGAATTCTCTCGTTTCTCTCTCACTTTTAAACCCTTCATTTATTAAGCAGCACACATTTCACCTCTTCCTTTGCATGAAAAAAATACAAGATGAAAATGATGGCTCTGAAAGCCAGATTCTTACCATGATTTATGGAGTTGGTCCAGATGCCACCCCTGCCATGAAAGGCGAGGTTTTAGGGATGTGGGGCAGCACTCCAGGTCTAGAGGAGGGAGTGACCCAGTTCCCGAGTAACCCAACACACACCAGTGCTCCAGGCTTGGGAGAAGGCACCAAACCCCAATTAATCATCTGTGAAAAGCTGCAGAACCCAGACTGCATCCAGAGCTCTCTGCTCCAGCCCTGCCCAGGGTCCCTCACTCCTCTGCCCTTGGATTTCAGCTGCTCCTTGCTGGGATTTCAGCACTGGCTCCCTTTGGCCTCCTGCAAGAGGAGCCTTTCCAAACAGAACCGTCCAGCTCCTGTGAGCCACTCAGCAGCATCAAATCTCACAGCAAGGGCAGCCCTGCTTTGGAACACGTTTTTGCATCACCCCCAGGTGCCAATTCCAAGCCCAGCCCTGCAGCAGCACAAGTTGTTTACGGGCTTCACTTGTGAATCTCTCCTGAAGCCAAGAGGGTCAGAGGCTGCTGTTATTAGAGGAAATGCAGAGCATCTTTTATTGCCATAATGCTTCAGGAAATTCAGGCTGAGCATTAACTGTAAACACAGGGACAAAAGGCCAGCGATTTTTAAATGCTGTTTACCACTTAACAGCTGCTTTCCAGTTTGATTTGGCAATACAAATTAAACCTCTGGAGTCTAAGTAATAGAAAATCTTTCTGTTATATTTCAAGACAATCATTTCAGCAAATGCAAAAAAAAAAAACCAAACCATCATGACTCCATGTAAAGCTACTCAATAAAGAAATTTAGTGGATATTAAAGTCTTGTGTTCTAGATGTATTTTAAATTTTATTAAATGCAACATATTTCTTGCATGAAATGATGAACCTTATTTGGGGTAAAATAATTACATGGTAGTAAATAAATTGTCGTACCCGAACATCACTGGTTTGATGAAATAATTTCATCAATTTGGCCACCAAAACAGAAATTATCATACAGCACAAAGCCTTCAGTGGCTGCCACTTCACTGTGAAAAGGCAGCTTTGAGCCAATGCTTGTGTGTGTCCAGTAATGTAAGAGTGTGGTGAATTAGTGAAAATATTCCCTAACCTTTGGACTATTCCAGTGTGTAAATGCCAATGATTAGAAAAATAGGGAAACACTAAGTACCTGGGATTCTAGACTTTAGTTTAACATTAGCTACAATATTTAGCTACCAAATGACAATGTTAACAATTACAGCAATATTTAGCTAATGAGTAAATCCAAATGCTTAAGCCACATTATGTATTCTGGGGTTTGGTTGAGAACTCCTAAAGATTCCTTTCAAAGTCACACTGATGGCATTAAATGCAATATGTAATTTTTGTTAAAAGAACTGGAAAGTCACTAAGTTTCAGTTGTTGTTTTAAAAAGGGAACTTCCTCTTTTCCCCCCCAACACAGATTTTTCACTATTTATCCCCTACCAAAAATCTTTCAATATTTGAGGAAAAGAAAAAAACCCAAACGTTGTTACCTCCTGCTTGCAGACACTTTGGAAACTTCCACTGTTTTTCTGCTGCTTTGTTCGGAATAAATAGCATTTAAACTAGAAAGAATCTGATTTAGGGGCAGCTCTCCTCTCCACTCATTGTAGGCTTACAATTTCCAGTGTGCTAGAATTGAATCTCAGCCAAAACCCAAAGGAGCTCAATATTCCCCTTACAGCAGCCAGGAGGTTTAATGGGGACAATGTGGGATGATTGATGACATTGCTCTTCACTGCCACCTCTGAGAAGCAGTGGTGGGAACCTGAAGAGGAAAATCACCTCTGGAAAGCAGGGTTTGTGGTCAGGCAGAGCAGCTCCAGTCCTAGAGAGCCTGGCAGTGCCTTAAACTGCTACTTTCTATTATTTGCAATTGTTTTTTCTTACTTTGCTGCCCTGATTTCTCTAACTGATTCCTCTGTGGGCATTCCAGGATGAGAAGGAGCTCAGTCCTCAGTGGTGGAGAGCAAAGCTAAACACAAAACCTGCTTTTTTCCCCCCCCAGCAGACTGAAATAGAAAACTCCAAAGCTGGCACTGCTCTTTGCTGTTTCCAGAGTGGGGTAAGGAGAATTCTGTTGTGTTAAGGAAAATTCTGATACACGTCCAGCATCTTCTCATAACCCATGTGACATTTCACTTGCTGGAGAGCCCTTCAGAAATATAAAATATGTCAATATTTTATGGTAAATGACACTCCCCAATGCTCCCTCACATAAAATAACACTTTTCAAGCACCTCACAAAGCAAGCAGAGTTTGCCTTAATTCCAGAACTATCACCCTGTTTTACAAAAACTCACACTATTCCTTTTGCTAGATAATAACATTTTAATTGCTTTAATTAAGTCTTGTATCATTTCTGTTGCCATAGGATGACAGTAATTCAATATATTTTTTTTTTTTAATAATGCTACTTTCCCTTCAAAAATATTTAGCAGCCATTAACAATCAAATGCCTGAATGCTCAAAAGGTGCTCCAATTGGCAGCAATTTGAATTCAATGCTCTAAATTATTAAGGTTTCATCCAATGTTATTGGTCAGCCTTCCCTACCTAAGCAAGGGTTCTCTACCAGAGTCAGAAAATCAAGAGGATTTCATTAGTCATGGCCTTGAAATAACTCATATTTACACCATTCTAGGAAAAAAAAAGGTTTTTTTCTTAATTCCTCCTATTCCACCTTCATAATTTCCAACAGAGCTCTGCTGCTCACCAAAAATGTCATATTCATTCAAATGGAAGAGCCACTAAAATAAATGTATTAGCAGTTTGCACTGAAAATAATAGGTTCTGACTTTCCAGCAGCTTTATGAACTATTATGAAAATATTCTTACTTAAGAATAATAATAAAATATTAAAGCTCTCTGAAGGCTTCGAAACTTATTTTAATTGTGTGTGTGCATGACTGGTAATTTCTTCTCTCCCAACAACACTGTGTGTGTAATTTGATTATCTTAAACCATGAAGGACAATAACCTTTACTTAGACATGTTAAAAAAAAAAATCTGGCAAAAGAAATCAGTAAATAATTAGATCTCATCAACACACAACTCCTGGCACACTACACTATTGATAATTGAACTTATGACTAATGCTGGAATAGAGATATTATGTGGATGATTTATGAAAGAACCATCCTTGTGCAACCCTTTCATTTCCTAGTGGAAATAAAACTATTTCATATTTTTAATAATACATCATTTCATTTCCTGCAAGATGTTCCCAAATGATGCTAAATGCTGGTAACGTTCATAATCTTTTTCCAGCACGCTGTTTTTCAAGGGGCAATTACAACTTGGTATTTTCCTCCTCTCTTTCACCATGTTTTTCATTCCCCTAGGACTATTTCCCTAAGAAAATTCTGTGTTTTGCTTCAGTGTGAGGCATTTGGGTGCGTTTTGGGTGAGGAGAAGAACTTGAGGTTGCTTTTGGGGAGTCATAATTACAGCTTGGTGTTTTCCTCCTCTCTTCCACCACGGTTTTCATTCCCCTGTGACCATTGCCATAAGAAAATTCTGTGTGAGGGATTTGGGTGGGTTTAGGGTGAGGAGAAGAACTTGAAGTTGCTTTTGAGGAATTGTCACTGCCCATCCTCAGGTTCAGCCTTGAGAGGGTCCTGCTCAACACTGGTAGGGTTTCAAGAGCCCTTGCAGGCATAGGGATCTGTCAGCTGGAGGACAGGACTTGGTTGAATTAATGAAACCTCTACATACTTGATTTTGCTCCTTGGAAACCTGGTGACCATCTCGGGTGCAGCCTCTGGGAGGCTCTGACTGCCCAGGGTGCATCGACTGAAGGCCTTCAATAAATCCCCACTTTATTCCCTTAATCTTGTCCAATCTCAGTTTTAGGGAGCCACCCCAAGGCATCACCCCGGTGTCCCAAGTGTCACCCCCACCCCTCTCTCATTTAGGACCATGGATCCCACGTGAGGCAGTGCCAGAGCTTTGCACAGTGCAGGGGAATGATGTCACTTGTCCCTTCCCCACCAGGGCTGTCACTGTCACAGGCAGGATTTCCCCTCAGTGAAGTCACCAATCACCTCCTCATTTTCCAGCCCGTGGTTTCCAGGACGATGAAATCATCCAGAATTTAAAGATCATGTATAATCCTCACTCTGGCAAGGCTGCTGGAAACAGATTTGCAAATTCCTAAAAAGGACAGAAAAAAAAAAAATTCCACCTTAACTTGTACTTTTAATGTCTGGAGACAATGGAAATAAGGGTAAATTTAATTCATGAGGTTTTTTCAGTGTATACCAGGAAGCATGAAAAGATCCTTAATTTATTTCTTCTTACAGCTTAGTGTAAAGGTAAATAGACTATCCATTAGGTTTAAAATTGTATTTCATCAATTCCATTGGATAGCCAAGACCTTATCATCACAATATTGGTTAAAGTATGGCAGCAGCAAATGTCATGTCTGTCAGGCTCCAGTGTTCTGAGCCAATCCGTGTTAGATTTACTCTGAGTAAATGTCAGTGCTATCGAGAGCTCCCAGGAAAAGCAGATTTTTCTTTACAGACAAGCATTTAACAATAAATTGTCTGGCTAGTACAACAGCAGCAAGCTAATGACTCAGCCTGCTCCCTGGGATGATCCTAAAGCAGTTACACGAGTGATTTCTCACCTCCAGCAGGGCTCACACTGTTCCATGGCCACCTCTGCACCACTCCAGGGTGACATTTGCCAAAAGGCTGCGTGTCCTGGTCTGTGTGTAAGCCTGGGGATTTTCAGCCACCCAAGAAGCTTCAGGGAGGTCATTCCAGGAGTTACCTGGGGCAGGAAAATCCACACAGCCAGGCCAGGGTTTGCACAGTCTGACACCTCTGCTGTCCTGAGCGAACACAGGAACTGCCAGCTGGGATTGAAAGCAAGCAGAGAGCTGAGCTGGAGCTGGGAACTCTCTCCCAGGGGTGGCAGGCAGGTCCTGCCTCTCCAGACACCATTACTAGCAAGTGGCATCATCACTTGAGCCAAGCCAGCTGAAATGTTCTCCCATTATTGCCCTGTGGCAATTCTCACCGAGCAGACCTGCAGAAAGCTGATATCATCAGTTACCTCATCTGCGAGAAAACTTCCCTGGGTTTATGAGGTTGGGGTTTTTTACAGCCTGCCTCTAATTATAATTTTCACAGAGTCACACAAGCTTGGCAGGACTCACTCACTGCTACCCCAGAATGTTCTCCTTCGGATGGAAAACATTTTCCCCATTGCTGCCCCATCCCTGGCAGTGTCAAAGGCCAGGTTGGATGGGGCTTTGAGCACCCTGGTTTAGTGGAAGGTGTCCCTGCCCATGGCAGGGGGGCTGGAGTGAGATGATCTTGAAGATCCCTTCCAACCCAAACCATTCTGTGATTGCTACTGCTTTGGGAATTGTTTTCCATTTCACCCTCAGTTTCTTAGGTTCTTCAAACAAAGAGAAAATGGCCAAAAAAAGGCAGAGAGAGCAACAGAGACAAAAAAAAAAAAAAAAACAAACCACTTGGCACCCCCAATATTGTCAGTTTTCTGTGCAGCAGGTTTGAAAAAAGAATCTGCAGTAAAGAAACACCCAGCATTCATCTCCTTCTGACTTGCACTGATGCCAAAGGAAGCAAATATCTCTTTCCCGTGGTTAGGAGCTGGATGTGCTGGGTTGGATGGGCAGACCTGCTCTCAGAATAGTCTTGTCCCCTCTGTCCCTCCCCCCGGGTTGTTTAAAAGAGCCCTGGACCTCTCAGTGCTCCCCAGCAGGAAGGGAACTGCAGGTAACTGAGAGTCTCAGAGCTGCCAGAGTTTGGGTTGCAGTAAAAGTAAAGCAAAGCATTGACTCCAGCCTTTCTTTTGAGAAAGAATTCACCTGCAGACTGCACTTGAGGATTGGCACCTCAGTTTCCATCGCTTCCAGGGCCCAGACACTCAAAAGGACTAAAAAAAAGGAATCTCACTCTGAAAAGGTCTTTGTGCCTGTGTGCTTTGAGGAAGAGAAGATCCAGTATCTTGGGGCGTAGAGGAGTGTGAGCCTTGCAGAAAAGACAGCCCACACCTCTGGGGTGCAGAGGAGTGGCAGCAAAGTCCCTTTTCAGGTTATCAGAGCTTGTTCCATCTGAGGGTTCTCTGGGAAGGGGCTCGTTAGCAGAGTCTGGCAGGGAGCAGCCAAGCAGGGAAGGGATTTCACTCACAGCTCCAACAGCAGCTCTGAGGCTCGTCTGGAATCTGAACAGGAGGAAAAAAGGGAAAACAAAGGCAAGCTGAGCAGGTTTCTAAAAGGCATGACTCGCTGCCATGGTGGGGAGCAGCACTGGCAAAGCCGCCTGTCATCCTGTGAAATGCGACAGCAGGAACCGCTCCGGGCTCCAGAGCTGCCTTCCCACCTTCGCTGCTGTGACAAAATAAACCAACAAATGCAACCACTTTGCAATCAGAGTGGTGCTGGATGGAGTGCAGGATCCAAGCACCTTCTCTGCCAGGGAACGAGCTCTGCCTGGTGAAAACTCCCAATTCCTTCTCTCTGCACACACGCTGTGCCTCCCCACACAAGCTGCTCCGGCTACAGTTGGAACAGATAAATTGGATTTCTGCTCTCAGCTGTTAAAGATCCCCTAAATCTAAGGCTACAAAGCAGTTTTGCACCTAGACCTGTTCTTTCTGTACCCCTTCTGAGCACCTGGTGACTTTGGGTATAGATTAGAAATCATCTTTAACCCAGAGAGCCGTTTCCAAGGAGGTGCTCAATTATGTCCTGCTCAGCTCTCAGGAGCATGGATTTGCCTTTCATGGGTACAACTGGTGCCCAGATGACAGCAGTGTTTAGAAAAGAGAGCTGATGTTTCACCAAGCAGAGATCTCTCAGCTGCACAGTGGAGAGATTATGGATGTGGATAAATTTAATGAACACCAGATTTGACACATTTCTTAACCCTAGGATATCTCTCCTTACTATGCTGCAGGAAAATGGATCAATCTGTAGCCAATGTTTCTGCAAGGCCATCTGTTACACACAGCCACCTCTTTCAGAACTGAACTTCAGCAGTTAAAGCTTACTCTTCAAAAAAAGTAGAACTGAAAAATGTACATCTCACAGTGTTTCATTTTACATTGTATACATTTTATACATTACTTATTTGCAATCACCTGCAGAGCCTTATTCTTTTTTAGCCTCCAGAGCAAACCCTTCTGATCTTGCCAAGTTTACATCTGCTTTAATAAAGTTCACTACCCAGGTTCTCTAGAAATTCCCATGAAGGTTTCCTTTCTTGTACACTCAAAGGCAACACACAGAAATTGAAAGGGTTTTCTATTTCCATTACAGCCCAAAAAGACATTTTAGATAAAGTTCCTGCTGCTTGTCAGAAACAGCTGAAGGGGTGAACCTGAAGTCTGTAAGTACAGTCCAATTTTTAGTTCTTTACCCTCACGAGCTAAAAGGTATTTTCTAGGGAGGAAAATATATTCTAAATATTGGCACCTACAGACAGAAATGTAAAAGTAACAATAATGTCAGAAATCTGTGTAAGGACTGAATGCAGGAGCTCAGAAATCATAGGTGAAGGGTAGCAGGGGTTTGTTCTGTTCTTGTTTTTACAGTGGGAAATTTATCTTACAGAAGGCAAAGTTTTACCTGGAGAATGCCATCCAAAAACTAAAGGCTCTGTCTAACCTTAATGGGTCTGAAGAGAATAAAGAGTTTAAGTAGTAATTTAAGCAAAACATGGTCATTAGATGTCTAAATGTAACTATATAATATCTCAACTCCTGCATATTTTGAATTTATACATTTTCATCATGTGATACAAATTATAAAACTAGAGGGGAATCTTAAGAACATTGTTAGACAATATTAGGAACAAAAGGAATTAAAATCAAGGTGTTCTTTCCTGCTGCCATTCCTTTCCTAGACTAAATGATACCATTCCAAATTCAAAATAAATGTTCTTGGATTATAAAAAAAAAAAGAAAAAAAAAAACAAAATTAGTGGGTGACTTCTGGGCATATGCGCCCAACCACTGGGTTTTACCTTGCTGTAAAATCCTTTTAAGCCAATTGCTTTCTAACATACATCTCATGGAAGTGAGGAGAGCCAAAATTAGTCCCAGGTAATCGAAAGTTTGAGAAGAGAGGGGATTTAGGGACAGTTTTTGATTCAGATACTGTCAGCACCCAGCAGTTTAGGAATCCTCAATTCTTCCTGTTTCCCAGTAGATTATCTCTGGTAGTGACAAATCAGTGGAAGATGAGGTTTGCTCTTCAGCGAGAAGAAGGGAGAAAAAAAATAAATCCTTGATCTGTCTTGTGTAAAAAGGACAAGAGCACTGGCCTGGCTCAGCCAGCTCAGGGCTCCCTTATCTCTGCTCCCAGCTTGTCCAAGATCCCAATCTGCAGCTCCACTGGCTCAGAGTTTCCCTTCAGGAGTGTTTGGGTTCACTGATGGCCCACAAAGGCTGCACAGAAATAACCCCAGCCCTCAGCAGAGTGGGTTTTGCTCCCTGCTGCAGGTTTGAAGCCATGGAGCATCAATCTGCATAAGAACTGAGAACAAACCTGCTCCAAACACAAAGCTCGCTGCTCAGCGAGAGTGAGCACCTATTTTACCTTCCAGAGAGAGGCAAATGGACAAAATTATGAGCAGCTCAATCATTCCAAAACCCCCCAGAAGAGTCTCAGAAGTGGTTGCTGTTTTCAAGTGTTCTCGTGGATTTATGCTGTTGAGCAGGAGATAAAGGCTCCTGGGAGAGGATTATTGCAGCTCACTGGGAATAAAGAGTGATTTCTTATATTCTCCCACTTCTTCCTAAATAAAAACTTGAATTGGAGAGTTTACTGTCTGTTCATATTTAATTGAACATCTTCCTGAAAGCATTTAAGTCTGGTGACCCCCTTGCAGAAATCAAGACAGTTGGGTCACTTCTCATTGCCAGCACATTGATGGAACCTTTCTCTCCATTCGTTCAGCTGAAAAAGCTTTTCACTCAGATATTTATTCCCTTTTCTATTCTTTTCATGTGTTCATTGTATCCTCATAATAATTTTGTCAATACCCACATCAGGCTCCTCCATTCTACTTGTGACTGCTGCTCCATAAAAGATGCTCTCTGATCATTTAATCATAAATACCTGCCAAGCCAAAATAAGCCTTTCTTTACTGCAGCTGATCAAAATTGCAAACAGAATTCCAGATGGGGTGGCATAAATATTTCCCCCCTCAGAATATTTTTGAGGATTATTTTTATTATCATTGCAGGGCCAGGCCCCAGGGATGAGGTGAAGTTCAGCAGCCTCCTCATCCATTATTCCTGCCAGGCTTCACTCCTGGCATGCATCCCCCTCATTACCCATGTACATGTTCTAGCACTGAATTTCCTTTTATTCCTCCTGCCTGCAAGGTCACAAAGGCTTCTCTACGTGACCTCCTGTCCTGACAGCACATCCCAAACTTGTGACTTTGATTTGGATCACAGACAAAACAACTTGAGAAAGAAGGAAGTTTCTTGTGTGGAGCTACCAAAACAGGTATTTTATTCCAGAGAGTAACACTACCTGTTCATGTAATCTGGTCCATATTTTGATACTTTTCAAGTCTTGAAGAATTTCATTTTTCACATTATTTCCTTCTACAAATGAAACTTTTTACCAACAAGCAGAGGAATTTATAAAACATCCACATAAACTGCAGAGGTGTGTTTATCCATAGGAGTCCAACTGCCCAGAACAGAAAAATAACACAAAACCTGTTAAAAGGCTCAAGAATCATTTGTGAACATTCACCTTCATGCACAGTGAGGTAGTTCAGAGCAATTAAATCCACTTAAGACTAGAACTGAATGTGATGGAATTTATTACAACCCCATTCCCACAAAATGTTTGCTCAGTTTTTTGGGATAATTCATCCTATTCTTCTTTTCAACACTCACATCAAACACAAACTTCAGTCCATTCAGTCTGGAAATTAAAGACAACATGGTAAGCCATTATTTTTAGAGTTGTTTGTGGATATCTTGTGACTTCAGGCACTGTAGGCTTCTTTCCTTGAAAAGGTCATATCATCCTTCAAACTAAAAAGAACAAAAAGCCTGAGATTCCTTTTATTTCTTTGTGTCTCACTATTCTAAAGCAGGTCTGAAGTGAGAAACTGGCCACGGTTTCAGAACTCCACTGGAGACATCTTCCAGTTAATCTGACCTCCTTTTTTACAGTAATAACTCAAAAAAAATTAAGAGTTCAGACATGCCCTTGATTTGTTTTAAAGGGCACATTCTGCTTTTGAAAACAACATCAGTTCAGATAACTCCTTTTTGCAATAACAGATTCAAAAGGAAAACAGGAATTTTACATCTATAGTATTAACTCTGAAGCCTCCCTGCCTGTTTTAAGGTTCTTTTTTTAATGACAGAGGATATGGAAAATGAATTTATGGCACCTGAAGTCTGCCACACTTTAATATTCCAGCAGCCAAAATCACTGGCACATGTAATTTTTTTTTCTCAACTGTGCCCTTGGTTTTTCTGCATAAAGTTAATGCTCCTCACTGCTACACTTTTAAACCATTTTACACTTTTACAAACTTGCAGTTTGCTCCAGTCCCTGGTGTCAATCTTTCGTCCAAACTAATCCTTTCTTTCAGTGACATCTGAGTACTGAAGAAAAAATGTTCTTTATTTGAAATTTTGCCATAAAGTACATCTATAAAAACAACAGTCTGGTAGAAACATCACAGTTTCGAGTTTTCCAGTTTTGTAAATATGGTGCAAACCCCACCTAACACATTTTAACGTAAATATTTTAAAAGACAGGGATCTCTTTGGCAACGGATATCTTTTGGCAATAAGATATAGGTAGAGCTTTAAGCAGAAAGAGCAATATACATTCATATATAAGCTGTAAATTTAAGCTCGGGAGTCTTTCTGTGTTTTCCCAATTCAACATCAGAATTTCCAAGTACTGAAAACAATCCTCACCCTTTCATTTGTGCCATAATTGTGCCCGTTTAACCGGGCTCTCAAAGCCTGCCCATCTCGGGGTGTCTGCTCTGATGTGATAAGGCCAAGAGCTCTGCAGGATAATAACACTCCAATTTATTCACCTGCAAAAGCAATCTGCTCCAAAGTGCCTCATTCTGGTAACAAGCCTGAAAATGACAACTCTAAAATGGCCTAATCTCAGCAAAACGTGTTTGCCAGTGTCAAAGGCTTCTCTATTCCACAGGAGTTGTGGTCAAATGAGAAAGAAACCCCATTTATGGGTCCCTTTATTCCTCACTTCTATCCTTTGCTTTTGGCCTGGGAGCTCAGCTCCCACGTTCCCACCAGGTGTCACAAGCAGCTCAGTCCCTGATCCTCCTGACCTACATCCCCCATAAAATCAGAATAACTCACTGGGGGAAAACCTAACTCGGGCACACGCAGTTGTTTGGGAGAAATGAACCTTGCAGCTGGGCAGAAATCCCATTTAACTCCTTGTGAGCTGGAAGGAGCAAAGCATGGCAAGCATTCCCAATTCCTGCAGGAAAACGTCCTTCCTGCTTCCTCTGGGCTGCTCTATATTTAGATGTTATTAATGTGTGACCATGAAATTGTCTACTCCCTCTCAGATTTAGCCACAGACATTTTTAATAAGTAATGTGCCTAATGTATTAGGTATTAAATGAGACATTAGCTGCCAGACCTCACTAAGCCGTGCAGAATTATTTCAGCTACTTATCAAGGTGATATCTGCTGCAATCTCATTTCTAACAAAGTGCCGGAGAAAGCAAAATCCCTCATGCAAAATTCAGGGAAGGGCCTTGTCGTGGCCCCTGATCAAAAGGGAGCAAATGAGTTCTGCCACAGGAATCCATCTCTTTCCTGCCCATGTATAAATAAGGGACTTCTGCTTCCAGATGGATCTTCAGAAATCAAGCTCGTGGTTCTCTCACTGACACAGCCACTCAAGTGACAAATATTCATAATAAACCTTTGCCTGTCCTCTTTATTTAACGTGGCTTTTGCACCACTTGCACGCTGCTGAATTCCATGTCTTTGGAAACACAAACCAGAGGTGCTGCCATGCAGGTTCTCAGCTTTTTTGTCTTTAGTATTCTTAGTTTTATGCCCTTTATTTTCTGGGCTGCTCCTTTAAAGTATGAATTTATGCTCTAAACCAGCCATGAAGTGTGTCCACTTTAGAAATTCTCATATGTGTAAAAAAGAAACCTGCTATGAACACTGATGGTTGAAAAATAAAACCCAAAACAACAAAACAGGATAAGGATAAAATTTTTCGTTAATAAATCAAACACATAAAATTTGGCCAAGGGATCAACACCACATCGGAAAGCAAGAGAGGGGCTTAATTAACTGCCTGGACTTAAATATACATTCATATTTTAGCTTTGTAGAGTAGAAAAGTTCAAAATGCTTCAAAAATAGAGGCATTGAAAGGACAGAAAAAGTATCCAGGCATGCAAGCTCGTGGCCACCACAGGGCACATTAATTGTCCAGGAAAAAGCTCTTTTTCTGGCTAAAACTGAAATCCGAGGTGTTCTTACCCAGCAATACATCGGTGAGTGTTAATAAGTAGGGGCTGATTAATTGTTCTCTGCCAAGTTTTTATGTTTGGACTGAATTCTTACCAGTTGCTGCTTTTATTCCAAATTCCATCAACACGGACAAATACTGGAAGCTGGAGCGGCACAAACCAGTGGAAAACACTCCAGTCCAAAATAAGAACTAAAGCTTGAGGTGACCTCCAGTCTGTTTTACACTTCTGAGGTGGTTCTGGCTTGGTTTTCTCTCAGACTGGAGCATTTTTAGTGCTCCCTGATGGAAATCATTGAGCATTCAACGAGCACAATTGAGGGGTGGAGGAGGGATGATCTGAGTCCTTTGTTATCCACCCCACCTTACCCTCAGGAAATCTGACAGACTCCAAACATCAAATTAACTGAAAGGAAAACCTCATTTTGAACCATGCTTTCCCACACATATCAAACAGCCTGTGAAATGCCTTAGATTTTATGTCTGAATCCATTAAACACAGAGTGGGGAAAGAAATAAAAAAAAACCAGAAATTCATAGTTGAATATGCGTTCACCAAAACCTTCCCTGCTTTAACTCCTGAATTGATCTGAGGGGTGCAAAGCACTGAGCACACTGAATAGACAGAAATGGAAAAGTGAAATGTGAATAATTAGAAGAACACAGACATGTAAATTGGTTTCCTCCAAGGATCCTGAGACGTTCATTGCTCTCCCTACATGGATTTAGGGCAATCAGCATTGCCAGAAACATTTAAAAGAATGGTGCTGCAGAGCCATGAAGAAATGGCATCACTGGCTCAACGGGGCTGTGTTCCTTTAGGAGTTTGTGTGACACAGGGTTGTCATTAAGGACTGGAATTCTGCAGCTCCCAACAGCAACGCTGAGTTTGTGCTCTCCTGATAAAGCCCCACACACAACCAATGTAAAAATCAGCACGAGGAGGTTAATGGCAGTGAACTAGAATAAAACTAAATGTCACTACATGTTGCTTTTCTGTAGAAACTTCTAAGTAGATAGGACGTGTTCAGGAAGCTGTAAAATGTGCCCTTTCCTTGCAAGAAAAAGGTCAGTCCTGTGCTAACAAATTGTAATCGGTTAGTCATAAATGATCATATCAGCAGCAGAAATATGGTGCCTTACATGCAATTTAAATATTGTCACAACTGCCTGAGCCACAGAGAAGCTCACTTTGCAAACTCCTGCCTGCATTAAAATGATGCAATTCATGAAAATGTGAGCACAATATCATGCAGAAGGAAGGAATTACCAATTTCACAGCAATGAAACAAGCTCAAATAGCCAAGTGCACACTTGCCTTTGGCATTAAAGAGCAATTCAGGGAGTGCTTCAGCACATTCTGGGATTCAGTGGCTCTGCTGCTGGAGAGCTCCACAGGACAATCAGCATTTCAGAGCAAGGAAGGAGCAGAAGTTCTGAGGTTCCCTGTGCTCAGTTTTAGAGAGACTGACCCAGCACACAGAGCAGGACACTGCCTTCCTCTTCTCCCCCAGAAAATAAAAATCAGCTGCAAATCCAATATTAATTGTCCAAAATCCAGCACTACAGATGCACTATGGAATTGCAGTGAGGCCAAGAATGTGAGGAAATGTTGAATTTCTCTTATCTTACCCAGATCTGAGTGACTCAGAATTTTAATTCTTACTTGAAATAGCTTAGCACCGAATCTCCTTTAATTTCTTAAGGCTCTGTTTCTTTAGTCTCTCTTTGCCCAAGATGTGACTGTGTGAAAAACAATAATAATGCCAGTAATTATACTTTAGATGACACTGTCTCACTTACATGTGTAATTTTTAAAGATGAGTTTTTAAAGATGAGTTAAAGATTCACCCTGTAATTTTGTACTTCAACAAGCCCCCTGATCCCCTCCTTTTGAAAGCCACTTTTAATTTTAAATTCCCTTTTGGGTACATAAATCTGCAGGAAATGCAAAGCTGCAATCCAGCCACAAGTCCTTCACATTTGAGTTTGTACGACATTGATTTCATGTTTGCTTCTCCCATGAGCAATTCCAGTATTGTCCTTTGAGAATAAAAACAAGATTCTAGGATAAAGTTGTGCACCTTGCCTACAATTTGAAGGCAGCAGAGAATCTCTCATCCTTTTCTGAACCATTTCCAGAGCAGCTGGGGCTGGAAATGAAACAGGGGCTCTCTCAAGGTGGCAGCTTTGTAAAGAACATGCCCATTTCTTTCTTACTTTAATCTTTTAATCCTACTAATCCATATTATTTACTCTCTTTTTTTCCCCCTGCTGTGTCTAAACTGATGCTTCTGTCCTTGCCAAGGCACTTTCTGCTCTTTCCTGTTTATTGTTTACTCTGTATTTTTGAAAGGAGCATTAGAGCAGTGTTTGCAATAACTTTCAGTGATTTTGACAGAACTTGAGCTAAGGTGAAAATTTAAAAGGCATTTTCAACCATGTAATGAAGTTTTAAAAGAGTTTCCTTATGACAGTGATGACTTAGTGATAGAATTTGAAAATTTACTGAAAGGACTGCATGACAGATTTTATCACACAATTATTATTGCCTGTGATAATAGCAATGAATTGAAAGAGAGATTTTCATCAGCACCAACATTCCTACACAATGCCAGAAAAGCAGAGTATCAGAACATGGTTTAGGGTTAAAAATCATCCCATCCCACCCCCTGGACCAGGCTGCTCCAAATGCCATCCAGCCTGGCCTGGGACACTTCCAGGGATGGGGCTCCCAAATTAGAGTGAGAGACTTATTTTAAATAAAATTAAATATCTGTGACTTCAGAGCTTGCTTTGCAGAACATTGTTTTTTAACTACTTGAGATTGTGACAGTAAGATGCCTTATGGTTTTTCTAGTGAAGTTTTACCTCTGAGTCAACTGAAATCACAGAATTCAGAACTTCTTCATAAACCAAATGAAGTGCCTGGTGCTCATCCTCCTCCCCTCACCACACAAACACAAATAGCTTCACTGGAAATAATGCCAAATGCCCATGAAGCTTACAGAGAGAAGTTTATCAAGCCCCACTCAAGACTTCCTAATGGATTTTCTTGCCATAAGATACTTCATCATCCTCACAACTTCATTTACAGTAGGCCAAATTTAATCTGCTGCAGACAAGATTAAAAGGTCATAAACAAAACATTGTCATTCAGCTTGCCCTTTCAAGTCTGCTCCAAATATGATCTATGAGCTGCCTAATTATGTTGGAATTTGGTGTGACTACCCAGCTTCTTCAAGATCCACCTCTTTGGCATGGTGAGCATCACTGAGCAGATTTCAAACATTCAGCTCTGGCACAGGGAGAGGTTTAAGAGTACAAAACTCACAGCTACGAGCTAGGTATGCTAAAATTCCCATTAGCTCCTCTGAGCTGTAAAATAAACACAAAGAATTAGCAAGTACAAATGTAGGATCTTGTTGTAACAGGATGCTGAAGGTTAAGGGAGATGAAAAAAAGACCATTTTGTTTTGTTCACACCGCTGCTGCCAGTGTGTTGTGAATATTTCAAGCCTGCAAAGGTTCAAAAAGCAAATAAATTCCCAGATGAGAAGTCTAAAGGAAAAAAAAAAAACAAACTATTCCCTGGTCTGGGAGAGGGAAGAACAGAGAATGGGGACCAGGTAAGGGCTCAGTACACAAAACAGATTTTTCCCCCCAATTTTTCTATGGGAAGTGCATCACGCACGGTGCTGAAGTGAGGAGAAAGTGCTGCCACATGAAGGGAGCCCACAGGAAGGACAGAGAGGGACTTTTTATAAGAGAATTCAGTGACAGAACCAGGGGAACGGCTTCAAAGTGAAAGAGAGGAGGCTTAGATTAGAGATTGGGAAGAAATTCTTCCCTGTGAGGGGGTGAAGCACAAGATTCCCAGAAAAGCTGTGG
The DNA here is from genome assembly GCA_025920805.1 of Petroica traversi. Classification (NCBI taxonomy): domain Eukaryota; kingdom Metazoa; phylum Chordata; class Aves; order Passeriformes; family Petroicidae; genus Petroica; species Petroica traversi. The sequence continues at coordinate 1,744,930 of JAHLSL010000024.1, read as the reverse complement.
CTGTCCCATCCTGGGAGTGTCCAAGGCCAATTTGGACAAGGCTTGGAGCAACCTGGCCAAGTGGAACGGGTCGAACAGGATGATTTTTAATCTCCCTCCCAAACCCAAACCATTCTGGCATTCTACATCCAAGACTCAGAGGACAAAAGAGAGAGACTTTGCAAGGGAAAAAAAAAGAAAATCATTCTTATAGTAAGTTATCTGCAAATCACCTGGTGGTTTCCCAGCTGTGTTCTGCTTGGAGGTCACAGAAATAACTTGAGTTATGGGATGAGTCAGGTGGCTCAGCCAGGGCCCTGCTCAGTGACATGGGAGCATCTGGGCACCTCTGGCAGCCCCGTGCTGGAGCCTTAGAGGTCACATTACTTTTGCAGATGAATGAAGTGCTAATTAACAAAACTCATGAAGTAATCACAGTGGTTTTTAATAAAAATTAAACAAGAGATGATCCATATTTCTGCAATTTAATTCAAAATACAAAGCCTCTCAACAGTAGGACAGTCACATTGAATTTCTATTTGCTTCTGGGTTTTTTTACAAGCAAAACCATGAGATTGATCCCAATAAATGTTTACTATTCAAGGGGAGAACTCAAGAACCCTTTTTTTGCAACAGGTCTCTGATATTCTACCTCACATTTAACCTTTAATTATAAAATGAGAGGAACAAAGTATTTTAGTCTCTTATTGTGTTCTGATGAGGGTTTAAATGAGTTCAGGTTGGGAAAATGGTGAGAGCAATTTGCAGAAATGGCCACTATTTCTCACTCAATGGACTTGAAATCCCCTCGACTTTTATGCATAAAATCTTCATCTTTGCCCTGATATTTAAGAAGCAGGAGCACTTATTAACCTGAGATGATTTTCTGTTCTGCTGACATTAAATCCTAAATTTATATTGTTACAGAAGACTGAATATTCCCATAATGAACTGGCTCATAATGCAATCATTAACATCTCTGTAAAAACCAGATACAGAAGACTTAATTTTGTTGTTGTTTAGAGCTTCTGTGGTCTGGGGTAGAGATAAATTTTGGGGTGGAATTTTAGGTTGGATTTCCATGTTCCCATATTGTTTTTGTTGTTTTTTTTTTAAAGGGACATCATTAGAATATTTTAAGACCTTCAGATTGCATAAACAGCATGGAAAAGCTAATTAACTGCTCTTAATGGGCAAAATTTCAGGAAAATGGCCAAAACAGCATAGTCCAGTTTAAAAAAATTAAATACTTCATGTTTAGGCAGAAGAAACAACAAAACACCCACTGACAACACATTGGATATACCTTTTACTTTCCATGATGCCCTTAATCAACTCGATTTTTCCCAAGAAAAACATTTTCCTGAGTCACAAAAATCATTATCTCAGAATATCCAAATTCATTTTAAACATCATTATGCCGGTGAAAGAGAGATGAAAATAGCATTGGAACTTCCATGGAGTGCAATGAGAACTGAATTCCTTCCATCCCAAAGAATCCCTTCAGGTCAGCACATGAAACCAGTTCACTTCTTTTTTGGAAACCATTTTTCCTAAATCCCTTCAAAAGCAAAAAACCCCTCCTGCAGCATCAATCAGACGTCACACACTGCCAGCAGTATGCAAGTTTTTTCCCTGCCATATTAAAACTGGTGAAAGAATCATTAAGTTGGTTTTTTAGTTTAATTCTCCAGCTGAGCTGTGTTTTCCTTTTTTTGTGTGGCAGATGCTGCTCCAGCCTGGGGTGTGCATCCCACAACCTGCTGAGAGCCCAGGCAGGGCCAGCACAAAGCTGGGAGCTTCATGAATAAACATTTGCTTAAAAACCACATTATTTCATCATTTTCACTTTGTGAACCACTGCTGAGGCTCCTCCACATCTGCACCAAGGAAAATCCACTGCAGAGCTCCAGCTTCTGCTGGCACTGAGATTGATGGGGGCCCACAAGAGGCATTTGCAGAGCAGCAGTGGCCCCAAACTCACAAACTTCCCATGGAGATCATCATTTCATCCCTTTGGGGGGTCCCCAATCCCCTCTATTTTTTACCATGATAAAGCAAGGAAATGAATTAATAAGGGAGAGGGAGAAAGGATGGGAGTACGGCTTTAATTTTCAACATTTGGATTTGTTTTTTTCCCAGTGTAGGTTCTGCAGTGCCAGCAGGAGCAGGATGACTTTAAAGGAGGACAGCAGGAATTCCCACAGCACAGGAGATCCATCAGTTCTCAGAAATTATTCCTGGTTGCAGGTATCTAATTTGAAATACATTCAAAGAGTCATGTTTTGCTATGTGCAGGACTTGAGAATTAGGTACTTAATATTTAAATGGACATTCCCAAGTAGGAGGCACTTCAAAAGCATGACCTTAGGCTTTGCTACTCAAATAGAGAAGCAGTCACATAAAAAATATCAAAATGCGTCCTTCTCCAATTCAAATATTTCTAATTTTTCTTTTCTGTTGCTATTTCTAAACATTATTCATGTGTCATATAGAAAAAAAAAAAACCTGAGTCAGGAAAAAAAAAATTAGTAAAGGAATCGTCCTAAAACATTCTGAAAAAAATAGCCAAGGGGCATTCCAGCCTGATGATATATAGAAATAAATTTGCAGTTTTATTTTCTTCTCTACCTCCCACAGCAACTGCCACCACATGAGGAGGAAGAAATGCCTGAAATAAGCAGTTCTTTTTCCACCTGATAAAAGGGAAACACGCTGGGAAAGACCAGGCTTGCACACAATTGTTATGGCTTTATGGAAGAGTTGTGGGTTGAAATATTCATCCTAAATTAATTTTTTGAGTATGGAGTATCCTAATAGCTAGAATTGAATAAACACTCTATGTTTGTTTAAGAGTTTCACTATTATTTGTGAGATTTTTTCCTGATTTTGGGTTGGGTTTTTTTTTAATTTTTCTGTGCAAATCCTTCTTTTTTTACCTCCTGCAACCTCTCATCACTCTGCTAGGAAGGCAAGAAATTACCTTTACAACACTGTTTAACTAAAACTTTTCCAAAATGAAAATATCATCTGGGCTGGTAAAAACTACTCTTTTTGTATTCAAAAGTATTCTAACCCATTTATAGATTTCTCAGACAGGTAACAGTTATCTCTCCTGTATCTAGAAGGGAAGGAAATCTCAAAATATTGGCTATCTATATGCATGGCAAGAGCCCAGCAAAAATACAAATTCACATGGAGAATGTGCAGGAACCTTTTTTCCTTCTTTCTATTCCTTAAGACAGCCAAAAATGGATAAAAATTACAGTTATCCAATAGTTTTCTATCCAATGGGTGTCATTATTCCCATTATAAAAGGATGTGAGAGTTATTAGAGAACTCAATGGGAATTTGCTTCTTTCCCATAAAACAGATTTTTGAAAAAAAACAAACCTGAAGCCACGTGTTCAACCCAACCTGTTCAGATCCTGAGGTGGAGGAAGAAAGAAATGCTTGGAGATAGTCAGGATTTCAAATCTCCCAGCACAATCACCCACCTGAGTTCTGCTGGTTGGGCTTTCTCTTGGTTGGTTGGGTGGTTGGGTTGTTGGGTGGGTGATTGGTTGGGTGGATGGTTGGGTGGGTGGTTGGTTGGATGGTTGATTGGGTGGTTGGGTGGTTGGGTGGTTGGGTGGTTGGTTGGGTGGGTGGTTGGGTGGTTGGGTGGGTGGTTGGGTGGGTGGATGGATGGGTGGTTGGGTGGTTGGTTTGGTTGGTTGGGTGGTTGGTTGGGTGATTGGTTGGTTGGTTGGTTGGGTGGGTGGGTGGTTGGTTGGGTGGTTGGGTGGGTGGTTGGGTGGTTGGTTGGGTGGTTGGTTGGGTGGTTGGGTGGTTGGGTGGTTGATTGGGTGGGTGGGTGGGTGGGTGGTTGGTTGGGTTGATTGGATGGTTGGGTAGGTGGTTGGTTGCGTGGTTGGGTGGTTGGATGGTTGATTGGGTGGTTGGGTGGGTGGGTGGGTGGGTGGTTGGATGGTTGGGTGGGTGGTTGGTTGGGTGGTTGGATGGTTGGGTGGGTGGTTGGGTGGGTGGTTGGTTGATTGGGTGGTTGGGTGGGTGGGTGGTTGGGTGGTTGGGTGGTTTTTTACATCCTTTTCTTCAGCAGGATCATGGATCCACTTGGAACAGGAGTTTCCAAAGGGCTCCACTTGCCTGGGCCAACATGAAAATTGGTGTGGGAACTTTTGAGTTCCTAAAATATTTGTAAAGTCAAGTTTGGCTCAGGTGGGACTGCAGGGAGGTCACTTCAGCTCGTGGTCACAAATAGGGGAAGGGATATTATTCACCAGCTTCCAAAAAACCGAGTTCAAGCCACATTTGTGTGTCTTGTACATCAACTCCCTGATGTCTCCAGCACAGAAGTGAGACAGAAAGACACAGCACAAACTCCAAGCTAATTTTAGTAATGAAACATTAGCCTTTGCTGTCTGATAATTAATAACACAGTGTTTGGTTCAACAAGGATATAATTAAAGTTGCAAATGCAAGCATTATAAATTACAGATACTTTGGGATTATAAATCTCCACAGTGGGTTTTTTTTTTTAATGAAAATAAATTGGTCTGACATCGTTTCCAGAGGAGTTGACTCATTTCACCTTCATTCTCAATATCTGATTAAGCTCTCTGGGTGTCTTGTGGAAATATTTGAAATATCTTCCTGGAAAACATGAGCTGAGGACCTCCCAGTGCCATAAAGCAAGCAAGCAAAAAACCCATCAGTACTGGCTGTGTGCATAACCTGCCTTCTCATGGAGATTTAGGAACTTTACATTAAAAGCTGAAATAATTACTTTAGGCTTCATGGATATGTGAATATTTCTATTATGCTACTTGATCATCCCTAAAATTGCAACTTTATTAGGAGGGCCCCATCACAATAACTGGTCCAGTTTGATTAAAAGAGCTACGTTCCATTTCTGTCATAAAGCACAGATGACAGGAGCAGGGAAAAGGAGATTCCATTGATATGGAGCAGAAGACAAAGTAAATGGAAATTAAAACAATAATAAAGTGTATCTGCTTTTTCAAAAAAAAAAGAAAAAGAAAAAAAGAGGAATATACAAATACTTTTTTTCTGAAAGGTTTGATTAAATGGGAATATGGCTCATCCTTTTCCATGTCATAAAGCCAGGATGAATTCCACCAAGCAGACATTTCATTTTTTCAGAATGGGGATCATCCAAAGTCTCAAGCAACCTTTAATCTTCACATCTGTTTACATAATAAATGTGCTGAAGTTACTAAAAGTATTTCTATATTTTAAAAGCTTGTCATATTGTGGGCAAAATCTAGAAAAAGCCAAAACCAAAGCACAGAACTGGCAACTGACACTCAAAAGAATATTTTCTGTCAATATTTCTGTCAATATTTTCTGTCCTGAACCAGGCAAATAGAAGATGCCTCAGTTTTGATCAAAAAGGCAAACAGGCTGTGCAGAATTTGGGCTGGGAGTGATAAAAACCCAAACAAATATTCCAGCCATTATTCATTTCCTCTTTTGCACGTGAAGGGCTTGTGCTGAAGGAAAGATTGCCCCAGGAGCCTGTCCCAGACATTGCAGCAGGAAAGGAAGCAGATCTGGGAGGTGAAAGAAATCTGAATTAAAGAATTCAGCTCTCTGAAGCCTCCAACACTCTCCCTATGCAACAGAAGCAAGAAATAGCAACTAAAGGTTATTTATTCCATGGCATCAATCCTGCCAGGTGCCTGGGTAAAATATCTCTCTCCCAATCAACCCAAACATATATTTCACTTTAAGCTTGATCTTTAAACGGTTTCCTTTCCTCTGACCTGCTTTATTTTCATAAAATCTGGCCCTTCAAATATTTTCTCTTTCTCTCTCTACTTGAGAGCATCTTCCTGGTGGTCACAGGAATCAGAAGTAAACAAAGGTGGAACTAGAAAAGGCTCCGAGAGGAACAATAAAATGAGCAAAAGTTCCAAGGGGAACAATAAAATGAGCAATTTCTGATGCACTATGTGGAAAGGTTGGATCAAACCCAGAACCATTTATGTCCTCAAACACTTGTTAAAAAGCCAGTTTAAAAAAAAAAAATCAAAACAAATCATTACTGATTTTTCATAACTTTATCAGTCTATGAAAATTCAGAGGCAAATATGACTCTTTTTTAGGCAAAATACAGAGAGTGCAAGGAAACCTTGCCAGCTGCAGGTGCTTGAATTTGACTTTGGAAAATGACACATCTTTGTCCATCCAGGATCCTGCTCTGTAATTATCAGACTCCAAACTGCTCGCAGCCCCTCTGGTCCCACAGAACTCTCCATCATCCTGGCATCCCACAGGGAAAAACTGCAGCCACAGCCTCCTCTCCAGCTGATTCCCCAAAGCTGCCACCAAATCTTCTGCAGGGACCAGCAGAGTAATTTAGTGCCTTTGGCAGATGCTCAGAGAAGGGTTCTTAACGTGGCTGATGTTGGACCCCAGAAGGAATGGAAAAAATACAGAAAAAAATAAGGGTGAAAAAAAGACAGGGTCTCCCTATAGACTGAAAAGGGAATAATCTACCAAATGAGGAGGAAGAGATCCCTCTCCTCTTCTAAATCCAGATTTTCCTCTCCTAACAGTCTCACTGATTGCATTAAACAAACAAACAAAAAAAATCATTATGAAATTAAATGAGCAAACTTCCCAAGCACTTGGCAAAACACCCTAAACCTTGTGCACAGGTCTCCTATGAAGGAGCCATGAAAGATTGCACAGAAAACTCAGCAAAATTTCAGGTGACACCTACAAAGATGAAAAGTATTGTCTGAAAAGGCCTTCCTTACCTGAATCTCAATTTAAAGAAGAATCTCAAAACCATTAAAACTCTAATGAAGCATTAGTTCCTAAAGGACTGGCTCAGTGCCCAATTAACATTAAAGAGAATTAATCTTTTTCATCTCAAAGCTTTTGAATGAAATTTAAAATAAATACAGCTGGGCAAAGAAACAGACGCCGAAATAAACAAAAGTGCAAGAAGGAACTCTCTGCACTTCCATTATGATCTTATTTTCCCTGGAAAATTAGATTTCTCGCACAGTGCATGTATCCCTCCATAAATGCAGGGGAATTTCAGAAACTTCAAGAATGTCAAATAGTTAAGGAAAAAAAGATTATACTTATTCACTGAAATAGGTACATCATCCTCCACAGAAATAATCTTTTTCAGAGAAAAGCAGTGTGTCATTACCTGCCCCCAAATTCTCCATCTCCTGTGCCATACTTAGATTTTTCAAAAAACTCATTGAAGATTTATTCTCATGACAAAATACAACAAATTATTACCACTGACAGGCTGCAAGGATTGTTTAGCTTTGTGCCAGTGGATACTTTACAGGGATCTGATGGATCGCTGCAGTTAGAAATAGGGAAATGGAGAAGAAGAGCTGCTCTGTGAGAAAAGTGACTCACTGGAACATCATTTTTCCAGGAAAGAATAAACTCTCCCGAAAGGTTAACTGATGTTAGCACTTAATATAAAAGGTGTATTCATGTCATCAGCAAAGCCCCGGCTGAGCTGCTGCAGCTGCCTCTCAAGTGATCTCTAGCATTGCTTTAAAGGCACTTAAAACATAAATGTAATAATTAAACTCCAAATTTCTGGATTTAGAGGTTTCTTTTCTGTTTCTGGCACTTGAACACTGACACACAGTGACAAAGCAAATAACCCACCCAAGGAGGGGGAAGGCAGAGATCCCTCTCCACTTCTAAAGCCAGATTTTCCCCTCCCTGGTTGTATTAAAAAGAAAATCATTACTGAAATATAATGAGGAAACATCCCAAACACCCCACAAACCACCCTAAGCCCTGGGTCTCCCATGAAGGAGCCATGGAAGATTGCACAGAAAACTCAGCAAAAATTCAGGTGATACCCAAAGATGAAAAATATTGCTTTTTATTGGCTGGACGAGTTCTGTACACACCCAAAAGAGAGAGCAGCACTCCTGATCTCTTCTAATCTCAGGTAAGGGGTGTACAGGCAAAATAAACTTCAAACTGAGAATTCCCACTTGTGCAGGGGATTATGTAGATTATCTGTGAATATGTTGGTGTAAATCTGTGTCTGTGCACATCAGTGGAAGCTGAGCTATCTGCTTTAAATCAGTGCTCAGCAGGCTTTAAAAGAAGTTACCACAACATTGGGTTTTTTACAAAAAAGTTGCCACAATTCCTTATTTTTGTGGATGATCAATGCCTATCAAGAAGCTGTTTTCAGTTCATAGAGCAACTTTTGGCTTCCCAGAAATTAAAATAAATTCACTTTCCCAGACGCCACATATATTCACAAGAGCAAGTGATCAGTTTTAACACTCAGTCACTTAATTTTTTTTTCATTACTCTTTTTCATTACTCTTTTTCCACAGGTTTTCAGAAGGAGCAATAAGGAGTGTTGGAATCTTTCACAAATTACGCATTTTAGGAAGTGCTTTTACTCTCTAAGAAATCCAACTGCAGGCCTGAAGAGAGAGCTCTCTTCAGGCTGAAATCTCCCTATTTTATCTTCATTTCTTGCCTCAAAAGTGTTTTACCTTCTCTTCCTGCTCCCTGCAGAAAATTAAGCCATAAATCCTGGATTTTCTGGTGTAAGTGGAAGGGTGGATGGAATTGCAGATGTGTCTCTATGAGCTGCACTGTCTTTAGGCTGAGCCCATCACAGCAAAAAGGCAAGAGCAGCCTGGAGAGAGGGAACAGTATTTTTGTGGTGGTGGAAAAGTCAGAAGGATGAATTTATTTGCTGGAATTTCAGCTCAGGGAGCTCTTTGATGCTACCCCAGCAGTCAGATTTACCCAAAAACACTCAGGGCACTGCACAAGTCCTGCCCTGAGCCCCCCCAGGTGAAAATGAAAGAGCTCCCCTTTATCCCTCCACCTCTTCTGCTCATAAAATCAAATTTCAGAGTAATGGAGCTCTGTGGATATGCATGACCAGCCCCCCAAATTTCTAAATATTTAGCTACTAAAAAATAATACTAAAAAAAATTAGGATGGAAAATTATAAACAACACATTAATATAAATAAAAACAAACATTAAAACTAAAGGCAACTCTGAATTCACATCATTGCAAAGTCACAGCCTTAGAATACCCTGTATTTTTTTCTGTTCAGGTAACAACACCAGGAAGGCCATGCCAGGCACACAGAGCAACAAGTGCACATGAAATTATTTCTGTACCACCACAAGTAAGAAGGAATGCAGGAAACAGCTGCAAACAACTGTGGTGACCGTGCAGAAATTTAAATTAATCAACACTAAAATTCACCCAACAACCCCCACACCTCTTGTCTTTGCCAGCTGGACTGGATGACCCTTGAGATCCCCTTTCAACCTGATATTCTACAATTTTGTGACACCTTGGTGCTGGTCAGGTCAATGTTTCAGCTCCAGGCAATCAGAATTTGAGCACAAGCTCGGGGTTAAACCCACGCTCATATCTGACAGTCAATTCAAAGTAATAAATTAGCAGAGGAGCATCCCTAGAATCAGAAATATTTTTTAAAAGCCTGCTATAAATGATTCTACATCAGAAGAAATCTGCAGGAATGCTGATTAGAGGACAAGGTTGTGCAAGCACAGTACAAAATGTGATTAATTCCACAGCAATTAATGCCATATGCAACTCATGCATCACAGATCAGCATACTAAAAAGGTTGTTGTTGAAAATACTTCTGTATTTAAAAAATAATAACAAAAAATCACAAAAGGAGTTATTAAGTGTTTTTAAGTGAAACCCAGTTTGTCTTTGTGTCACAAGTCCCATCCCAATTCTCTGCTTTTTCTCCAAATGATCACGGCTCTAAAGTGGTTTTAAATTGCTATTGTATGAAAAGGCAGATTATTTTAGGAGGTTAAAAGTCATCCTGTCACCCTGTAATTTCTTTAATTACAACACTGTGTAGGTGGAGAACGTGAAAAATCTCTGTAAGGTGTCTCTGTTAGGGAAGACGTTGGATATTCTCTGCATGGAACACATGAAGACAAATTTAAGGGAGAATTAAAGTTCCACCTGTTCCTCATGGGTTTATAGGACACCAGTGCTCCCAGTACATCCTGGCCCAGTCACTGGTGCCTTCAAGGATTCTGCAGACAACAGCTGAGGCAGCTGCTCTTATTTCGTACTCAGTTATGTCATACTCAGTTATTTCACACTCAGTTATTTCATACTCAGTTATTTCATAGTCAGGTATTTCACACTCAGTTATTTCACACTCAGTTATTTCACACTCAGTTATTTCATAC